>BPTQ01000007.1:92037990-92567554 GCA_019973895.1 Chrysanthemum seticuspe | reverse complement strand
TAACCATGGCTCTTGATACCAATTGTAGGATATTAGTTTTCACATACACATCAAACCATAATAACAAGGTGGCGTATAAGTGGAATTCTAGAGAGAGAAAGTTAGAGGTTTAGGGAACTTAGTGAGAGAAAGTGAAAGATATTATTATGAGCTCCAACTCTCTACCTTGGGAGGTAGAGAGTATTTATAGTCTTACATAAATTGCCACACATCGGGCTGTGGATCAGGCATACAGTGGGTAAAGACCCGTCCGTCCTCCACGGTGTTGCTTAACAAAATACTACTTAACACAAAAGAACTACGACTACGAGCTTTCTAACGATTACATATACTTGAGGTGACCGACTCTTTAATACCTGGAATTTCTAATTCCTAATAATCTCCCCCTAAGGGAGGTCACCTCAATCACGTACCAAAATTACATTGAATACAAATTAGATATTACATTAAAAATTGTTCTTGCATTCTTGATGTAGTCCTTTGCTTCTAAGCTCGTAGTCATTGATTCTTCACATTGCATGTTTGGTTACTCCAAGTGGAGGTCTTTTACTGATCCACGTGATAATAATTTTGAGCCATCATTTGAGATCATCAGCTATCAAAAAAATCTCTGACACATCCTTTGTGGTGTTGGTATTATGTGATGTTGTAACTTTAGGACCGACATGCTCACATTCTGGATCATGATATCTTCTCATCTGAGTAGCGGAAGCATTTGTTGAATCATGATATTGGCAGCAGCATAGCAGAAGCATGGAGTGAAAATATCAGAGTCATTGATGCACTAATCATGATTTCTTTTGAGATGAATGTGTTAAGTGAGCATGCGGCTATGGATTGACCGCTTCATTCTGATCAGCTGCAAACGTCGGGTGTACATGCATACAACAGTTAGCAATAAATCGCACGAAAGTGTCTTTGATCACTTTCGTTGAATTGAGGTACACGGCCCACGGTTCCCCATTGATCAGTACAAGTACTGCCTGTGATCAGGTATAATTCCGAAGAATTTCCTTGACAGGTTTTCGCAGCTGCTCTAGCTGTTCTCAAACCGGAACGTCTCAAAGAGGACAACACGGAGTGAGTGAACCATCGAATTTTAAGTCCACTGATTGATGAAAAGAGATTTGAAAAACAATCGTGTATTGCTCAATAGAAATTGTTTTTGCAATACAACGAAGGTTTTATTGAAAATCAATTATCAATCATAAAAACACCTTTTGGTTTGAAAAATGAGTACACGGTCGATGTGCTAAAGAAAGAGGTTGTTTAAGCACAAAGACCGGTTTTTCAAAGGTATCCGTCAATCCCTAACATGAACCAGGATTGATTCAAGAAATTGAATCGCCCCATTGTTTCTGTTCAGTTGTCACATGGTTGATCCATATAATAGATCTCACATGCCACCTACCAGGAGCTTGTTTGATGTTGGCTCCAGAAGGCTTTCCATCTTCATTGTGAATATGTAAACACATCACTCAGATGTTCTGGCAATACCACAAGGATAATGCGTAGGACTCAAGATATAATCTCTCTTTCCACATTGTGTGAAACAGAGAGTCTTCATTGAAAGTGTCCTAATGAGATTTATTGATGATCTCGTGGCTCTAGACTCAATTTGTGCATGTTTGGATCCTGTGCCGGAGACTAGGGAGAGGGTCTCCTTCTTCAATATCAACAATCTCTAAGAGAAAGTCGATAGATAATGTCGGTTCCCTGTGAGAATGAAACAAGTCCTTTTAAGAGGAACTTGAGTGGTTTGGAAGGTTGAAGTGCAGTGCGTCACTGGGTCCATGACGTCTTGTCTTCAATACCGATATTACCATCAGTAGCATATGAATTGAACCCGGTTTCTGCCCTAAGGTTGAATAAATGGAGGGCTATTTGTTTTCACCCTTTTCTCATTCAATTCTTTTTAATTCTTCAACCCCTTCAGTGCTTACCGAGACTTCATAACTAGAACCTTGTTGGGTTTATTCCAGTACTAGCTCAGTCTCAGTCTGCACTCTTCCCCTTTCTCACTTTTCTCCTTTTATCATCATACCTAAGGACTTCTATACTAGCTAGTGGATTGTCCCTGGGTAGATCCCTCCGGTTCTGGCGGATCATGGGAACCAATACCTAACCTTATCAGCCTTATATCACCGTACATAAAGTAAAGTTGGTCGGTCTATTTGGTATTGTTCTTCTGCCATTGGAACCAATTGAAAACCATTTGAAAATCAATCCAGATACTTGTGATATATCATCAAAACATTTTGTACCTGAATTGTTTTTGATATTTTTAGAATAAGTGCTCCCCCTCAACATGTGCATCAAATGTTCGTTTTGCACACGGAGGCAAGAGGAAGAAATAACTTCTTTGATTACCATTTTCTAAAAGATATCACCATCACTTCCTTGATCAAATCAAGTAGATAAAGCATTTCCAGGAAGGATGAGGTTTCCATAAATTTGCTCCCCCTCAATATGTGCCTTGAGGTTTGAAAAGAGTTTTGCACATACTAGAGGGAACCTGCACATTGAGATAAATGTTCACGTTTCAAATCATAGGTTTAAGATAAATGCTCCCCCTCAACATGTGCATTAAAAATTTGAAATCGTTTGTCACATGTGGGAAGGACAGCATGTACGTCCTTATAAAACCATTTACCGAATAATCAGTTTAAATCCAATTTAAATCACACATTCTCCCCCGATCACAATTATCAAATCATTTGAGATTTGTGATCTCTTATAGATTTAAATTGATTTTGAAAGCTTTTAAGGAGAATTGTGACTTTGTTATGAAAGCGTTTTAACTGATACGGATTGGATTTTAAGACTTTAAACTCCATTGATAAAACATGCATGTGCATCTTTTGAAAACAATTTAATGCCAAATAACTTTTTTAATTTAATTGAAATCATTCTCCCCCTCAATCAATGACATAGGTTGTTGATTGAGAGATAGAGATTTTGACAAATAAGTCCTGATGATTATCAAAAATAGAGACCGAGTTATTTTTCAAAGCAGTTAGTTTTCAGCAGATAAATGTTTATAGAATCAGAGTATGGAATTTGAAAACATGGTAAAGCATGGCTCTGCTCTTTCTATGAAAAGCGGGTTACTGCCTGAAATGACAATAAACCATTTTTTCTCTTTCTCCCAAAATTATTTTTTGATTTTTTGATTTATTTTATTTTTTTTTTATTTTTTTTTTATATAAAAATTCGAACAACATCTAAAGTCCCGTGTCATTCTTTGAATGACAACATCAAGACCGTAGATATTATCGAATGGAGAGAAACATGACAAAATGACAATATTTTTTGAAGATTTTTCGAATTTTTCAAATTTTTATGGATTTTGAAAGTTTTATATTTTTCTATTTGATTTTTTTTTTCTTTTTTTCGAATTAATATTTACAAGAGATAAATGAAGATAGACCTTTACTCCTCGTCTTCCTCCTGAAGACGTTTGAGTGTTTCTGGTTGAAAGCTTTTCAAGCCTAGTCGTGGAAGTATGAACTCAAAACGTTCTCTTGGAAGAGCTTTGGTGAAGATGTCTGCTAACTGGTATTCAGACCTCACAAAATAGAGTTCCACCACACCTTTTTCCACTTGTTCCCTGATGAAATGATGTCGAATGTCGATATGCTTTGCTCTTGAGTGTTGAACGTTGTTGCATGAGAGAGCAATAGCACTTTTATTATCACAGTACAGAGGAATTTTGTTGAATTCAAAGCCATAGTCAGATAATTGAGATCTCATCCATAAGATTTGAGCACAACAAGATGACATGGCTATGTATTCAGCCTCTGTAGAGGAAATAGAAGTACTCATTTGCTTCTTTGAGGACCAGCTAACAAGCTTATCACCCAAAAACTGAGCACCTCCAGATGTACTTCGACGAGTATCTTGACACCCTGCATGATCAGCATCTGCATAGGCTGTTAGTGACATACCTGTGTCCTTCGGGTACCAAAGACCCATATTGATGGTTCCTTGGAGGTACCGAAAGACCCGTTTAACCGCTTCAAGGTGCTTTTTAGTAGGCTTAGCCTGGTATCTAGCACACATGCAAACAGCGAACAAGATGTCTGGTCTACTAGCAGTGAGGTACATCAGGGATCCAATCATACTACGATATTTCGTTTGGTCAATCATGATCCCTGAGTGGTCCTCATCTAGTTTGGTTCGATCAATCATGGGGGTGTCAACAGGGTCACTTGAATCAAATCCAAATCTCTTTAAGATCTCTGTTGCATATTTAGATTGATTTATGAAAATGCCTCCGGGACTTTGTGAAATTTGTAATCCCAAGAAAAATGACATTTGTCCCATCATTGACATTTGAAATTTTGAACTCATTTCATTTGAAAAACGATCACATTCCATTGGGTCTGTCGAGGCAAAAATAATATCATCAACATAAATTTGAACATGAATTAAATGTTTGCCTGACTTCCTGGTGAACAATGTTGGATCAACAGCTCCTTTGCTAAATCCGGTAGATAGAAGAAACTTTGACAGTGTATCATACCATGCCCTTGGAGCTTGCTTTAAACCGTAAAGAGCCTTCTTCAAACGATAAACGTGAGTAGGATGCTCTTGATTCACAAATCCTTCAGGTTGGCTGACATAGACGACTTCTTTAAGATCTCCGTTCAGAAATGCCGTCTTCACATCCATCTGATAGACTACCATGTTCTTACTAGCAGCATTAGCCAGAAAGATTTTGATTGCCTCGATTCGAGCAACTGGAGCAAAAGATTCTTCAAAGTCAATACCCTCCTCTTGACGGTATCCTTTAGCAACTAATCGAGCCTTGTTCTTCAATACATCACCATGCTCATCTAGTTTCACTTTGAAGATCCATTTTAGAGCAATAATCATAGCACAGTCTGGAGCAGGTACTAACTCCCATACATCAAGTCGATCAAACTCATAAATTTCATCTTGCATAGCATTGAACCAGCTGTCTTCGTTCATGGCAGTTTTAACATCCTTTGGTTCGATCTTTGAGAGTACGGGGTTGAAGAAACACCATAAGGCATCGGTTGCAAGTTGTTTCCGTGATGATACAGGACGAGAGGGATTTCCAATGATGTTGTCTAATGGATGATCGTGAGTTCATTTTCTGAGGTGTTCATGTGGCAGTGGTTGAGGGACTGAAGTAGCAGAGTCGATGTCTCCTGAAGAAGATGGTTCTGATGAAGATTCAGGAGCAAATACATTTTCAAATGGAGCATCTTCAGGAGTAGCAAAGGGATTAACTTCATCATTGATACCAGACATAGTTCCATGATGTACCCTCGAAGTTTGATGATTTGTTGATGAGACAGAGTGATCAGCAGCAGGCGCTTCTTGACTTAATGATATTGAGATTGAAGGATTGACGTCATTCACAGGAATATGAGCAGCCTCTGAAGTAGGAATTGTCAGTTCATAAGCACTTGGCTCATAATGTTCATCAAACATGGGATCAAACAATTTCTTTAAATCATCTTCAGATGTAGGTACATATGGAGTTTCTAGAGAAGAATTTGGTATAAGGGATGAACTAATGGGACTGTCTTGAAGTGCGGGTCCTGAACTGGAGTGTCCAGGAGCCATAGGACCATTGCGATAGAAACTCTCTCTGACTATCTTTATCAACCCATATGTAGACAATTTGAAGTGACCACTGATAAAGAAAACCTGATATACCAAACTTGAAACTGAAGAAGAATTCCATGCATTTGCATCTTAAGCTCGCCTTTGTGAATTTTAACTTCAATCTCAAATAAGTGATAATTGATTAACTCCGAAGTAATCAACTTGTGTCAAATGCCCAACACGTGAATAAACGTACAACCGAATGTACGTCGATCCACTGAATGAACCGGAACAAATGATTTCTCGACATTAATGCATTCTTCCTAAAGGTATACTTGTAGAGACTGATCTGGAAGATTCACCACAAATGTCTTCGAGCGAATGAGGTAGTCATTTTCCTTAATGTTCATGTGGTTGATTTATAGCGTGCACAATGAGAGGAACAATAATCCGTAAAGATTTGGCAAAGGAATACCAAAGAGCGGATCATTATCCATGAACAACAATCCGTGAAGATTTGGCACAGGAATACCAAAGAGCGGATAATTATTCAATAGTGCAACTTACAATATCATGATAGTCATTATAAACGCCTTGTGAAATAACTGGAGATAAGGTTTCTTGAGAATTCCAAGAAGTACTTCTTAGATGGTGAACCAGTTGAATCAATAGAAACCGGAGCATGAGCTTCAGAAGCTGGATGATCAACATTCGTCGAAGGTTGAAAGTACTCATCAAACATATCTTTGAAAAACAATGAATCCCAAACATTGATTCCCAATTATCCTTAGTAAGTGAAGCATTAGGCGTTGGAGGAGAGTCATCAAAAATCAAAACAATGAATCCCAGTTATCCTTAGTATATTCACTCTTCATCAAAAAGAATATACACTCATCATCATCAAAAATTAAGTCGTATAACCATTATTCAAACATCCATCATCATGTAGTATATTCACTCTTCTCCCCCTCAAAAATTGCATCCGAAGTTGCCATTTTTGATTTAACAAGTGAATAAGAGTAGACACCAATGAACATAGATCCACTTGATGATTGAATGAGCATGGAAAGACATGAAGCTTGTTGATGAAGAATGTAGATGAGTATGGCCATTCATGAGAGAATTTCTCTTAAGCTGAAGATAAAGCGCACAGAAGAGCGTACACTTTTCTTTTCTTTGAAGAACGGGGCCTGAAGTGTTATCTGCAGACACCATTATGATGAAGTACGAGGCCTGAACTGAAGTGAACAGACGTCATTGTTAAGAGCCCAGTCAAATGTTTAGAGCCGCCCGAATCCAAATACCAAGGGACGATTTGTACGACCTGCTTTGGACAACAGACGAAGACAGAGAATTGGAAACATTGGATCCCCACGTGCTGATGGGTTCCTTTTGGTTAGCACAAACAGTCTTTGAATCAGCAGAAACCCTAGATGCAATGGCATTGTCCCTAGGAGCTGAACTAGTAGAAGCATCAGATTTAGTCAAATGACATTTTGTGCTTAAAGGGATTATTCTACCAGTTGGCTTCCAAACCTTAACAGGCACTATTCTCGGCATAGTGGATCTAGTTAAAGAGCAAGGTTTGCCATTCGTGAACATTCGACCTGTTGGCTTCCACTGAAATCCTACATTGGTAAAAACCTTCCCTGTAGGTTTCCAGGATTGCTTAATCTGTTTTGCTTTCCAAACTTTCTTAACTGGGGTATGATTCTTAGATCTCAGAAATAACACATCACATTTATCATGATTACCAGAAAATAAACATTTTTTACATGTTTTGCAGACAGCATAAGACCTCGAATTAATTTCAGTAAGCTTAGAGCTAATACTAGAACTAACACGATTCTTTTTGTTCAAATCAAACTTCTTGTCCCTATGGTGTTCTTTTACTTCCATATCATGATCACTTTTAGTTTGCGTAATCCTATCCTTCTTTGCATTGCTTCTAGGTTTTGACCCGCTAACTTTAGTGTCAATCTTAACATCTGTAGAAGTAACGATGGGAACATTACATGGCTTCACTACTTTCTGCATTCCTGGTCTAGAAGTGCTGGGATCTGAAATTCTAGGAGGCACATCAAAGGTTGCTTGCTTGAATTTCGACATGGAACAAGGCATATCAAGGGTCACATGCTTGGCTTTAGGCATAGAACAAGGCACAACTATTCTATCTCGCCTATTGTTAGATTTCGGACTTGTGACAATTACATACTCTAAGAGTTCCTGAGATCGTTTGGCATCCATGCAGGCATAGGCAATAGTACTATCAAAAGGTTTTTCTAATCTTTCATCTTCAACAATCTCACGGAGACCCTTCAAACTTTCCTTAAGGTATGAGAGATATGCTTTACGTGCAAGTTCATTATTCCTAATGGGAGGAGGAATATATAACATATCGATAGCATATTTATCACAATCGGAAACCTTAGGAACAGAGTATTTGCAATTGGGGATTGGCAACTTTCCTTTCACCTCACGCTTCAGATTCTCAATATTGTTAAGTAAAGAAGTTATCTTTTCAATTTGTTTATCATGATTAACTTTAAATGAATCACATAACTCTTTGTTTTGATCATTAACCTTTGAAATTTTAGCTTTAAAACAATCATTTTCCTTTTGCAAGTTATCAATTATGTTTTGAAGTTGGAAATTCTGAGAATCTAAAGGTGGAGGCATATGGGAACCAGTCACATCCTTCTTTTCACCTTTCAGTTGTGAAATTTGGGCTTTCAATCTTTTGATCGTGTAGCAATGAGCTCGAATTTGTTCATCACGTTTGCTAATTTCAAAAACTGCATCAAACTCAGGAGCATCAGAGGATGTCTTGATATTTGAGGTTTTAACATTTTCTTTGAGATGTTGATGTTTTAATTGCAAAGCAAGATGTTCAACTTCTAATTTAGAATAATGTTTGACCAAGTTATCATGATCATCCTGTTCTATTTTCTCATGCAATTTTGAATTTGTTGTTTCAAGCTCAATGACACGATCATGGGAGACTTTCAGAGCAACAGATAATTCATGAAATTGAGAAGCATTAATGGAACAATTTGTAGCAGTGAAAAACACATCTTGAGCAATACATTCAGAAATCAGATTCTCATTCAGTGTATGCAAGTTCTTCCTCTCAATCTCATTATATTTTAATTCTCTCTCATAATCACTAACCTCAACAATCATTGCATCAAATTCATTTTCCATTTCTTTAATGTCTGAATTCATTCCTTTTTTAAGACTCTCAAAATGATCTTTTAGTTGTTTAAAGAAAGGCATGACTTCAGTTAAATAACATTCTTTAGTTTGCTCAAAACCCCTTTCTCCTTCAGTAATACCAGTGGGTGTGATCCTTTTCTTGCAAGTTTTCTCAAAATCAACAAATAGTTGAAAGATAACATATTGACTAATTTAGGTCTTGCTTTTAGTGGCAATTATTCTAGGAACAAGATGCATTGGTGTATTTGGAGGATACACAGTCGCTCTAGGCATTTTCCTAAGGGGAGGGTTCGTTACAACAAGATTCTCTGCTTTTTGCTTATCTAAATCCTTTTTCCAGAACACTTGTTCAGGGGTTAATAGAGTCTGAGGCTTAAACTTGTTCAAGGAGATCCAATTTTCTTTAGTGTAATTATGGGGTTTAATCGTTATGTTATTCTTTTTACACTCAGGATCTTCTAACTTCTTATTCATTTTCTCCCTAGTGACTTCATCAGATTTCTTATCTTCCTCAGTGCACTCAACGCAACTAGGTTTCTGCCTAGGCTTAAGGATTTCATTACCATCATAAAGCACCTTATGAGCATTTCTAGCCTTTTTAATTACCTCTGGATTTGGTTCCTCAACAAGGGGAATGCTATGCTTATCGCTTAAGACTCGATGCTTAGTGATCATGTGAGCAGTTTGAATGGTATTCCCTTGTACGTACAACTTATTTTCAAGCTTGTTTTTCAAAGTTTTTAGATTGGAAAAATCATTCAAAAGTTTTGATTCCTTAGCCTTGAATTCTTGCTTAAGCATTTTAACATTTTCTTGAAGTTCGTGTTTTTGCTTAGCAGTTTTGGAAAGCTTTTCTTGTAAGGAGTTTAACTCTTGTTTTAATACTTCTTCTCTAAAATTACTTTTTCTAATAATTGTACGCATTTGGATATCCATCTCCTGCTCACGAGTGGTAAGTTCAAACTTAGCACGCTGTTCGTATATGGCAACTTGATCCTTATAGGTATTGAGTTCAGTGGTCAAGGAATCATCAGGCACAAATGCAGTGTACTCATGCAATTCATAATCATCACTTTGAGAAGAAGATGCATAACTAGGTACTGCAGAAACTTTCATGCAACTTTCCTCTGCATTAACGTGCATAGGTTGTGGCCGGTGCATCTCTATCTTGGGTACATCCGAAGCTTCCATGGAGCGTTCCTTTGCATTAGCTTGCATGGGTTGTGACTGGTGCACCTCTCTCTCTTGTGAACATGAGCATGAAGATTCTATTTTAGCATTGTCCGACTCATCATTATTTGTTTTCTCTAACATTCTGCATTCAGCAACACCCGATTCTTCCATAGATACATTACCCAACTTATCACAACAATCTCTCAACTGCACCTGACACTCATTTACTTTTTCATCCTTTTGTGCAGTTTCCTCAATGTACTTTTTCACATTATCCATGAGTTGGATAAATGTCTCAATGAATTCCTGAATTTCCATTCCAGTATGTTTTTTGAAGGAAATTCCAGTCAAGTGTTGATCGTAATCTGCTGAATATTCCCCACTGATGAATGGCTGAAATTGTTTGTAGATTACTTGAAGAGCTGCACTGGAACCATCTTTTTGAACTTCTTCATTGGTAAGTTGCAGCTTTAAATGCTCTAAGTTCAACAGCAAGCTTCTTGTCAATGTAGGTAAGTCCTGGCGGAAAAGAGCACTACATGTTCGATCCCCAACTATGGATAACAACTGTATGAGGTGCAGATGAAGTAGTTGATAGGGCTCAATGCTGCATTCCATTTGCATGGCATTCTGCAGCAGGTGCAATTCATTCTCATTGTACTCAGAACATGAAGATCTCACATCCTCGTTGTTTAATTCAAACATCTTTAATCGTTCAGTGTAGCATCCTTTATCATTATTATCCACAACATCATACAATTTAAGCACTTCTGAAATCACTGGGTCAGTAGAGTAAGACATGATGTGGTAGAATGCACGGGATTTTACAAGTCTATGATTTAAACCGAGAAATAGAATCTTTCGTGGGATTCTACTAAAATCAAGACTAAACCGTTAAGCAATGACCAATGGAATGTGTTAAGACGACTGATGGATCGACACAATGATAGACAATTGTGTGTTAGGTCTTATGATTGTTTGTGGGATAAGCAGAGATGTTGTTTGGTTGTGATTTGGGTTGGTTGTTGCACGATTTTATGGAGGAATTTAGGTCTAAAAACTAAAAAGCTCAATAACTTCCTTTCGGAGAGGATTTGGGCCTCGAAAAATTCGTCGTGAAACCTCACAATATTCAGGCTGTTCCGGTCGTTTTGGCAGGTATTTCGCTGAAAACGGAGTTACGGATCAAAAGTTATGGCCGTTTGAAGTTTTGACGTAAAAAGTCAACTTTGGTCAAACCTCTTCTTCGTAAAAATCAACCAAGTCGCTAAACCCCTTGAACCAAGTCGCTAAGTACCAAGTCGCTAAGTACTAATTCGCTAAAGCTCCAAGTCGCTATATAACAACTCGCTACAATCCAAGTCGCTAACAAAATTTTGGCAGCAATTCGCTAATCAAGTCGCTAAAGATTCAAGTCGCTAAATAGCAACTCGCTACCGACCAAGTCGCTAACACCAAGTCGCTACCCGTAGTGGAGAGTCCACTACTTGTACTGTAAGTCGCTAGGCTTAAGTCGCTAGCTCCAAAAACTGCAACTCGCTACAAAATTGTAAAGCAAGTCGCTACTAAGAAACAAATCCGTAGGTCAAGTCGCTAGCAAGAAAAACACCATAAACATCACTTTTCAATCCAAAAACAACCCAACCAAGATGATTTAAGCTTACCAAATGAAAACCTAAACACTTGTGATGATTCTAAACATAAAAGTACTAACAAAATCCAAGCTTTAACACAAGAAATCAACCAAATGATGCACAAACCACTAAACTTTTTCAAACTCAAAAACCACCTAAAAACCACTAGAAATCCAAAGATGTGCAAGATATGATCTAACCATGGCTCTTGATACCAATTGTAGGATATTAGTTTTCACATACACATCAAACCATAATAACAAGGTGGCGTATAAGTGGAATTCTAGAGAGAGAAAGTTAGAGGTTTAGGGAACTTAGTGAGAGAAAGTGAAAGATATTATTATGAGCTCCAACTCTCTACCTTGGGAGGTAGAGAGTATTTATAGTCTTACATAAATCGCCACACATCGGGCTGTGGATCAGGCATACAGTGGGTAAAGACCCGTCCGTCCTCCACGGTGTTACTTAACTAAATAATACTTAACACAAAAGAACTACGACTACGAGCTTTCTAACGATTACATATACTTGAGGTGACCGACTCTTTAATACCTGGAATTTCTAATTCCTAACAGAGCATCATTCAAAACCAAACAAAATTTCTCCATCAAAAGCTGCCTTCACCTCCTACACATGGATCTCTTTGGACCTGTCAGTCCCAGATCAATCCAGCATGAGAAGTATACACTTGTCATTGTTGATGAGTTCTCAAGATACACTTGGGTATACTTTCTTTCCAAGAAGAGTCAAGCAGCTGATACAATAATGTCATTCATCAGGAAGATAGAAAACCAGAATGACATTACTGTTAAACAAATCAGAACTGACAATGGTACTGAGTTCAGAAATCAAGAGCTTGAGAGTTTCTGTGATGAAAAAGGAATTTCTCAAAATTTCTCATCTCCATACACCCCTGAACAAAATGGGGTTGCTGAAAGGAAAAACAGAACTCTCATTGAGGTTGCTAGAACTATGTTAAATGGCTCAGCCCTCTCAAAGCATTTCTGGACTGAAGCAGTCAAAACTGCCTGTTACACTCAAAACATGTCAATCATTGTCAAAAGACATAATAAAACCCCATATGAGATCTTCAAAGTTAGACTTCCTGACATCAGCTATTTTCATGTATTTGGATGTCCTATGTTCATTCATAACCACAAGGATCATCTAGGCAAGTTTGATGCAAAAGCTGATGATGGATACTTCTTAGGCTACTCACTGATCTCCAAAGCCTTCAGGGTTTTTAACACAAGGAGACAACAAGTTGAGGAAACCTTTCATGTCACCTTTGATGAAAGTGCTGAAAGCATCAGGTTCACCAACACCTCAGTGGAGGAAATAGGAATTGATAACTCATCAAGATATCCTCCTGATGAGTACAACACTGAATTCAATTCCTCATATCAAACTGATGCTGACATCTCATATTATGTCTTACCTCACAACCTACCCCAACCAACCATCAGTGAGTTCATTGATAATCATTCAGTCCCTGCTGGGATAGGAAACACTGATACAAATGATCAGGAACCTGTAACTCATGAATCTCACCCTGAACAAGACATCTCTAGAGATGTTCTAAATGATTATGTGGCTCTTACACCTGAACTCACATCTGAACACCCAGTGACATCATCAAGCTCAGATCCCAGACCACAAAGTAAGTGGACAAGAACTCAGGATATCGAGCTTGTAAACATCATTGGTGAACCCACTGAGGGCATGCTCACCAGAAGCATGGCTGCTAGTCTAAGTGCAGCTTCAGCCAATGAATGTCTATATGCTGATTACCTATCAGATATAGAACCCAAAAGTGTCACTGAGGCTTTAAAATACCCAAGCTGGGTTCAGGCTATGCAAGAAGAACTGCAACAGTTTGATAAAAACAAGGTCATGACCTTGATCAAATGTCCTCAGGATATAGTAGTCATTGGAATGAAGTGGGTTTTCAGAAACAAAACTGATGAAAACGGAACTGTCATTAAAAACAAAGCCAGACTTGTAGCCAAAGGTTACAGTCAACAAGAAGGCATTGACTATGATGAGACATTTGCTCCTGTTGCAAGAATGGAAGCCATCAGGATCTTCCTTGCATATGCAACATACATGAACTTCAGGGTCTACCAAATGGATGTTAAAGGTGCATTCTTAAATGGTGATCTCAAGGAAGATGTGTATGTTTAGCAACCTCCAGGCTTTGAGAGTAGTGAATTCCCGGACTATGTCTGCAAGCTGGACAAAGCCCTTTATGGACTTAAACAAGCTCCCAGGGCATGGTATGAAACTCTCTCAGCCTTCCTGATACAAAACAAGTTTGTCAGAGGAAAGATAGACAACACATTGTTTGTCTATAGAACTCAACAGGATGTGATTCTAGTCCAAGTGTATGTTGATGATATCATTTTTGGCTCAACAAACTACAAACTTTGCAAACAGTTTGAAAAACTGATGACAAAGAAGTTTGAAATGAGCATGATGGGAGAACTCACATACTTTCTTGGACTACAAATCAGGCAAACTGATAAAGGAATATCCATCAGTCAAGAGAAATACACCAGAAATCTCTTGAAGAAATATGAGATATCTGACTATGCCTCAGTGAAGACACCAATGGTCCCACCTAACAACCTTGGACCTGATCTCACTGGCAAATCAGTCAATCAAACCCATTTCAGAGGGATTGTTGGCTAACTGATGTATCTAACCGCTACTAGACCAGACATACAATTTTCAGTCTGTTTAATAGCAAGATATCAGTCCAATCCCAAAGAATCTCACCTCACTGCAGCCAAAAGAATACTCAGGTACCTGAAAGGAACCCCAAACCTTGGACTCTATTATCCAAAATGCTCAGGGTTTGATCTCAAGGGTTACTCTGATTCTGATTATGCTGTCTGCAACATGGACAGAAAAAGTACCTCAGGGTCCTGTCAATTTCTTGGAGTAAAACTGGTTTGTTGGAGTGCAAAGAAGCAACAATTAGTGGCTATGTCCTCAGCTGAAGCTGAATATGTAGCTGCAGCAGGATGTTGTGCCAATGTATTATGGATGAAAAGTCAACTCAGTGACTATGACATCCATTACAAAATGGTGCCCATCTTATGTGATAACACTAGTGCTATTGCAATCTCCAACAACACTCTCCTCTACCAAAGAACCAAACACATTGATATCAGATATCACTTCATCAGGGATCACATAATGAAAGGAGATATTGAATTACATTTCATCCCTATTGAATATCAACTGGCTGATATCTTCACCAAACCCTTGGATGAACCTACCTTCAGGAGACTGAAAGCTGAATTAGGAATGCTTGACATTGAAAGCCAAGTATCTGAAAACCAATCTCAGTGAGTTCTCTGAAATGGTTCATTCTCCCTGAACATCCAAAACCAAGCTCTCACTGAATAAGTAAGACTCATTCAGGGTCCCTGACACTTGACAAAGAAGCATTGAATGAGTAACTAAATGATCCAAGTATCAGTTACTTAAATGTCCTAGGTTGGTAACTATGCCAATTTAATAAAGGAATATATGTCTCTTTGTCTTACTGTCATCCCACTTGGCATTTAATGCCTCTCACAAAAATATCAAATTGATATTTTATCTCTGCAAAAGTGCACTTTTACTGTGCACTGCAACTGTTCCCTTGAAAAACGGGATTTTACTGCGGGTAATGGAGTGGTAGCATTAAATGTGGAAATTCAAACGTCTTTCAAAAACCGACTCTTAATATTCCCATTTGTGCACAAAACACCCCTCTTATCACTCTATAAATACCCTCTTCCAACACAAACAAAAACACACAAATTATTTTCTGCAACTAAACTCTGTCAAAATTCTTTCTCAAATCCAGAAATATTTGTGTGTTCTCAATATCTTCAAAACCTCTTTTGGAAAAACCCTCCTTGTAAACATTTACAAAAGTTTTTCATCACAAACTTGAAGAGATCTAAATACTTTGATTGTTCTAGTCAAAACATTTTTTAAATCCTAAAATCTTTGTTAATGGAAATGGCTAGAACACAATCTCTCCAGTTTGCTTCTCAGTGGGTAGGGGATCTTACTAACGTTGAATTAAAAACAAATAATGTCATAGGAAATTTTGAATATCCTGAAAATGTCCCAACCTATAAAGACATTATAAAAGTTTTATTCAACTGCCCACTCAAAACGGCCTTTGTAAAATGTCCCTCAGTAGTGTACCCAAACTACCTCAGGGAGTTTTGGGCTACAGCTAGAGCCTTTGACCCGACACCTTCTACTGATGAGAATAACCTTAGACCTCTCAGGGAGTATCTCATCAGGTTCAGTCTAAATGGGGGGAAACAATACACCCTGGATTACAAAACGTTTTGCACTTCAACAGGGTTAGATTATAACAAAGGTGCTTATGTCGCCCATCCTGAACCCTCCACAGTGAAGGATGGGTTAAAACAAATCGTTTTAGATCCAACTTTTTTGGACAAGACCCCAGTCACTAAAAGCTCATTCCCCGTGGCTTGGAGGATCCTCTTCACTTTTATGATTCAGGTCCTCGGCGGGAACCACTCATCCACTGAACAAGTTAACTCTATTCAGTTGATGATGGCATACTGCTTGATGAATGGGGTCACTGTCAACATAGGGGATATCATTTACAGTGATCTCGTAACGAAACTACAGAGCAAAACTAGGAAGAAGTACGTTTCGTATCCTAGGTTTGTCTCCTGTGCTTTGCAATCGTTACTGGGTTCAAATTATACTCAGGATGAAAAATTTGGAAATTTACCTGGCATCCTGAGCGCATCAAATTTTCAAAAGGACCCATCCCTTGTCACTCCCATTGAATTGACAGCCCACATGATTGCTGTAAACAATCAAAGTGGATCAGTGTCTCCAAACCCTGCTCCTAAAAAGAAAAAGGGGAAGTCTCAGACTGGGACTAAGACTAAACCAAAGTCTCAGGGCCCTGAGGCTTCAGGAGCACGGCCTAAGAGGCACAAAAAGCCCGAGAACAAAAAGACACCCACTGACCAGGCAACAACCACCCCAGTGACAACGAAGGACACTGATACATCACAGTCAGTGCCCTTGGTCACACCTACTACTCCCCAAGATCCAGAGGGAAACATACAACCCGCTGGTAGGGGAGCGCCTTCCACAACGCCCAGTGATGACATTAGCAAATCCAAGCCTTTGTCTGAGGGCACACTGATCGATCCCAAAGACTCAGAGGGAATCAAACAACCCGCTGATAGGGATACAACTATCACTGACTCCGCCAAAGGCATTGGAAAACTCCCACCAGTGTCTCAGGGGTCACTGGGGGACAAAGACTCGGAGGGAAAGGAACAACCCGCCGATACGGAACCCACAACCAATCTTGACTCCAGCGAAGGCACTGGGAAACGCCCACCAGTGTCCGAGGGGTCAACGGGGGACAAAGACTCAGAGGGAAACATACAACCCGCTGATATGGAACCCATCACCAACCCCTGGTTAACTGTTGCTGATGTCACTGGGATATTATTCTTTGAAGATGAGCTTGCTGAGACTGATGATGAAATATTATCAGCTGGAGAAGAAATGGACGCTGAGGTTCAAGCTGAACAAGAGCCTCAGCCTGATCCAAAGGAGCATACTGAATCACCAGTCAAGCCTGACAATGATGACTCCTCTTCCTCCATCGATGAATTTGAAAGATTTGATAATGTTCTCCCACTCACTGAAAGACAGCTAGTTCAGTGGATCACCAAAGCTTCAAGAAGGTTATATTCTGGGGTCACTGACACATTGTGGGAACAACACACTGAGGCTGCTGCGAGTTATGCTGATCTAAAGGCTGAGGTACATGGCTTTGATGAAAATGTTCATGAGCACAGGGATCTGATGTATGACAACATTCACCGACTGGATGAAAACATGGCTAAATTCCTCAGCCATCTTCAGGGTGTAGGTACCACGATAGATGAAATCAGGGAGTTTGTCAAAGAAGACCCAGCACTCAACTCTAAAGTGCTGGAGGCTACTGAGGAGCACTTGAAACAATCCTCAAACCTCACTGAACTGCTCAATATGCTCAAGTCTGCAAATGTTCAGGGTCTTCAATCCTCAGTCCAGTCTCTTCAAACTACATTGGACTCTTTGAATACGCAGGTGGCTACTTTGGCTCAGGCATCCTCATCTCTGGCCTGGAATCTTGGGCCCAGAATGACAGCCCTGGAAGTTTCTCAGGCTAATTTAGAAACTAAAGTCACTGGTATTCAATCTGACACTTCAGACATCAAGGCTATGATCTCAGAAATTTATCAGGCCTTCAAGGGTCAAGCTGCTCAGTCCCCCTCTGCACCAACTCCAACTCTTGCCCTCACTGAAGCTCCGGCAACAGTTGAGGGGGAGAATATTGCTGAAGAACCTTCTTCTCACACTGAGGGGGAGCCAACACTATCATCATCAGTGGCTCAAATCTCATCATCCCCACCAGTCTCAGCAACACCTATCTCATCAATCCCACCAACAACATCAACAACAACAACACTGACAGTAATCACTCCAATAACAACAACACCACCACCCCTGGTAGCAACTTCATCTTCCTCAGGCCAGGACAAAGGAAAAGGCAAAATGGCAACTTCTGAGCCTGAAAACATTCCCTATAAAATCGGCGACACTGAATACCTGCTCACACCACAACAGCTGAGTAAACACCTTGATAAAGAAGAAAAAAGATTGAAACAAGCTGAGGAAGAGAAAAGGAACAGAAAAGCACTGGAAAAGGTTGTCGCCGAAGAAGCTGAGAACATGGGATTAGATCCAAGCAAACTTCAAAAGGGTCAGGCAGGGCAAAAGTTCAAGGAAGCTCAGGCTGCTCAGATGGCTGCAATGAAAAAGCAGTTGGAAGAAAAGAAGAAGAAAACTGAAGCTCTCAGGAAAAGCAGAATTGTGGATTACAACTGGACAATGACAAGCAGAAGGCTTCCTGAAAAGATCACAGATGTCAGAATCATCCCTAATACCAAACCTCTGGCCATGAACGTCTACAGAGGGGATGATAAAAGGCACTTCGAAGTTCATGATCCTCTCAAATTCACTGACTTCGGGATCACTGAACTCGATGAACTTGGTCCAATTTTTGAAAAGAAGAAAAATACGGTGGTTAAGGACCTGATGAAAATGCTCAGTAAAAGATATGAAAGACTGAGGGATTGTCCAGCCCAACTGGGAATTCAGCCCGCCTTAACTGCACCTCAAGGATCTCAACCACAATCATCCACTGGCAAAAGGAAGAGAGTTGAGTTCCAACCTGAGATTAAAGTGCCTGGACTGAAGTGTAAGAGGGAGCTGCCTGAAGGGGTTAAATTTGTGAACTGTCTAGTGATTGAGAAGCCTGAAAGAGGGCTATTCCACATTGATGTCTATGGAAACCCTGCTTTTCAAAGATGAAGTGATATTGATCAGGTTGGTGTGGCTGGAATGTTGAGCTACATACCAGTGGCCTCTCAAATTCAAACCCCAGCAAACATCAGGTTCTGCCAAGACCTGAATGCCAAGATAAGAGACCATCCTGACAGAGAAACACTCATCACCAAAAGGGTCAAGCTTGAAGCATTGGGAATCCATCTGGATTGACATCATTTTGTTTTATCTTTTGTACTAGTGATAGGAACTATGTAATCTGATCAATAAACGATGTATGTTTTATTCATTTACTCAGTGTTCCTTATTGTATTCATTAGTACATTCAGTGTAAGAAGAAGCCTCTTGCTCACTTACACTGATCAACTACTTAGGCTATTTGTATATGGGTTCAGTAAATACCCAAACCCCTTAATCTAGGATTTGAATAGAAAATAGCCCAAGTGTTTAATCCGTTAACACAAACAGGTCACTGAGTGCATAGTCTCTCAGTGAGTCGTCTTCAGGATACTCAGTATGAGGCGAAGAAGAAGTCTCTCCACTCAGTAAGGCGGAACTTAAAGGGTGAAGACTGAGTCATGAAGAAGATGATGGATTCAGTGAGTGATGGCAATAACTCACTGAATCCCTAAGATTCCTCTCCAACTTCTTACACTGAAGACAAACTAAAGTAGAAGACTGAAGGATGTAAAGACTGAAGAAAGAGCGGGACAAGGCGGGAAAAGGTTGAATCAGATAAGACGAAGTCCTTATCAACCAAAGTCAACTTTCCCTGAATGGCAAAAGATCAGGCTCAGTGTCATCACTGAACTTAGGAAAGTAGTCTTGTCTCTTACCTAGAATAGTCTTTGTAAATAGAGACAAAATACATCAATATTTTATCTTCTGTATGATGTCAGTTTGTCACTTAGGAAAGAGTCAAATATCATACATGTATAAATAGCATAAGAGATGGAGTGAAAAGGTTAAGCTTGTGAATTGTAAAAACACACATACACGCAAGCCATCTTTTCACTCCTCAAAATACAACTTAGTTCCTGAGATAGCTCAGTGAGCTCTAAGAGTTGTGCTCAGACTTAGCCTGAGCTTAGAGAGGAGTCACCCAACTTCGTCATTTCAATCCCAAGTACTATTCCGCAAGTACTTGGGTAACGTATTCTTTGTGGATTTATTTCTAATAAGAATATGATGTTGAAAATTACTTAGTGTGTTTTCTTATGTTAATTTCAGTCATAGTTCACTAATAACTTGTTTTATATACTTCAACTGTTTTAAACGATAGTGAACGGGGAACAACAGTTATTTAAATGGATTTGGAGGTTTTTATCTGATTCGCATGCTTTATGGGTAGGGCTGTAAACGAACTGAACGTTCAGTAAACATTTCATGAACTGTTCGGCAAAAAGTTCGTTTATGTTCGTTTATTTATTAAATGAACGAACATGAACCATATTTTACGTTTGTTTAGTTAAATGAACGAACATGAACAAAAGTCGCGTCCGTTCATTTATGTTCGTGAACGTCCGATTATGCGTTCGTTAACGTTCGATTATGTTTATTATATTCGCATATTATATATTTTAATTGTATAATTTTAAAATTGGTTTGTTTAAACAAAACAACGCTTATAAAATAATATATCGTGCATAAATTAGTAAAGTTTATGTTTGTTTGTCTATGTTCATTTATGTTCGTTTGTTTACCGTTCGTTTAGTGTCTTAATAAGCGAACATAAACGAACATGAATAACTCATATTTTTAATAAACGAACATGAACAAGAAAATTCGTCCGTTTAAGCGTTCATGTTCGTTTATTTGTCCGGTTAAAATGAAATGAACGAACACGAACAAAGCTCCGTTCGTGTTCGTCCGGTTCGTTTACAGCCCTATTTATGGGTTAAGGTGGTAAAAGCAATTCATGGGGAATAAGGGTTAATAAACTGTAATATTCGGAAGTCGTATCCAAATTCAGTGTAGGTAAATATTGTGAAGGCTGTTTCTATTCTTAAATGTCAAGGTGTGGATTTGTTGGCTTGTTGCAAAAGGAAGATTGGAGATGGCCAAAACAAAACTTCTTGGGCAGATATTTGGGATGGTGACAACTCCATAAAGGATAGATTTCCAAGAGTGTATGCCTTGGAATGGAGAAGTACACTACGGTGGCTTTCACGAAAGCTCAAGGAAATTGTACAACTTCATTAAGTTGAGCACCGAGAGGGGGCGTAGAAAGTGGGCAGTGAACAACGATGAAACATATGTTATCTTCGGTTTGTCTCTCTCCGATGGAGGATTGTTGGACGTGGACCTTAGACGGGATGGGTAACTTCACTGTGAAATTCGTGTGGCCATTGATAAAAAGTTACTTATTTCAGACATTAAAGTTACCAGGTGGAATAAGTGAGTACCAATTAAAGTGAATATCATGGTTTGGAGACTTTCGCTTGACAAGTTTCCAACTCGTGTGAACCTGGATGCTCGTGGCATTGATATTCCATCGGTTCTATGTCATGTATGTGGGGAGTGTACGGAATCAACAAGCCATATTTTCTTTAAGTGTTCATTTGTTACTCAAGTATATAACATGATTGAAAGGTGGTGGGATATTCATATTCCAGTGACAAGGTGCTATCAACAATGGTAAGATTGGTTCTTTGCTCTTCGGTTAAATAAGGTGCAAAAACAGTTTTTGGAAGCAATGTTCTTGTTGCTATGGTGGCATGGTATGGTGCAATAGAAACGCATGTGTGTTTGGAAATGTGAGACTGAAGAACAATTTATTTTTTGACAATTTTGTAACATAGTCGTTTGTGTGGGTCAATAGTAGATATAGATCCAAAAACTTGAGTTAGGTTTGTTGGCTTCAAAACCCATCACTTCTTACTTCCGGTATTTAATTTCTTTTTGTGTTTTATTTTTTTAGCTTCTTGCTAGTTTCAATAAAATTACCGCCGTTCAAAAAAATTTAATAAATTCATAAAGTTAGTTTTTTTTATGACATATATGTTCGAACGTCTCATCTTTATTTACATCTTTATCTAATCTTATTGTTTAGATATTCATCTCATACACATATAATTTTGACTTGCATTAAAAGTTTGTGAAAGTGACTTCAAATAATGTAAAAAAGATGGTTCTTGAATAAAAAAAGGGAAAAAAACTAAACAAATTTTTGATGTGGGAATTGGTTTTGAAAACTTAAAAATCAAATTTTGGTTCGAGGTTAGGTTTTAGCAAAAATCTCTCCAAACAGTTTCATGTTCACTCAGTTTTCAATAATTCCAAGCTTTTTAGACTTTTCATTCAAGTGGTTAAAGATGAGATGTTCGAACATATATGTAATAAAGAAGTTCACTATTCATCTCATGCACATATATGTAACCGTCTCATGTTCACTTAAGTGGTTAAAGACTTTTCACTATTATAAATTTCTTTTAAAAGAGTTTTTTTCATTGCAAGCAAATTTTTTTGAAAAGCATTTCTACAATGACTTGTTAAAGCTTAAGTCATTCTTTTAAATTTTGGTCATTAAATGATTTATGTATTAAATGCATCAAGTCTCTAAAACTTGATGCATTGTAGATGCTCTAAATGGATAACAAGTTTCTTTGGTTGACTAGTGGTTTTGTTGAAATAGTTCCGTTCAATAGTTTTCATGTTAACTACGTAGTAGTTAATTTGTTTGATTTCGTAAACTGGAACTTACAATGACTTAGCAAGATATATTAAAATAACTAAGACCCAGTAATAATGTTTTTCCAATATTAATTCAAGACTAAACTTATGTCGATTTTTCAAACTTTTGGTTCATCATCTGGATCTTCTGTTCGGTAAGGGTTTGTTTGACTTTATACTTTTAGTATGACTAGTCGGGTACTCATCCATATTGATCATGATTTTATAATGACATATAGTTAGATCATTTATAATACTCTAAGTTTTTTAATGACTTGAAGTATTTAATGTATTTAATACATAATATATTTATTAAGTATAATTTTTTAGAATGACTAGATATTTGTCAAAGTTTTTTTTTTGGTAAAGGGATTCACTTGGTAAAATATATAACCAAAAAAACCAATAAGTACACTGGAATGTGACTGACGTGTCACATTGACCTCAAGCAGATGCTTGAACAACCAACTAAATCGCTAGCGACATGCCACTAAGCGTTACAACGCCTAACACATACATAAACTAAAACTCCAACAGGAAAAAACCATCTAATAAAACAAGAAGCGCCGAAACAATCCGCCCACCTGTTCGAAGGAGATTGATGAACCAAATGAGACTGCCTCCTTAAAAACCCTTTCCAAGAAAAAACCCATTGGGAAAACCTTGGAGTAGGGAAAAAGAGTACAACTCTCACCCGGATCTCCAACGAACCCACACTCCAACCAAGAAGACCATCCAGCTCCACAGAACTCCAAGAACAGCCAACACGAACCAAATAATTAAACTGCCTGTTGGAATTCTGTTATGAATTAGAAAATTCAGTCGTTAAAGAGTCGGTCACCTCAAGTATATGTATTCATTAGAATGCTCGTAGTCGTAGTCTAGTTATATTAATAAGTAGGTTATTATGTATCACCGTTAGAAAATTCAGTCGTTAAAGAGTCGGTCACCTCAAGTATATGTATTCATTAGAATGCTCGTAGTCGTAGTCTAGTTATATTAATAAGTAGGTTATTATGTATCACCGTGGAGGACGGACGGGTCTTTACCCACTGTATGCCTTATCCACAGCCCGTAGGTGGCGTTTGTTTGTAAGAAACTATAAATACCCTCTACCTCCCAAGGTAGAGGGTTGGAACTTCAATACCATTTTTCTTTGTTTCACATAGTTCCCAACTCTCTTCCCTTTCTCTCTCTAAACACTTTGGAACGCCTACTTGAATTATGGTTTAGTGTGTTTGTGAAATCCTATTTCTATCAATTGGTATCAAGAGCCATGGTTTGATCACTCATCTTTCATGCTCTTTGTTTTGGTGGATTTCATAAGGTTTTTGGGGTATTAAGTGTTTAGAAGAGTTTGATTCATTTGGACAAGTTCTAGTGTTAAAGTTTGAATTTTGCTTGTACTTTTGTGTTTAGGATCATCATATGTGTTTATGTTTTGAATTGGCAAATCACTGTGGTTTGGTTGTTTTTGATTGACAAAGTGGTTACTTTTGCAATTTGTACAAAGCGAGTTGAGTCTCGGATACACATTTCATCAAAGCGAGTTGCTTTGTTACTGGATGCGAGTTGTTATATGCGACTTGGCTACTTCGCGAGTTAAGCTTTTAAGCGACTTGGTGGTTAAGCGAGTTGATTCCTAAAGCGACTTGCTTCTTTAAGCGAGTTGATTGTGTTGCGAGTTGATACTAAAGCGAGTTGGCTATTTAGCGACTTGTCTCATTAAGCGAGTTGATTGTGGTGCGAGTTGATATTTATGCGACTTAGCTATTTAGCTAGTTGATTACTTAAGCGACTTGTTCCTGTGAGCTAGTTGGTTGTTTAGCGAGTTGACTACTAAGCGAGTTGAGTGTTTTGCGACTTGTCTATTTAGACTTGTTACTTCTTCGTAATACATTCTTACGGTTGTTCTTTTGGTTTAGTAAAATCCCGTGAAAGAATCAATTTCCCGGTTTAATCAAAGAATAGTAAAATCCCATAGAACTTGGTATCATGGCAAACATCGTTCCTACTATTGTTTCTTCCGTAGCTGAGGACGTTCAAGCAGCAGGGTCTGATACTCGTCCACCTATGCTTGACATAACTGATTATGATTCATGGGCACAACGAATCCGTTTGTACTGTTTGGGAAAAGAAAACGGAGTCAACATCCTCAAGTCAATCGATGAAGGACCTTATCAGATTGAGACTACCAGAGACTAAAATTGATACAGCTGCAGATGGAACAATGATCTATGGAATAGACAGACCAAAGACGTATGATGAGCTCAATGATAAGGAGAAAAAGAGATTTGATGCAGATATCAGGGCTTCTAACATTGTACTTCAAGGTCTTCCAAAAGAGATCTACAAGCTTATCAATCACAACACTGAATCAAAGGCTGTATGGGATAATGTCAAGATGCTTCTCTCAAGTTCTGAATTAATTGTTGAAGACAGAGAATCACAACTATATGATGAGTTTGAGCACTTCAAGATGAAACCAGATGACAGTGTCTATGAGTACTACGTGAGATTCCATAAGCTAGTTAATGACATGAGGAACATCAGAATGACCATGCCTAACATTCAGCTGAACTCAAAGTTTGTTAACAACATGAATCCCGAATGGCACAAGTTTGTCACGTCTGTGAAGCTCACTAAAGGATTGAAGAATACAAACTATGAGCAATTGTATGCATTCCTTCTTCAGAATAAGAGGCATGCTATGTTTGAGAAAAGGATTCTGGAAAAGTTCAAAACCAATCAGGGAGATACAAGTTCATCTAATGACTCAACTGCTTTCTACACCAACGTAGGAATTACCACCATGGCTTCTAAAGTCATTCCCACGGGAGATGGTAATCACAAACTCATTCCTGATCCAACGTTCAAGCAACCAGATGCTGATGCAGTCATGGAACATTTCATCAATCAACTGGCTCTCATGGTTAAACAGAACTTAACCCTTTCACCTCTTACTAACAGTCTTCACACCAACAATGAGATCAGAACTGCATCCAATCTTCACAATCATGCTTGGGGCAGCCAGTTCAAGAAAGGCATTATGATCAGAGAAGAGGTGGAGTAGGTGGAGGCTATGGTGGAAATCAGAATCGAGGAAGGATTGGAAATCAAGGACAAACAAAGGCTATCAAATGCTACAAATGCGGTGGGGAGGGACACATTGCAAGGAATTGTACATCTCCAAAACGTCCACAGAATGCCGAGTACTTCAGGGATAAGATGTTACTCGTGCATGCTCAGGATAATGGAGCAGCTTTGGATGAAGAAGAGCTATTGTTTCTTGCTGAAGGCAATGGAAAGACCTATGATGCAGATGTGGATGAGCATCCAATTCAGGAGATAGGTCACAATCATCAGAATGCCTTCCAAGTCGCTGACTGTGATGCATACGACTCTGACGTCGATGATGAACCTACTGCACAAACAATTTTCATGGCTAGCATTTCTCCAATGGTTTCTCCTAAGGCCTCAACATCACAGAAAGCTGTTCCATCCAAAGAATCAATCATCTCAGAGGTATTAAAACTATATGATGATGTTGATGAGCTAAGGATGCATAATGAAGTACAATCTCTTGAGACTTATGAATCAGATATTGATAATGTGGGTAATAGCAATATTGTCCCATATGATCAATATGTGAAACAAGGTGAAAGTGATATTGTATCAAACGATGCATCTTCCGCAGTCAATAATGACTATGTCTTTGATGAATACACTGCATGTACCCCTGATGATTCTATTATCTCTGAACTGAATGCCTATAAAGAACAAGTTGCTATTTATGAACAACGTGCTAAGTTTGAGTTAACCACACGTGAGCAGGAACTGGATGACCAGATGCGTACAATTATTCGAAAAAGTAATTTTAGAGAAGAAGTATTAAAACAAGAGTTAAACTCCTTACAAGAAAAGCTTTCTAAAACTGCTAAGCAAAAACAAGAACTTCAAGAAAATGTTAAAATGCTTAAGCAAGAATTCAATGCTAAGGAATCAAAACTTTTGAATGATTTTTCCAATCTAAAAACTCTGAAAAACAAGCTTGAAAATAAGTTGTACATACAAGGGAATACCATTCATACTGCTCACATGATCACTAAGCATAGAGTTTTAAGCGATAAGCATAGCATTCCCCTTGTTGGGGAACCAAATCCAGAGGTCATTAAAAAGGCTAGAAGTACTCATAAGGTAATTTATGATGGCAATGAAATCCTTAAGCCTAGACTGAAACCTAGTTGCGTTGAGTGCACAGACGAAGATAAGAAATCAGATGAAGTCACTAGGGAGAAGATGAACAAAAAACTAGATGATCCTAAGTGCAAAGAGAAGAAAATTATTATCACACCCCATGATTACAAGAAGGAAAATTGGATTTCCTTAAACAAGTTTAAGTCTCAAACGTTGTTAACGCCCAAGCAAGTGTTCTGGAAAAAGGATTTAGATAAGCAAAAAGCAGAGAATCTTGTTGTAACAAATCCCCCTCTTAGGAAAATGCCTTCAGCAACTGTGTATCCTCCTAATACACCAATGCATCTAGTCCCTAGAACTATTGCCACTAAAAGCAAGACCTTAATCAGTCAATATGTCATCTTTCAATTATTTGTTGATTTTGAGAAAACATGTAAGAAAAGGATCACACCCACTGGGATTACTGAAGGGGAAAGGGGTTTTGAGCAAACTAAAGAATGTTATTTAACAGAGGTCATGCCTTTCTTCAAACAACTAAAAGATCAATTTGAGAGTCTTAAAAAGGGGATGGACTCAGATATAAAATAAATGGAAAAGGAATTTGATGCAATGATAGTTGAGGTTAGTGACTATGAGCGAGAATTAAAATATAATGAGATTGAGAGAAAGAATTTGCATACACTGACTGAGAATCTGATTTCTGAATGTATTACTCAAGATGTGTTTTTCACTGCTACAAATTGTTCCATTAATGCTTCTCAATTTCATGAATTATCTGTTGCTCTGAAATTCTCCCATGATCGTGTCATTGAGCTTGAAAAAACTAATTCTAAACTAAATGAGAAAATTGATCTGGATGATCACGACAATTTGGTAAAACATTTTTCTAAACTAGAAGTTGAGCATTTTAATTTACAACTAAAATATCAACATCTTAAAGAAAATGTCAAAACCTCAAATATAAAGAAATCTTCAGATGCTCCAGAGTTTGATGCAGTTTTTCAAATACATAAACGTGACGAACAGATTCAAGCTCAGTGTTGCACGATCAGAAAGTTGAAAGCCCAAATTTCTCAATTAAAGGGTGAAAAGAACAATGTGACTGGCTCCCAAATGCCTCCTCCTTTAGATTCTCAGTATTCTCAAACGTTTCATCTTCAAAACTTAGTAAATGCATTACAAAAGGAAAACGAGAGTTTTCTAGCAGAAAACGAAAAGGTTAAACGTCATTTTAAAGAGTTATATGATTCAATTAAAGTCACTCGTGACAAAAACAACGAAAGAATAACTTCTTTACAAAAGGAAATTGAGAATCTGAGGAGTCAGGAAAAAGGGAAACTGCCACTTGTGTTTAATGAGAATGTCGCTTCAAAGTCATCCACTGACTGCAAATATTCTGTGACTATTAGATACATTCCTCCTCATCTTAGGAATAATGAACCCGTGTTTCATAACTATTGTGCCCACCTTAAGGATAGTCTAGAATGTCTCCGTGAGATTGTGGAGGAGGATTACCTAAATAAGCCTCTTGATAGAGAAATTAGGTTTGCGTGCATTCAGGCCAAACGATCTCAGGAACTGCTAGAATGCTTAATTGCAACATGTCCTAAATCCTTAGGTGCAAAAGGTAAAGCTGTGATGCCTTGTTCTATGCCTAATGCCAAGCATACAAACCGTTCCATACCCAGTTTTAAAAAAAATGAACACTAATGTGCCTACGAGTAGTTCAGATCCTTGCACATCTAGTTCAGGAATGCAAAAGGTAGATCAACCAACTAATGTTCCCATAATTCCCTCTACAGGAGTAATCAGTGATATTAAAGCAAGCGGGTCAAAGCCTCCAGGCAATACCAAGCAAGATAGGACCTCGCAAGCTAAGAATGCACACTGGAAGAGAGTAGAAGACCAACCTAGGAACTTTAAGTTTGAGTTGAATAGTATTAGCCATAGGCGTACTGTAATTAATTCAAATTCTGATACTATCTGCAAACCATGTAATGATGTCTGCTTGAATTCTGTTGCTAATCATGAATGTGGTGTGAATGTTATGTCTAATGCTGTCAATTATCGTGTGAAAATTGTTAATGCTAAAAAAACGTGCTAAGAAGGCTAAAAGGCAAAAACGAAAGAAAGTTAGAAAACAGTGGAAACCCACAGGAAGAACATTTAGTAAGATAGGATATCGATGGATACCGTTTGGTCAAAAGGCTAATCAGTTCTGTCCTCAATATGCTAAGACAATGCCCACTAGAAAATGGATGCCTACTGGTAGAACTATTCCTTTAAGAAGTGAACATACTTTGAATAGGTCAAATACGGACACCAGCATTGCATCTATTCCTGATGATTCCATTGCCTCTATTTCTGATATGAATGTTTCTATTTCTGATGTGGGTGTTCCAATCGCTGTTACTAACCAAATGGAACCCATTTTTGCATGGGGATCCCAATTATCCAGTTATCCATTCTTGTCTGTGTTCAACTGCAGATCGTTCAAATCGTTCTGTGGTACCTGGACTCAGGCTGTTCCAATCATATGACTGGAGACCGGTCGCGACTCATGAACTTCGTGAGCAAATTCATCGGGACAGTTAGATTCGGGAATGATCATTTCGGTGAAATTATGGGTTATGGAGATTATGTTGTTGGTGATAGTGTTATCTCCAGAGTATACTATGTGGAAGGTCTTGGTCATAACCTGTTCTCTGTTGGTCAATTCTGTGATTCTGATCTAGAAGTAGCATTCAGAAAACATACTTGTTTCGTTAGAGAACTTGATGGTAAGGAACTTTTAAGAGGAACACGTGGTTCAAATCTATACATCATCTCTATCGAAGACATGATGAAGTCTTCTCCAATTTGCTTGTTGTCAAAGGCTTCGAAAACAAAGTCATGGTTATGGCATCGTCGTCTCAATCACTTGAACTTCGGCACCATCAATGATCTCTCAAGAAAGGACTTAGTTGTAGGTTTAGCTAGACTGAAGTATGAAAAGGATCATCTTTGTTTGGCATGCCAATTGAGAAAAAGCAAGAAGTATGCCCATAAACCCAAACCTACAAACTCAGTTATGGAAGTTCTTCATACAATTCACATGGATTTATGTGGACCAATGAGAGTGCAGAATATCTTTGGGAAGAAAAATGTGTTAGTTATGGTTGATGATTACTCTAGATTCACCTGGGTCAAGTTCTTAAGGACAAAGGATGAAACTCCAGATATCATCATCAAACTCATCAAACAGCTGCAGGTTTGACTTAACAAAACAGTCAGAATTATCCGAACAGACAATGGAACTGAGTTTGTTAACAAACAACTTAGTAAGTTTTATGAAAGTGTTGGAATCAGTCATCAAAGAAGTGTTCCACGAACTCCTCAACAGAACGGTGTAGTTGAAAGACAAAATCGAACTCTCTGGGCTGAAGCCATTGCCACCGCATGCTACACACAAAATCGATCCCTGATTCATACTGTTCATGGAAAAACTCCATATGAACTTGTCCACAACATAAAGCCTAATCTCTCATTCCTTCGTGTGTTTGGTGCATTGTGTTATCCAACCAATGAGGGCCAAGACTTAGGCAAACTTAAAGCTAAAGCGGACATTGGAGTATTTGTAGGGTATGCACCAAACAAAAAGGGATACCGAATCTACAACAAGAGAACCCGAAATATCATGGAAATAATTCACGTTACGTTTGATGAGCTAACCGGTCAGATGGCTCCTGGACAATCCAGTTCTGGACCCGCACTTCAAAATAGTCCAATTGGTTCATCTCTTGTACCAAATCCCTCTCCAGCAGCCCCATATGTACCTCCATCAGAAGATGATTTAAGGAAATTGTTTGATTCAATGTTCGATGAACACTATGAACCAAATGCTGATGAAATGTCAAATCCATCACCAGAGGCTGCTCCTATCCATGTGAATGATGTTGATCCTTCAGTTTCAATATCATTAAGTCAAGAAGCGCATGCTGCTGATCACTTTGTCTCATCAACAAATCATCAATCATCGAGTGTACATCATGGAAATGTTTCTGGTATCAACGATGGAGAAAATCCCTTTGCTACTCCTGAAGATGCTCCGTTTGAAAATATATTTGCTCCTGAGTCATCATAAGAACCATCTTCATCAGGAGAAATCGACTCAGCTACTTCAGTTCCTCAACAACAACCACATGAACACCTTAGGAAATGGACTCATGATCATCCATTGGACAACATCATTGGAAACCCCTCTCGTCCAGTATCAACACGAAAACAACTTGCAACCGATGCCTTATGGTGCTTCTTCAACTCCGTACTCTCTAAGGTCGAACCAAAAGATGTTAAAACTGCCATGAATGAAGACAGCTGGTTCAATGCCATGCAAGAAGAAATTCATGAGTTTGATCGACTTGATGTATGGGAATTAGTACCTGCTTCAGATTGTGCTATGATCATTGCTCTAAAGTGGATCTTTAAAGTGAAGCTTGATGAACATGGCGATGTTTTAAAGAATAAGGCTAGATTGGTTGCAAAAGGATACCGTCAGGAGGAAGGTATTGACTTTGAAGAATCATTTGCTCCTGTAGCTCGTATCGAGGCAATCAGAATCTTCTTGGCTAATGCTGCAAGTAAGAACATGATAGTCTATCAGATGGACATTAAGACGGCATTTCTGAACGGAGATCTTAAAGAAGTCGTCTACGTCAGCCAACCTGAAGGCTTTGTGAATCCAGAGCATCCTACTCACGTCTATCGTTTGAAGAAGGCTCTCTACGGTTTAAAGCAAGCTCCAAGGGCATGGTATGATACGCTATCAAAGTTTCTTCTGTCTACCGGCTTCAGCAAAGGAGCAGTTGATCCAACATTGTTCACCAGGAAGTCAGGCAAACCTTTAATTCACGTTCAAATTTATGTTGATGATATCATCTTTGCCTCGACTGACCCCAATGAGTGTGACCGTTTTTCAAATGAAATGGGTTCTAAATTTCAAATGTCAATGATGGGACAAATGTCATTTTTCTTGGGATTACAATTTTCACAAAGTCCCGGAGGCATTTTTATAAATCAATCTAAATATGCTAATGAGATTTTAAAGAAATTTGGATTTGATTCTAGTGACCCAGTCGACACTCCCATGATTGAGAGTACTAAACTGGATGAAGACCACTCAGGGATCATGGTAGACCAAACGAAATATCGTAGCATGATCGGATCCCTGATGTACCTCACAGCCAGTAGACCTGATATTCTGTTCGCTGTATGCATGTGTGCTAGATACCAGGCTAAGCCTACCAAAAAGCACCTTGAAGCGGTTAAACGGGTCTTTCGGTACCTCCAAGGAACCATCAATATGGGACTTTGGTACCCGAAGGACACCGGTATGTCACTAACAGCATATGCAGATGCAGATCATGCAGGGTGTCAAGATACTCGTCGAAGTACGTCTGGAGGTGCTCAGTTTTTGGGTGATAAGCTTGTGAGCTGGTGGTCAAAGAAGCAAATGAGTACTTCTATTTCCTCTACGGAGGCTGAATACATAGCCATGTCATCCTGTTGTGCTCAAATCCTATGGATGAGATCTCAATTAACTGACTATGGCTTTGAATTCAACAAAATCCCTCTGTACTGTGATAATAAAAGTGATATTGCTCTCTCATGCAACAACGTTCAACACTCAAGAGCTAAGCATATCGACATTCGACATCATTTCATCAGGGAACAAGTGGAAAAAGGTGTGGTGGAACTCTACTTTGTGAGGACTGAATACCAATTAGCAGACATCTTCACCAAAGCTCTTCCTAGAGAACGTTTTGAGTTTATCCTTCCACGTCTTGGACTAAAGAGTTTACAACCGGAAACACTCAAGCGTCTTCAAGAGGAAGACGAGGAGTAAAGGTCTTTATTCATCTATCTCTTGTATATATTTATTCAAAAAGCAAAATACAAAACTTGAAAAACCCTCAAAAAGAAAATATAAAATTATAAAACTTTCAAAAATCCATAAAAATTAGAAAATCTTGAAAAATTCCATAAATATTGTTATTTTGTCATGTTTTTCCTTATTCGATATCATCTACGGACTTTGTGTTGACATTTAAAGAATGTCACGGGTTTTTAGATGTTCTTCGAATGCACATAGTTTTGTTAAAAAAAAAATGAGGCGGAGAAAAAATGGTGGTTTATTGTCATTTCAGGCAGTAATCCGTTTTTAAAAGTAAAGAACAGAGCCATGCTCTATCTTATTTTTCAAATCTCATGCTCTGATTCTTAAAACAAAGGTTTGTCATCTAAAAGACAAATGCTTATCCTTTCAAATATTTTTTCGTCTAATGATTCTTCTGAAAAATATTTGCTTTCTTTTGAAAACTTAATTGCTTTGAAAAATTCTTTGTACTCTACTACTCGTGTAAATCATTTGTGCTTGTCATCTGTCAAAATCTCTATATCTCAATCAACAACATGTGTAATTGATTGAGGGGGAGAATGATTTTATTCGAATTAAAAAGGTTATTTTTCAAACAATTGGCACGTAATCGAGCAAGGTTTATTCTTGAAAAACCAAAAGAAATTATGTTTTACACAGTTGACTCAAAACCTTTGCTTATATTATGTTTTCAAAAGACAATCATGCATGTGTAATAATGGAGTTTAAAGTCTCAAAATCCGATCCTTATCAGTCAAAACGTTTTCATAATCAAGCCACAATTCTCCTTTAAAAGCCTTCAAAATCAATTTAAATCTACAGAGATCACAAATCTCAAATGATTTGATAATTGTGATCAGGGGAGAATCTGTGATTTAAATTGGATTAAAACTGATAATTCGGTAAATGGTTTTATAAGGATGTACAAGCTCTCCTTCCCACGTGTGCCAAACGATTTCAAGAACTGCTAAGCACATGTTGAGGGGGAGCATCTATCTTAAACCACTAAGTTCTGAAACGTGATCATTTTACGTGCAGTCTTTCCCTCTAGTATGTGCAAAACTCTTTCAAACCTCGAGGCACATATTGAGGGGGAGCAAAATTTTGAAAACCTCATCCTTCCCCAAAATGCTGTATCTAATTGATTTTATCTAGGAAGTGATGGTGATATCGTTTAGAAATTAGAAATTAAAGAAGTTAATTCTTCCTCTTGCCTCCGTGTGCCAAAAGATTTCATATACATGAAGCACATGTTGAGGGGGAGCACTTTTTCTAAAAATATCTAAAACAATTCAGGTACAAAATGCTTTGATAATATATCACAAGTATCTGGATTGATTTTCAAATGGTTTTCAATTGGTTCCAATGGCAGATGAACAATACCAAATAGACCGACCAACTTTACTTTATGTATGGTGATATAAGGATGATAAGGTTAGGTATTTGTTCCCATGATCCGCCAGAACCGGAGGGATCTACCCAGGGACAATCCACTAGATAGTGTAGAAGTCCTTAGGTGTGATGAAAAAAGGAGAAAAGTGAGTTATGGGAAGAGTGCAGACTGAGACTGAGCTAGTACTGGAATAAACCCAACAAGGTTCTAGTAATGAAGTCTCGGTAAGCACTGAAGGGGTTGAAGAATGAAAAAGAATTGAATGTGAAAAGGGTGAAAAGAAATAGCCCTCCATTTATTCAACCTTAGGGCAGATACCGGGTTCAATTCATATGCTACTGATGGTTACCATGGTAACATCGGTATTGAAGACAAGACGTCATGAACCCAGTGACGCACTGCACTTCAACTTCCCAATCCACTCAAGTTCCTCTTAAAAGGGCTTGTTTCATTCTCACGGGGAACCGACACTATCTATCGACTCTCTCTTAGAGACTGTTGATATTGAAGAAGGAGACCCTCTCCCTAGTCTCTGAAATAGGAACCAAAATATGCACAAATTGAGTCTAAAGCCACGAGATCATCAATAAATCTCATTAGGACACTTTCAATGAAGACCCTCTGTTTCACTCAATGTGGAAAGAGAGTTTATATCTTGAGTTCTACGCATTATCCTTGTGGTATTGCAAGAACATCCGAGTGATATGTAAACATACTCACAATGAAGATGGAAAGCCTTCTGGAGCCAACATCAAACAAGCTCCTGGTAGGTGGCATGTGAGATCTATTCAATAGATCAACCATGTGACAACTGAACAGAAACAATGGGGCGATTCAATCTTTTGAATCAATCCTGGTTCAGACGGATACCTTTGAAAAACCGGTCGTTGTGCTTACAAACTCTTTTCATTAGCACATCGACCGTGTACGAATATTTCAAATCAAAAAGTGTTTATGATTGATAACTGATTTTCACTAAAACCTTCGTTGTATTGCAAAAACAATTTCTATTGAGCAATACACGATTGTTTTTCAAATCTCTTTTTATCAATCAGTGAATCTCAATTCGCTGGTTCACTCACTCCGTGTTGTCTTCTTTGAGACGTTCCGGTTTAAGAACAGCTAGAGCAGCTGCGAAACCCTGTCAAGGAAATTCTTCGGAATTATACCTGATCACAGGCAGTACGTGTACTGATCAACGGGGAACCATGGGCCGTGTACATCAATTCAACGAAAGTCATCAAAGACACTTTCGTGCACTTTATTGCTAACTGTTGTATGCAGGTACGCCCGACGTTTGCAGCTGTTCAGAATGAAGCGATCAATCCATAGCCGCATGCTCACTCAACACATTCATCTCGAAAGAAATCATGATTAGTGCATCAATGACTCTGATATTTACGCTCCATGCTTCTGCTACGCTGCTGCCAATATCATGAATCAATTAAAGCTTCCGCTACTCTGATGAGAATACATCATGATCCAGAATGTGAGCATGTCGGTCCAAAAGTCACAACATCACATGATACCAACACCACAATGGAAGAGTCAAAGATTAATGTCAGCTGATATTCTCAATGATGGCTCGAAACTCATCATCACGTGGATCAGTTAAAGACCTCCACTTGAATTATCCAAACATGCAAAACATGAAGAATCAAAGACTACGAGCTACTGAGCAAAGAACTTAATCAAGAATCCTCGAGAAATCTAATGTAATATCAGTTTGTATTCATTGTAAATTGAGGTGACCTCCCTTAGGGGGAGATTGTTAGGAATTAGAAAATTCAGTCGTTAAAGAGTCGGTCACCTCAAGTATATGTATTCATTAGAATGCTCGTAGTCGTAGTCTAGTTATATTAATAAGTAGGTTATTATGTATCACCGTGGAGGACGGACGGGTCTTTACCCACTGTATGCCTGATCCACAGCCCGTAGGTGGCATTTGTTTGTAAGAAACTATAAATACCCTCTACCTCCCAAGGTAGAGGGTTGGAGCTTCAATACCATTTTTCTTTGTTTCACATAGTTCCCAACTCTCTTCCCTTTCTCTCTCTAGAACTTTCTCTCTCTAAACACTTTGGAACGCCTACTTGAATTATGGTTTAGTGTGTTTGTGAAATCCTATTTCTATCAAATTCGAATCCAACCGTTGCAAACACGAACCATCCATCAACAAAAAAGAAGAAACCATCATTGAGTAGATCGGATGAGAGACTTTGGGAGCTTCCATAAATCCAGAAGCACTTCCACATTTGCCGTCTTCTTAAAAGAACAAGAGAGAAGCTTAAAGCGAACAGTCGTCATAATCACATCAATAACTTGAGCTTCCGACCTCTTCTGATTCTTCAAAAGCCTGTTGTTGCGTTCTTGCCAAATAAAGTAGCAAGCAGCCGCAAAAACCAATTTAGAGACGACACAACGAATAGACCGCCTATGCGCCTTTGGAACCAAAATAATTCACAATAGCATCCAACGAATAAGGAATAGCAGAATCACCAGTAAACCTCTTGAGATGAATCCAAACCTGCATCGAAAAAGAACACTGAAAGAAAAGGTGGTCATGAGAATTCGGTTGCGTCTTGCAGAACGGACACTGAAACACGTTTAAGTCAGTATCACTACTGACATCCCATTGCCTCAGATTATCTTGAGTCTTGAGCCTCCTTTTAATAACCAAGCAAAGGGTGATCGCATGCCTAGGGATACGATGAGAAAACCAAACTAGATTGTACCATAAAACAACATTGCCACGCGGTCTCAAAGACTCCCAAGCCGTGCCCACCGAAAAATCCCGAAACAAATCATCCTGCACTTTCCAAACTAACCGATCCAAATTATCTGGGTTAAGAGATGGAACTGGAATAGAACCCAGAAACGGGTATTTAGAATACCACTCATTCGGCCAAATCCAATTGCCATTTAATATAGTATTGGAAACCGAATATGAAGGATTAAAACCAGCCCGATATATGTCCCGAGAGGAGATCGTAGCAGCAAGAGGGCTTGAACTACACCAATTATCAAACCAAACAGATACAGTAGTGCCCGCACCCATTTTATACCAAAAAAACTGACGAATAAGCGGCCTCAATTGGAGAATTTACCTCCAACTCCATGACATGTTCCCACGTAACGGAACATCCCAAAAACTTCGATCCCGTAATTTATAAGAATGAATCCATCGAACCCAAAGAGACTCCGCATAAGTAAAAAGCCGCCAAATATGAGAAGTGATTAAAGCTTTATTGAACCATTCCAGTCCCCTAATGCCTAAACCACCCTCAATCTTAGGGAGACACACAACTTCCCACGCCACTTTGGATTTCCCACGCCTCATATCCCCTTGACACCAAAGAAACCCCCTCATTAACTGTTCCAAATCCAGCATAATACGAGAGGGAAGAATAAAAACCGAAGCCCAATAGATATGCATGGACGCCAAAACAGAATTAATCAACTGAGCCCTACCCGCAAATGAAAGAAACTTATTCTTCCAATCACAAATTTTATTCTTAACTTTCTCAACCAGCTCCCTACAATCCCGATAAAGAAGCCTAGAAGCAATCAACGGAACGCCCAAATACTTAACCGGAAGCCTACCTTCTTCAAACGGAAGGATATTGAGAATTTTTAAAATAAGGAAAAGCTTTTGCCAACTTGACTCATTGTGGATGCTCTTATAGTTGAGATATTTTGATTAAGTGTTTCGTGTAACGATTAACAATTGACGTCAACAAGTCTTTATTATCATCCGAGATGACAATAACATAATATCAGTTTAAATATAGCAAATTGAGATTAAAATATGAATAAACATCATGATCAATTTGTAAGACAATAAATTAATTAATTAATTAGCTACAATTTTTTATAGCCAATTGGCTACAATTTTATGCTATAAATATGGGTCTCTAATTCTTTTTGTAAGTTCCTGATTCTTTTCTGTGAATCTTTGATTTATTGCTTGTGTATTTTTTATGATTGTAGCTAACTGGCTACAATAAATGTAGCCAAGCTATAAATAAAATAAAATAAAATATAATAAAATAATAATAATAAAAAAGTTGATATGATCGAATAATTTTGGAAACAACATTAGGTTTTTTTTTTCTTTTTTTTAAAACTACTTTATTCGTTTCAAAATTATAATTTATATTTCCTTTTAGAAATATCTTAAAGTAATTGTCCACTTTCTTCTTCGTCTCTAAATTATAGTCAATAATTCCCTTTTAGGAATATCTCAAAATAATAGTCCACTTTCTTTTTTAAGTAATAAAAAGAAAATTTAGTAGGAGAATATATTCTATTTAAGTGATTAAAATTATAGTGGTTACGTGATTTTTGTTTTCTGACAACAATTTTGAGGAGCTAAGTATTTTTTGCCACTATTCTAGCTATCTATTTTTTTAGGAAAAATAATAATAATAAAAATAAGAAATAAAAAAACTAATTTGGAGAACAACATTAATTTTAAAATGTCTAGCTATCTTATATAAAATAGTAATATCACGCAAAAGATAAAACAATTTTAGGAACATTAATTTTACGATGTCTAGCTATCTTATATAAATATTGTGCAAAAGATAAAACAAGTATAAATATAAAGAACATCTACGATGTAAAAAGTCTTTAATAACTTTTTGCCTCTTAAGCATTAGTTTTCATAAAGCAATAAGTCATGTATAAAAATATGCTACAACGCAAAGAAGTTTTTTCAAAAGCTTTCTAGTATTTTTTTATATTACCTATCAATGAAGGTATATCTTGCAAATGTGAAAAGAGTTTTGTCTAACACTTGAAATTTCATAAGTCATTGCTACAAATGGTCATTAGCTCCAATAATAAAAGTCTTACAAATAACTTTTTCTAAATGACAAAAGTGATTGAAAAAATTAGCATTGTGAATAGTCTAATTGTCATGACATTTTAGTCATTTACAATACGGGGGCATAAATACGAACACCTCACATCTACAATCTCATTTCGAAAGGACCACAAAGCCAAGATAGTGAGATACCTTATTACTTCCAATTGAACAACTACTCGCAACATTTACTCCATTAAACACTTTTACTTAAATACTCTGACAATTTTCCCAAAAACTACTCTTTTTGTCAATATATACCACCTCTCTATTCAATTCCTTTATAATAAATAAAAAATAAATAAAATCACATAGTCAAAACTTAAATTAAAAAACCAAAAAATCTTTAACCTCATTTGACTCATTTTCCTCCTTGACGTCACCAATGACGTCATCCTCGGTTTTAAACACCCCTTTAACAAAATCTTCTATATCTATTACTTTCTCATCGGTGTTACACCTCTCATCCAACGGTCCAGGAATAAACGGTGGTCTAGAGATCATCACGACTTTTTCCCAGTCAACCCCTTTAAAGAAATCGTGACCCTTGATTTCGTTGACTGTAATCCTCTGTGTCGGATCCTTTTCTAGTAACCTGCGGATCAAATCTCGTAACGACGTCGGTTCACCAACTAACTCGGGTGTTTTTGATAAAACACGATAAAATGTTTCTTTCCTGTTTATTCCACGAAACGGTGTCGTACCGTATAACATTTCGTATAATACAATACCTAAACACCACCAGTCGACCGCGTAATCGTGACCGTTTCCTTGTATCATTTCTGGTGCCACGTACTCTTCTGTTCCTACGAACGAGTTCGATTTCGAATTCGTGTCGTATGAGTTGTGACTCGGCTCCGAGTTGACCGACTCGGCCGGGTGGACCGAGTCGGTCCCGGAGACGGTCGGGTAGCAACACTTGTAAAACTTTGACAAAATGTTTTTATTTCTTGGTAACCGGTCTAAAGTTTTTGGCGCTGCTGCCGGTGACGATTTTCCTGACAGAGTGAAGACTTTTGGTGCAAGTTTTGTAGATAGATCGAAATCTACAAGCATTAGATGTCCGTTTTCCTGAATCATTACATTTTCAGGCTTTAAGTCGCGGTAAACAATGCCTAATCCGTGTAGATACTCTAGCGCGAGTACTAATTCCGCCGCATAGAACCTAAAAAACAGCCATAATTAAGTTAATGTTTCAAAACTAGATATCCGAAATTTCAGATAACAGTTTTATATATTCTATATATTTACCTGATGAAATCATCGGAGAACATTTTCTCCGTCTGTTTCTTCCTTAAATAATTAAGGTCACGCCCAGGACAATAATCAATAGCGTAACCAACAATATTATCAGTCGACAAAACACCTTGAAGTTTAGGCAACAAAGGATGTTGGCATTGTCGTAACACTTCTTGCTCAAATAAGATTCTTTTGTATTCGTTACCATCATGACGACTATCTCTCTTCTTTAGCTTTTTGGTGATCGAAGCTCTCGATATCGCTTTTAAAGCGAGTAATTCGCCATTGTTTGCTTCATTTTGGACCAAGAATACCACACCTTTAGCACCACGACCTAAAGGTGATATAACTTTTAGTTTTTTAATATCTAACGATGGTGTTTGAACGATTTGATCGTCGTTCATGGCAGTGATGATTTGTTATGTTGTTGTGTCTAGGTGTGTTTTTTTATGGTTTTAACTTTTGTGTGAATGTTTGGTTTTTATATGGGTTGGTGAAAGGTGTATACTGTATAGAGCGTGGGGAAGGGGTTATTTACTTTTTCTTTTGCTTACCAGAGTTGATGGGTAACTGAAAGAATAAAAAAATTTAGTCAAAATGGGGGTTTGTTTCTAGAATTATATATATATTAATGCGAGCTTACAAAACGGCGACAAAAACTGTCGTTTAGGGCTAACACGTTTTTTTTGGGCTTCTTCGTTGGGTTTGGCCCAAAAAATGATGCAGACCGTCATAGATATCCTCATTGTCTCACCGCCTTTGACAACGACTCTCACATCTATCTCATCTCTCTCAAAGGCGGTCAGCACGCCAAAAACTAGAAGATGATTCAGACGATATCAAAAACTGCTGCAGACCGTCATAGACATCTCTCTCAAAGGCATGTCACCCCTTAAGACAAATCACAACGGCTCTGTTTGATGTAAACGATGCGACCGCCTACCCTTCTTGCCACGCTTCTACAACTGCAGACGGTAGTCCAACGAACCACATACAAGGTAACTATTACGGATGACACAAACAGTGATCACACCTGTGTTTTATGATTCAATTAGCCAAGTGTTTGTGAAAACACCTCAGTGAATAACTCCAAAATTATTAAAGTCTTTTAGTTGTTTTAGTAACCTATTATGGTTAATTGCCTGAATCATTTATTCATTATGATCTGAGTTTTTGTTTGTTTGCCTATTTTAGGAACATCAGAGGTTGTTTGGACTTGCTCTTGGAACAGGTACTCTATTATGTCACAAGTTCCGCTGTTATGAAGTTCTAATTTTAAGTAGCTATACCCTTTTTTAAGAAATAAACAGCTTTGATATGCAATGACAAACTCCCGCTGAAAGACCGTTTATTTCTTTTGTTGGTTTGCTTTGTGTCGGTTTGGCTACAAAGTTTATGAAACTGCTTTGGAACGAGGATGGGGCTCAATTGAGGATTTCAGCCGAAAGATTATGCAGGTAACATTTATTCTTTGGTGTTGATTCCGTATGCTATTGGTCTTTGGGATTTGTCAATTTACAGTTATACTCTTTGTATTTACAGGATTGTTTTTAAGTTTGTACAATAATATTAGTTTCATTTTTAGTTGACAATCTCATTTCAATTCCTGCTGCAGTTGGCTGTGATGGAGATTTCTGTCGACGATGGGTTTGATGGTGGGTTTGCGATTTGTCAGCTGGTATGTTGTTATTTGCTTCATTATTTGTTATTCAGTATGTAGGGAAGAAGTATGTTACTGTTTTTGGAATTTTATATGAGATTCAGCGGTGTTTACAGTGAAATTGAATTGTGTTCTTTTATGTGTTATTGGTCATCGTGGATTTTTGATAAATAATTACCAGTTCTAGATGTTCATATTGATTTTCGGAAAAATTATGATACGAAATATAATTTTTTTTTCGTATTTCATAGTTATTTTTAGTTAAAGATTACTTGAGATTTCCTGAGGTTTGTTTTTTTTAGTGGTTTTATGATATGTGGGATTTCATGCAGGATGCAGACTTCCTTATGGATTTGGCTGAATCGTTTGCTTTCCTGGCCTGGTACCGCTTCTTACGATATACGTGGCTTTCTGCTTCATACGTGGCGTAGTATTTCGCTCCCTCAGTCTCAAGAATCGAGTTCCTTCGATCGTTGGTGTTTGTTTGTTACTTTTGTATTGGTGCAGATAATAAGACATTAATAATAATGGGGTTAATTTTCAGGTAAACATATGTAAGTCGTTTTTTATTTAGCGTTTCAAAGTTCCGATTTTGGTTATGGGTTAACAAGAATTTTTGGGTAGGTTCTGAAAATAAAAAAGGATGATAATAAATATAGTTGCTTTGAAGATGGGGTTAAGTGTGCTTGAAGGCGAATTGGGAAGTGGGTTTGTTCGTGTTACAGTTGTTGCCCGCCAAGTGTTCGATCAAGCTCTTGAGAGAATTGGGTTTGTGGTAAGGTTTTTTTTTTTTTTTTTTTTAATCATTAGTGCTGTTGGTCCTTTGCTTATGTAAGTATATGTGCTAACTTGCTATTGTGCTAGGTATCAATGATGGATTAGAAGAGGGTTGTAGCAGGCCACATAGAAACAATAGTCTTACTGAAGCTATTGCAACTTCAGGCATCTAAAGAAGCTCCGTAGGTTTGTTTTTGTCTTAAACAGGTTCTAAAATACTTAGATTTGGCAGCTATTCATTTGATGCATTTGGGTTTGCAGGTTGGGCAATTAACGGATACATCCGGTCAAGTTGACTATGCTAAACTGAATTTGTTCTCGGAGGTAGTGATCGAAGTATGTGGGTTTAAATAGGAAGACTATATTGTTATTATTATTATTAGTATGAAGTTGTTGAAGAGATTGCATTTCCGGTAAGCTTTCATGAGTTTTTATTTTTCGTCGACCTTAATATCAATTATGAGCTACTCTATTATTATTCTTATGTGGGATTTTCATGAACAATCTCATGAAACAATTATTTGTAATTTGCAGCCTTGCGTATTTGCACGAGGCTATTGAACCAAAAGTGGTGCATCGAGATATCAAATATCGGTAATACGCTAATACATGCCGAATTTATCTGTCTCGATATGATAATGGGTGGAATCTGATATTTATTGTTCTTATTCCAATTGTAGTGGGAGGGCTATTGAAAGCAACATGTGAAAATGCATGTGACTTTATTGTCGCAATAGATCAAACTCCAAGAGAGGTTTTGCTTCGCATCAATACATATTCAGTCATCAAAACCTTTAAGCTTTATTTTATTTTTAATCAATTGTCAATGGATAATAAAGCATATTCAGTGATCAAAAGCATTAGCTTTGGATCAACTGTTTATGAATGACAAGCATTTTAAAGAAACAAACAAACCTGTGCAATCCAATCTCCTATGAATACATCACTCCGGTTATCATTTTTGCCAAAAGCGGATTTTCTTTTAGAGCCTCTTCATACGCACTCCAGTTGTGTTGAGGTGTGTATCTCAATATTTTAAATAAGCTTTATATTGTGAACTGAAAATCTATTAACTATTTTCGATTATATGGATGGGTCATAACATATTAAGGTTTCATTGTGTGTGTTTCAGTGGGTGCGTTTAGGATGTGTGATCAGGGGATGTGGCGTGTGATCTAGGAGGGAGTTCAGTTATTGGGTTGACTGTGTTGGTTCAGTGGGTGCGTTCACGGGACGTGTTCAGAGGGTGTGTTCAGGGGCTGGGTTGCCATCGGTACATATGATGCATTCAACCGAAAATAGACTCTGGATAATCCTGCAGGCGAGCTTTGCAGCGTCATCTTCACTGCTGTCCTTACGCTGCAGTTGCAAGTATGTGGTTTTTAAGGTTTAATTGAAAAAAAAGGTTACGATATCAGTTTTTGAAGGTATAATCGAAATCAGTACTATCAGTTTTTCAAGATATAACAAAAATCAGTTTTTTTTTTTTTTTTTCAATCTACACATGCAGTCTATGTTGAATGATCATTGATTTTGAGAACTCATTGCTGAAAGTAAGAAAAATAATACTTGAATGTGGTGAAAAATATTTCATAATGCCAATGTAAAAGCAACTAAGCTATCCACACTAACAAACTAACTAGGAAATGTTGAGTTCATCATAGTAGTACATCTACCATAAGCGGCGCCGATAGTCGTAAACTCAGGAGTAGTTAGCGTCGTGTGCAGGGCTGGGTTTGTAAGTCAGGCTGCTGCCATTGCAAGAATTTCTTGCTTTTGGCTTAGATGCAATGGATTGCTTCTTTATTAAATTGAGCTTATTAGGCTTATTATGCTTATTGGATTAACACTACTGCAAACTTGCAGGTTACCTTGACAAGAAAGTCACTTCCATCGGAATGCAAAGGCTTTTCCGGCGGGAATCCGGGCCGTTGAATGGTAGGGTTATACAAACTTTCACATTTTGTTCGTCTAATGTTTGCATTATTTACCAGCTTTTATGTTAAAAAAAGACTCTTTGTTAAAATTTATGTCATTCTTATTTGCAGTTGTAAAATAAATATTTGTGCACCCTGAAAAAAATACCGCATTAATTAAATTATCCATCACTATTAGTTATGAGTTCTCATATCTCTTTTCTATTGAATGCATTCATGAATGTGTTATGTTTGTTACTGGACATTTTTCTTTCATGCTACATGTAAAAAATATTAATATGGAAGTGACATACCTTTTGGTCTATAATTTATATGCTTAAGTCATTGCACCATTACCAGGCACATCATTTGTAAAAAGGACCCATGTTTGTATAGATTTACTTTTTCATTTTTCGTGTTAGTCGTTGTATATTTTTTACATCCGAGTCATCAACATATACTTTGTATCCTAAATATTTAAAAATATGCCTTTTTAAAGATAATGATGTTTTCAAATGTTGAATTTATAGCCACTTCTTGGGAGTTTTGGGCCTAATGATTGATTGTCGTGGGTTAATGCTTAATATATGAAAGTTGGGACAAAGACAACGAGCTCGCAAACAGAACGAGTCATTTTTCAGCGTCGGACAGGAACAATCTAAATCCACAGGTATGTATGCGGTTGTTACTCATACTTTTAGTTTTCATATTTTTTTAGCTGCCTACCTGTTACATGTGTCTTTTGACTCTTCTATGATCTGTTTTGGATTGATTGCGCTCACGAAAATTTTATGTGGTGTTTTTGCAGGTCGTCTCGGTGTTTCTGATTCTTATTTCCGTAGCGTTTACCGACTTCGGACAAAGAGCGTGGCTCACAGTATGTGATGACGTCAGTTTCGTTACCGCTGTCTGTGATCCACTCTACTTTCTCTGAGGTCAATACGTCAACAGGTTTCTTCACAGTTTAACGCGAAACAGGTATAGCGATAAATATCAACTGCCCCGCCGCAACGCGGCGGTTTCGTAGCAATCCTTGTTTATTCAATTTTGAGGGCTGTCAAGTGTCTTCATGACTTGTTTTTTTTGCATTAAACAGTTTTCAAGGCAATTTCCTACTTATTTATATATATACTAAATGTCAGGACCCAAGTTGTGCAAAGTTGTGTGCATTAAATGCAAACTTTGCCAACTTGGCAAAAATAGCCCCTGAGGTTTAAGTGTCGTTGCAAAGTAAGTCCTTTAACATTAATAATCTTTCGTAACTTGGCGAAAACAACCCTTGAGGTTCAAGTGTCGTTGCAAAGTAAGTCCTTTAACATTAATAATCTTTCGCAACTTGGCAAAAACAACCCCTGAAGTTTAAATGTCGTTGCAAAGTAAGTCCTTTAAGCAATCCCGCTGCATCGCGCGGGTTTTCCAACACTCGTTTATTACTCATTATTATTCGCATCATTACTTGCATATGCTGTATATGGGTTATATTGTGATAATATATTCGGATTTTATTCTGAGAATATTTTTACTAAAATATGTATAACTCTATACGTGATGGAATGCGTCATATTCACAAATAGTATGGTAAATTAAAGAGTCTTGTTAACTACAATTTTATCGGCATGTGTAACAATTCTTCTAATTTCGATTGTAAAAAAATTGTTCAATAATAAAAAACATACAATTAAAAAAAATATTATTATATTTCTTTTTTTCTATTTTTTTTACATAATTAATGTTAGAGTTTGCAATAATAATTTTAAGTTAAAGTAAATAGTGAACTCGATCAAACTTTTTATTTATTTTTAATAATAAACAATTAAATTAAGACATTGAAAAAAAAAAGACGTGTACTATAAATTTGAGATACGCTAAAGGTGGCAAAACGGGCGAGCACGGACAACAGGCTAAATGGGCACTAGCCGAACGGGCACGGGCCAAATAGGCTCATGTTATACAAATCGCTTTAGAAAAGATCTAAAACGACAAAAAAATTACGCAAACGTAACACCTCATTTATATTTGAGTAACTAAATATACTATATCTATAAGTTTTTTATTAAAAACAATATAGTGTTCGAGAAAAACATGTGCCCATTATGTCCATTTAACTTCTAAATGAGCAATACATGCTTATTTAAAAAAAAAAAAAAAAAGACATGAGCTAAATGTGCCTAAATTTTTAAAAAATTTGACCATTTAACTTATTTTTTTGATTTTGGCTCAAATTGCCACCTCTACAGATACGCATATGTAGATATAATGCTCTAATGACTTCAGCTACAAAAAAGATAACCTGGACATTAACACGATCTTAGCTCAAAGCCTCAAAGAGACAAGACCCATTTAGATGAACACCATTTAACATTTTACTATTTCTATATATGACTGGTTTCAAATTTAACATAAGTGACTACTGAGTTAAAATGTTAAATGACAACGTCCCACAACAAAGAAAAAACAAGGCTTATATTCACACACTTACGAGTCATACGTCGTCTATTACATATAAAGGTTGCCTACTCGACTACTCTTTTTGGTCTGAACTGGATTTGATAGCTCTACGAGTCTTCCTCATTCGTTTTTCATGCCACTACGTTTGTAGTGGGATACGAACCTGATAAAATTCACGACAGACGAAAATGATAATGACTCGACGAAAACAAAAATGATAATATTTTAGCAGGCCAGTCGGACATGACAACAGATGGTTGTAATTTATTTAACATTTTAGATGTTGTAATTTATTTAAAATTAAAGCTATACAAAAGGTACGCGTTCATGTAAACTTATGATAACAGAAAGTCAAAAGATGTTGAGAAAATTAGAGGCTATAAAAATTCACGCGAATGGAAAAATATTAGGATTTCTGCCACATCATTTGCTACGTAAACCATATATGTTATTGTCAACTAAGGTCACGTACGCACAGAAGAATAAGTCGGCACGATTTAGGCCATTTGGCAAAGTTGACGTAGTGTATTTTTTTAAGAACAACCAATAAATATGGTTTTTGACGTAGTGTATTATTAGATACAAAATACAATTAATAATATTTCAAGTTTACATACATACCAAGCTAATACAAAAGGTACGCGTTCGTGTAAACTACCACAATATCTCATCCTAAATGTAAAGAGACCGGACAGAACTCCGGCAAGTGTTTTTGTTTTTATGAAATGGCTTAGAGCACTCAGTACGCAACATTATAGCTAGGGCAAGTTATAGCCCTATAACTTAGCCCTATAGATTAACACTGTTGAGTTTGAGATATATGATATACAAATAATAACATATAGACATCACAGAGTACACAGCGGAAGACTTAGAATCATAACAAATAAATAATTAACTGAAAGTATGCGTAACGTACCTCTTGCGAATGTCAGATCCTTTGAGCAAAACAAAGAAGTGGTTTGAAGAGTTGTCCCTTACCGTTCTACAACTCAAACCAATATGGTGTAAGAATAGTGTCTTACTACCACGTTCTTGTACACACGAATTAACCAACGAATCAAGCGATTGCTAGATCTAACACAAGTCCTCGTTTTAAAAAACGAAACCAAACTCCCTAACAATGGGGTGTTCGGCCGAATAGAGACAAGAGAGAGGAGAGGAGAGATCTAGGGTTAATTCAATGCACAAAGTTATGAAAAACCCTAGAACCTAGCCTTGTTTATATAGTAGATGAAAAACTTTGGGAACAAGTTATGGATTAGGGCTTGGAGAAGCCCCTATGGCCGGCCACTATGCAAGCCCAAAGAAAACCCATAACTTTTCACTTTCAAGATATTTCCATTACTAGTCCTTCTCTTTTTATTTTAACGGTCGTTAGTCATTTTTCCGTTAAATACTTAACGATCGTTAACCGGACTTAATGTGCAATAATTAATCGTAAACATTAAAATTAATTATTTAACTTTAATTCTCATTCGCTAATGTGTGTAATCCCGTGGTCACGAGTTCGAATCCGGACATTTACGTGTTTGCAAATATATACATTTCCAACAGCTCCCACTTGGATATGTTTACAAAAACGTGAAATGGCATTGGTTAGCGTCTAGCAACACGCCAATGCCCCCGGAACAACTCGTGTATGATTTTCTCGAGAAAAACCAAGTTTTAATGATTCATCATCATATTCATCCTTTTGTTTCTAATACCATGTTAATAAGAATATGGATCTTACTCATTTCTTAATTAACTATTCTGTTTCTCGCTTTATGTGATTGATCAAGATTACCAATTCTTCTGAACATATTACAGAAGACCTTGAGCATGGCCATGCAAACATCTTAACAACCCTACGAGGGGCCCAGTAGTATTATACTTCAAAATAAATTTGAAGGAAACAAATCCCATTTTGACTACAAGCAGGATTCATAGATTTCGCAACACTTCTGAAAACAACCCTTATAACTACCAGTTACGTATAGCGTTAGATTGCTTCACAAAAATGCACTACATCCATGACATATCTCTGGTATCTCAAGTCAGAGGATAAATATTCATGATGTACTTAATGACTAAGATCCATAAAGTACCATCATGTGGGTGGGATAAGTCCTATATTCAATCCATTGAATATCATCTGAAATTAGTCATGCTACGCATCAATATACTTTCAAGTATATTCTAACTAATACTCAAATTTGTCTTAATTCAATATCATTCCCATGTTATTGATCGACAACGGACTATTAAGAATAACTTAAGTTATTCAAGGATTTAAACATGCAAATATATGATACAATATTATAAATGAAATTAAACGTATACCGTACTTTAATTCATTATAAATAATAATTGTTTAACATCCTTTATCCAAATACTAAATAGATCAATGCATGATAATACTAGTTAATGAATTTTGCCACAAGTCATGAGAATCATACTTGTTGACAAGGCATAATTTCAATTAACTTTGATCTATAGGAATTTTGGGAATACTTATTTCAAGAATTCAATAAGTGAATTTCTTGTATGTGTTTACACATATCTTGATATTGTCATATCATTCCATAAGGTGCGTGATAACCTGAACCACCCTTTTATGACAATCATCTTCCAAAACTTAAAGTTTAAAGTATTATTTATTCTTTAATGTATAATGCAACTATGCCCTTAACGGAACATAATTAGTCAACATGGTCATCATCAAGGATACCATGACTAGAATTAAGTGTCATCTCAATTATACTAGCATCATTGTGTACAACAATATGCTCTTTAATCATCCGTAAACTTTGAACAGTTATAGTGTAATGTTGGTGCCTACCAAAAATCAAGTTTGTTGGCAATGACAATTATGAAACAATTGCCATATTTTCATCCATAGAATCTAGGAGCATCTCCAGAGTGTGGAACGTGATTCTAAATCCAAACATTTTCCTTTTAAAATATTTATTACACTAACAACTTTCAATGTTGTCAAATCATCTTGTAATCAAGCATGACACAACAATCTTATATACAACACGATGTACATAATGAATCTTCAAGTTAGACTTTAAGATCTCATTATATATCCATCATATTCTATTAGACTCATTTATTTTACCGCATATGTTTTTAGTAATAAACATATATTCCAAGGTTGTATGTCTTATTTCCAAATCTTACAAACGAAGTTTCATTCCCAACTTAATTTTGGTGGAATGTAGTTGCCCATACAACATATAAGATTTAAAAATAATACTCCCACTAGCTTTCAGGAATACTTATGAGCTATCTTATTTTAATTATTAAATCAAACATGGATTTAATATTAAACATAAGAATCATCTCCTAGATGCATGCATATATCCATTCATGGATTCTTGCAGTCTGTACATATTCAAAGATTATTTGAATTCATAAAACTCCTTTGCATTACTTATCGTCCTCGCAAATGTAATTCCAAAACAAAGAGTTTTGATATTCATTGTCAAAATTTCACATCAATAAAACTAAGTATGACAATTATAATCTTTATACTTCTATTTAATGTATCTAGTAAAGAATATTCAATCATAGTTAATTGCTTAAGTATGATTAATATTATTATCACTAGACATGCATTAAATATGTGTAAAATATTGTCCATATGATTTTTACACAAAGATTTAAACCACTAGGGTTTTCATCCTTTGAAGAAAATCATCTTCATTAAGATAAACCAAATATCTAAAGTTGATTATCTTTATGGACAGCATCTCTACATTCATAGTATGATTGATTTACCACAATTCAACATTTGGTAAATTCATCATTATGATTAACAGGCTTACCATGATCCTGTAACTCATATTCCTCAGCATATTAAATATCTGAGATATCCTTACGGATCTATGAATGACAATTCCATCATATTGAGGTCTATCATTTACATGTTTAGCCTCATCATGATATTTGCAAGTGTATTTTAGAAGATTATGTATTTTGTAACTTTAATCTTTGAAGATCTAAACCAAAACTCCCACTTGCCTTTAACAATTTAAAGATTACCTTTAAATAGTTTAGCAAGTAGAGCAACAATATATTGTTCTCTTTTGGGATATTACAAAAAACATTGACAGTTCCTGACTTTAGTTTGTTACAACCCACTTTACAAGTAGTTTAACAAATTCAGAACTTCATTATAAGACTTAATGTGATTCATCACATTCCATAAACAAATGGTGTCTTATCAATCTTCTAGGTTGGAGTCTTATTGAGTATATTCAATCTATACTCAATCTTCTAACCTTGATAACATGTGGAAGAAACTATAGTTATCTTGAATCAAACATGCCAATAGATTTTGATTCTTCTAACTGAACATACCATAAAACTATGGTATTTCATTAAAATTAATATTGTAAGATTAATCTAACAATATTTTAAGATAACCATCTACTCTTTGGTTTATCATATTTACCAACAAAGTAAAACTTGATGGCACAATAGAATTACCAAGTCAATTGCATGTATTATAACACATGTATTCTTGACCAAGTCAAAAGACATAACAATTATAATCCCACTATACGTTATAAGTCATTGATCAACTCATTGACTTCATGCATATGTCTTAAAACATAGCAAGTTAACGTCTTACTTTATATTATAAGTCTTGTATTAAAAGACTTCATGTTTATGACTTTACAAAATCATAAACATTTATAATTAAAGTAATTATGAACACCACCTCAGGTTTCAATTAATATTTCAAGTTAATATTTACTACATATATTTAAGTCATTCAACGAATACTTAAATTCAAAGTAGTATTAGATTACTTCATTTAATTATGTCATTCCATGAAAAGTTCAACGTAAGAAACTGCAAAATCATCCATGCTCGTTCTCACGACACGCGGGTATTTTACCTTGGTCTATAATCTAGTTCACGTTCTCACGTAACATAAATTGCAACAACAAGTGTTTCTTAAATATTGAATGACATAAAAAATAAAGTAGTCTTTGTTATCATCTTGACACATGTTCTTAATAGGGCAATCATACACATTTAAATGTATAATTCCTATTAGAACGTTCCTCTCTTACCTTGCGGTCAAGAGAATCCATTTAAATCATATTTATATGTGTTGTACCTTGCACACAATAAAGATTTCTCCCACTTGTGCTTGGAACAACATCATGTAGCAGATAAACAACACGATACACGTTCGTTTATTTGATTAATATGATTTGTGTCATAGATTTAACAAGTAGATGTAGAACTATATTGTTTAGTAAGGAAACGTACACGACTATCCTTAAAACATAAGTGTCTACAATTGGAAAATAATTATCTTTGAAGATAATCTGGGTTACTACACAGGAAATAAGGCTTGTAGCTCCCACTGAATTAGAAATCAATAAAACAACTTCTTATTCAGTAATGCAACACAAATGCTCCCACTGAATCTGACAACATTGTAAGTGTTGCATAACCAGTGAAAACAACTTGCTTGCTTTTTACTTTCCTACACCTTTGAAGAACCATACGTAATCATTACTTAGGTACTGAAAGGTGTATTCTACTCTGTGAATGATGGGTTATCCATCAATGTTATTAACTTGAAAAATTGGGTATGCAATTTCTTCCTTAACAGGCCTACCATGCCCATACTGGTATGTAGCACCTTTAAAGGCTAAAGCAAAACAACTAGATAAAATATGTTAGTTTGCCTTTTACCAATTTTCGCGGTAATTTGTCTAGCTTCTAATTTTGTAACTCATATACATGTTTTCCAGTTAACCAACATTCATGTTTGTTACAAAGGATTCATTCACCAAATGAGGGCAATGAAATCTTTATGGAAAATATGATGTGCAATTCATTGCTATGAGTTACATTAGAATTTAGATAATTCAAACGTTCCTATTATACCTTTCTCATTCATGAAAAGGAATAGGATTGAGCTCATGCTTCTCCCATGGAAAAGAGACTTCGTTTGTCTTTTCGGTAAATTATTCTCGATCAAACATTTGTTTGAACGCAGAATGGATCAATTTACTGATCAAAGATTAAACCTCGTTTACGGTTAAATGTTGCATTTATACATTCAAAAGAATTACAAAATTCAATTTTAGTATTTTCGATAATTAACCTTTTCAAGAAAATTAAATACCCATGATTCATAATCATATAACCATTTAATTTTCACTGAAAAACTAGGATCCAAATTGACATAGTTTCATCACATCAGTTGATCTGCTAGTAATGAAATTATTCAAGATGGTACGAGTCGAACCTCAATTGCCAATTTTCAAATTGCAATTCCTAGATTTATGGGATTTACATTTAGCCAATTTCAATTGCCATGTAAACATGTTTTATCACCATCTTATGCCTTGAGTTGCCAGTTCTCACTACAAAACTCAATTAAGTTGTCCAACTTAAGAAACTGCAAAATCGTCCATGCCCGTTCTCACGACACGTGGACATTTTACCCTTTGATTACGATCTAAGTCACGTTCTCACGCAAATAAAAGGTAATCTAAGGTGTTTCCGTTTCGCTGGATGGCATATAACTTATATTAAAAGGTAATAATTTTGATGTCAAATCAAATATGTACAAAGATGTCATGCATTCATCTTCGTAACATAATTTTTATTAAAACATTTATATCTTGTTTTAATGTATAAGCTTTTCATCATCAAACTTTAATTGAGGTATTAGATTCACCAATCAAGGAATTTAGTATTAATTATCATCCATTATACCGTACTTTTGCATAAGTGTAAACACTTAGTGTTTCGGGTAATTACCACCGAAGTGGCGCATGGAATTAAAACTAATTCGCCCTTAAGATGAGCTTGCACATTTAATGGCTTACTAAGTAGCTCCATTAGAACTTACAGGGGGCAGAGGACCAGGTAAGCGCTAAAGCATAACCTTAGACATCCTTTCAGTGTGACTGTGCGCACTTCTTTATTAACCCCTTTATAGTTCATTCTAGTGGGTGAGCCGTTCAGACCATTTGTACCAAAGTCACCAATCAATTAAACGATTATGATTACTATGCTTAAAAAATACATGTTTCACCATTGTTTAGGTCAGTTTATTTTTCTTGTAAAAATACCCTTGTTACACATAACAAACAAGGAAGTATTTAAAAATAAACATATAAACAATGAATGCATAACAAAAAAATAAGTCATGCATATCAAATAGCCACATGCAAACCTTTTGATAAATCTTATTAATAATCAATTCTAGATATGTCAATATGTACATGTTTAATTAAGACTTTCACCCGTTTGACATAATGTACAAGGTGAGCCACATGCATCGATTCATCGATTGCGTAAGTCAAAATTAAACACATACCACATAGCACATAATTGATTAAATTAATAATGATTGAGGTCTACCCCAATTTTAGATCTATCATAATTTAGTGTATATCACTTAAACAAGAAAGACATACAATAAAAGCAGATCCATGATAAAACATGCATGTAATTATCATGGACATAAATTACACTTAACAATTAATGCAATTATAACAGAGTTACGCAATACACATAAAATTGCATGCATCCTAGGGTTTCTAATCCAATTAAAACTTTAGTTTACAAAACCCTAATTAGGGCACCAAAAAAACGCCCCCCCTAAAAAATTAGGGTTTAGGTTTTGCAAACCCTAGATCTACGCATACAAAAAATAACACAATCATGTTTATTTTAATTATGTCTTTAAGTAATTAATTACTTGTTATACAAGGCTCGTGATGCCACTGTTGAGTTTGAGATATATGATATACAAATAATAACATATAGACATCACATAGTACACAGCGGAAGACTTAGAATCATAACAAATAAATAATTAACTGAAAGTATGCGTAACGTACCTCTTGCGAATGTCAGATCCTTTGAGCAAAACAAAGAAGTGGTTTGAAGAGTTGTCCCTTACCGTTCTACAACTCAAACCAATATGGTGTAAGAATAGTGTCTTACTACCACGTTCTTGTACACACGAATTAACCAACGAATCAAGCGATTGCTAGATCTAACACAAGTCCTCGTTTTAAGGAAAAACGAAACCAAACTCCCTAACAATGGGGTGTTCGGCCGAATAGGGACAAGAGAGAGGAGAGGAGAGATCTAGGGTTAATTCAATGCACAAAGTTATGAAAACCCCTAGAACCTAGCCTTGTTTATATAGTAGATGGAAAACTTTGGGAACAAGTTATGGATTAGGGCTTGGAGAAGCCCCTATGGCCGGCCACTATGCAAGCCCAAAGAAAACCCATAACTTTTCACTTTCAAGATTTTCCATTACTAGTCCTTCTCTTTTTATTTTAACGGTCGTTAGTCATTTTTCCGTTAAATACTTAACGATCGTTAACCGGACTTAATGTGCAATAATTAATCGTAAACATTAAAATTAATTATTTAACTTTAATTCTCATTCGCTAATGTGTGCAATCCCGTGATCACGAGTTCGAATCCGGACATTTACGTGTTTGCAAATATATACATTTCCAACAAACACTACACCAGGGCTTGCGTTATATGGCCTCGCGCCAAATTTACTAGCCGAGTTACATGAATATTAAACAGCTTTATAGCTTGGCAGTTACATGAATATTTAACACTAACCAACCAAAAACTATGACATTCGCGAGTTCCCGACAAAATTTTTGTGGTCAAAGATAAAGAAGTTAAGCAAATCAGGATCAACTTAGATATAAAAAAGTCGTCTTTACTTCATTCCCACATAAATGTAGCTCAAATCCATACACAAGCTTTTGTTATAAAAGACCAAATTCCAACAACTTCATTAATGGATGGATTAGCTTTTGTTATAACGACTTTTCTTGAGCAACTTAACACCCTTAAGTCAAGAAAATACCAAAATCCTTTATCAATATGGTTTGCCATTTACATATTTCCTGCATAGCCTCTCCAAATCAGATTGACACAGGGCGGCATACAAGTCACATGAAGTCATGATTATACTACTTAGTATTTACAACATCTACGGCAACAAAGCTCAAAATAATAACCAGATCCTCTTGTGTATCAACGTCGATTTTAGTTGAAGCATAAATTCATCAAGGTCACTTGAAAAGGCCTAAAGTGACACATTTTTCTTTGCCAGCGATCATTTAAGTCCCGGTGCATTCTAGTTGCTTAGAAAATGAGAATGGCATGTCCTTTAAATGAGTAATGAAATGTTCATTATCGGACTCGATTAATCTAAAGGAATACATGTTAACAGAATTCTATCACAAGTTTACTTTCATCTTTAAAAGGAATAATTCATCCACAACTTTCTTTTTGGTGTATATGATGAATCAATACCTCAATTTTCAAAATAATCTGGCTAATAATTTGCTTGTTACAAGAGGTGTTTTAGAAACGACGAACATAATCCTAGCTTATCGTACAATAACTCTCCTTAATCAAAGAATGCAACTTAAAAACTGCCCAAGTTTTCCCATTTCATCTACTAGCCTCTTTTGATTGCTTGAGACCAAGGCACGAGTGCCTAATAGCATTTACATGGACCTATTCACAATTTTGTTCAACACTTGCCGGAGGTCTTTCTGGAAGCAGTCCTTTTACCTTCGGGTAGGAGTGTGACCGTCACATTTCACCTCCCCATACCTCGCTCCGGCGGGATTGGGTATTGTTGTTGTTGTACAATTATTGGGCACTGTCTACAAAAACTCTAGCTAAGTAGCTATAGGACAGTACGCAAGTTAAAGACTGTAACACTGACTTTCATAGCTAAATTATGTCCCTCCTCCAAGTATAGTTGTTTTTGAGTTCTTGATATGCGATGTCAGAGTCACATAAACCTTGCCAATCTGCAATCCTACAGGCATACAATGAAAAAAAAAAATAATAATTCCATCATTAGATAAAAAACGGGAGGATAAACAGATTACAGAAAATTGAACCATTGTTGGTCTAAAAGGGAGGTACTTCTCCTGACATAGTCAACTTTACTATGCACGTATTATCAAATGAATATGTGAGAAATGGAGCATCGATGGAGTGACTAAGAACAAGTGAATGTTGCATTATACAGATTACGGTTTAGAGATGTAAGCATCTCAACGTGGAAATCACAATCCAACAAAAAACTTATGCACTTGGTGTACAAACAAACTAGCAAAATCATTATGAACATTGATCCATAAATTATGGTATATAATGCTAAGTAGCTTTTCCAATTAACCAAAATGCTAAGGTTCAGAACATGTATACCTTAGAGAAGCGCACACAAACTAGTGGTTACAAAAACAACCAAATTAATGTTTCAATTATATATGCAGAAAAACTGAACTACTTTGGGATCAAAATAGACATCAAACAACCAGATCAATAAAGAAAGCAAATCACATACAAATAATTGTGAAAAGGTGAAGAATATATTAATCACAAAAAGCTAAACATAGTATAAATGTCATTCAGAATTTGAGCAATGTACATTCCCTGAGCATCAAAAACTGGTCACCAATCAACAGAATACGAACAAATCTTATCCATCAAGCGATAATTCTAAACTGATACAACCATGAACAAGCAAACATTCCTAGTGAGAGAGTTTTTCATTCACCGATTCACCAACCATATTTCCATATACCATGATTATCAGGGAGCAGACTACATTTCTTTGACTGTAGTGAACAAACAAAAGTGCATGACCATCCTGCAGCAGACATCCAAACACCCCTTCCAAAAACCATAAACCTTTTTTTGACACAGCATAACAGACGCTGGTTGAGGGTAAGTACTCCCATCTTTCATGACTCACTATCCTCAACTCAATGATTTCAAACACAGTGCATTTATTTGCCATACCATTGGCTCCATTATAATATGTTTGGATGCTTTTTGCAGTGACCACTACTAAGAAATCATAGAACCATCACATACAATAAATAGTTAAACAATAACAGGTTCCTACAGCAATGTGTGAACCAAAGCGACATTGACAACAACAGCAACCACAACCAACGAAGTTGCGACTCCAAGAAATCAGTTGAAAGTGAGTCAAGAGCTCACCAAAAAATAAAAGTGATTCGGGCAGCACGTGTTGGTGAATGCTAATTGAAAAATAACAGAGATAGAATACAACTCAAAGTTGTGTGATCGTATGAACAATGATGAGTTTGGGATAATACACATTTACACACACAACACAAAGTGGGAAATGATTCTTATTGATTGAAAATGTGATGTGATACAAAGTTTATATACAGGGGAAAATTAACTAACAAAACAGAAATACAAAAATATTTACAGCATTAGTCCTTTAACTATTAACTGTGTCACATTGTAGTCCTTGTAGTTAGCCCTTTTCACTTCTACACTCACCTTCAAGTGGAGAGTTGGAGAAACTGGAAATTCCCAACTTGGACAGAAGCTTTGAATGTTGGTCAACAGTTAACACTTTGGTAAATACATCTTCCAATTGAGCTTTTGTAGACACATAGGAAGGATTAACCTGGCCACTCTTGACTTGGTCTCTAACATAATGACAATCCACCTCTATGTTTTTAGTCCTGGCATGAAACACTGGATTAGCAGCTATATACAAGGCAACTTGATTATCACACTTCAAATCAACACGTCCAAGATCTTTGATTCCTAAATCTTTGAGAAAAGTAACCAAGCATGTAACTTCACAATAGGTCAATGCCATAGCTCTGTACTCTTCAGAAGAGGACCTTACCACTCCTTGCTTCTTAGATTTCCAGGAAATAGGTGACTGACCAAGTAGAATACAATAGCCAGTCGTGGACCTTCTTATCATAGGACAACTAGCCCAATGACTGTCACAATATGCTGTCAAATGAATTGCAGAGCTATTAGCCAACAAAATACCTTGTCCTGGCGATGTTCACAAGTATCTTAGTAAATGCTTTACTGCATGCATGTGTACTGTGGTTTATTTTGCATAAACCGGCTTAAGAGTTGAACTGTGAAGCATATGTCTCGCCTTGTAATTGTCAAGTAGATCAGTTTTCGAATGAGCCTTCTATAGACCTCTGGATCAGGCAAAGGGGTGCCAATGTCAGCTTGTAACTTGACATTAGTATCCATAGGAAGTCTCTAGGGTTTTGCATTAAACAGACCGGTTTCTTGCAACAAATCAAGAGTATACTTTTTCTGAGAGATGAATTTGCCCTGGTCACTTCTGCACACTTCTAAGCCTAAAAAGTAGTTCAACTCTCCCAAATCTTTCATGTGAAACTGAGAACTTAAGTGAGATTTCAAGACCTTAATCTCATTGTCACTAGAACCACTAATCAGCAAGTCATCAACATACATTAGAACTGTGTGAAAGACTCACTATTAGACTTGACAAATAGAGAGTAATCTTCCTTTGATTGAGTGTATCCAAAAAACAAGGCAGAAGACAATTTAGCAAACCAATGTCTTGGTTCTTGTTTGAGACCATACAAGGATTTTTTTAGCTTGCAGACAAGGTTTTGTTTGGGAACATCATCTTTCACATTCTCCCCCTTTCCAACATAACCTTGTAGCATCTGCATATAAACCTCTTCAAAAAAGTCACCATAAAGAAATGCATTAGAGACATCCATTTGGCAAATATCTCATCCTTTCATGGCTGCAACCACAAGAAGAGCTCTCACAGTCACCATTTTTGCCATATGAGCAAAAGTTTCCTCATAATCATCTCTCTTTCTCTTCCTATTGCCATTGATCACAAGTCTAGCCTTCCTTTTGTCAAGAGTACCATCTGCTTTAAGTTTGGTCTTGAATATCCACTACAAGAATTCAGGCGAATAGCCACGGACATATTTTGTGGGTAAAAGGGCCAAATTCGTGGGTAACTGATGAATACCCACGGATTATCCATGAATCTGTTTTCATGGGGAAAACCTTCGAGGGTAATTGACTAGCCACGAATTTTTTGACATGTGGGTAATGTTAACCACGACATTATTTGTGGGCATTTTCACTCAATCCGTGGGTAAATGTTGCACGGGATTTTCTAAGCTACCACGAAAATACCCACAATTGTCATGTGGGTAATCTATGGGTATATTTAGCCAGCACATAATCCGTGTGTGTGTTCATTAAATCAGTGGTAAAATGTTTCATGGGATTTTTTACATTACCACAAAAATACTCACAAAAGTTTTGAGGGTAATTCAAGGGTACATATAACCCATGATATAGTCGTGTGTAAATATCCAATGGTAAAAATTTCCGTTTTACCCATGATAATTTATGGGTACACTTAACCACGGATATTTAAGTGTGAAAAAACCAAGGGTAATATTAGAAGTTTACCCACAATAATTGGTAGGAAAGCAAAGGGTATTATTAGAAGTTTACCCACAATAATTGGTGGGTAATATTAACCACGAAAAGTACCGGTAAAACTAGTGGGAATTTTTTGATAAACGATTTGATTGAAATTAATATGAAATATCTGTCAAAAATTTTGAAAGAGCTGTAAAATATAAATTAAACATACAATATAACAAACAGAAACCGACTTTATTAAACTTAACATAAACATAAAATATCCAAAAGGAACTAACAACCTAAATTATCCAAAAGATATGCAAACCAAAATAGGCCTGAACCTAAAATACCATACAAACAGAAAATAAATTAACTCAAGTTTCTTGATGTCCTAAGACTGTGATGATCATCTTACTAGACTTCATGCTCCTCGGAGCTGCTAGTGTTTGGGTTTTGAGTTTCCCCCACAGTATCTGCTTCATTGTTGTCTTCAGTGTCACTCTCAGTACTCGGGACAGGAATATCAAGATGACTACACAAGAACTCAAGAATTTGTTGTTGCTTACCGATCTTACGAGTCAACTTTCTTTCCATTTCAAGATACTTATTCTCCAAAGGTTCATGTGGAACATAAGTTGCTGAAGTTCTAGTGGTAGGATTCGGATAATAAGCAAATGCTTGTGAGCCAAGACCATACACATTTCTTTTCTTCACACCTCCTACCGCCTCATAATAAAGTGCTGATTCATTCACCAATTGGGATGACTCGCCTTCTACATGGTTTGCCTCACGTGCTTCCCTCAATCGCAACACATTATCCTGTTATTATATAGATGTCAAAATGAGTGACTATATACTAAATCAAAATGTTATTCACTTTTTAGATCAGAACTTACATTGATTGTTTTTGCCTTCTTATCGATAAAGGTTGTCTCGTCATGATTTTTTGTATGGGTATACACAAAAAGTTCAAAAGGATTAGGTGGACGCTTTAGCGTCGTTTCCTGCACACAAAAAATGAAAAAAAATCATAAACTAACAAAAACTTTCAAAATATATTTACTTAAACAAACAATAACATAATTTAGTATCATAGAACTACAACTAAGTTTCCTAAGCTTACAAGTTTCTCCGCATATTCACGATATGATACGGACCCTCCCGTATGAGTCGATGGACCATCACCCTTCAGACGATTCTGTGAATTTGTTTCTCGTTTCCCCTTGTACTCGGGTGTATCCCAATAGCCTACAAAACCCGCCCATGTATCTTCACTTATAAACATTGGTTTTATCATTTTACGCCTAATGTCTCTCAAGAAATATGTATAACGTTCAGAAGCTTTTGATTCCCAAGCTGTCCTCACTTGTATTTCAGTTGCAGGCTCCCATACATAATGTTTCTACATTAATCCAAATAGTTAATAACCACATATGTGATATATGTACATATCAAATAATTTGAATATCATATGCTATACCTTAAATTCTTCGAAATAGAAGTTTTTGGTGTCTTGCTGCACCTTTCTCCATGTGAAGGCTCCATCATTAATTCTTTCTTTGAAAATCCTTGTTATCACTCGTGAGCATTGAGTTGAATTTTCAAGGCTGTTATAATATAACGAAGATGATAAAATTAGTGTAATCAAATTAAAACGTGTAAGCAACTATTGAAATAATAGACCTTATACTTACAATCCATTCACAACAGTGAGTGTTTGCATAAAACCATTATTGTAAGCTACTATGGTCATATGCCTACATAGTCTTATCATCTGAACCAACATTATACTTGCAGACTAACCGAACCAATTTGCGGTCATGAACCCAAATATTCGTAACAATAAACAATCATTATATAAGAAACATCGAAAAAAATCAATTCAGAACCCAAATACTCAATCAGAACAATAAACAAATACCCAAACAGTCATGAACCCAATTATTCGTGACAATAAACAATAAACAATTTGCAGTCATGAACCCAAATACTCAATCCTCACTAAACTTACAATTCAGAATTGAAAAAACTACTTCGGAACATATAAAAAACATCGAAAAAACTCAGAACACTCCAATTAAAAAGAATGAAACCTTTGATATATTCAAACTATATGCTAATATGAAATTAGATTAGGCACATACCTTGTTAAAAGTTGTTATATTGCTTCTACAATTCTTTGGTACCCACTATATTGAATTGAGTGAATGAAAATTATAAGCGATCATTGCCGCTATTTATTCAACAACTGAGATCCGATTTTTAAGCGATTGATGTGAAAAGGCGCCTTAATTTTCCGCTAAACCCTTATCATTTGCCGCTTCATTTTAATATGCTGCTTAGGTTAGGGTTTCATTTGGCGCTTGATAGTGAGAGGGTTTTGTAACTGTGTGAATGTGAGGACCAGACTACTTGAAACCTTTGAATAGATGAAAATGATTTAGTCAAAAAACAAACTAAGTCAAACATTACAACTAATAAATATCCGCTTTTCACTTATATGAATATACGATTTGCAATTCATTGATTTTATTTCTAACAACTCATATTTTTTTAGTTATAGCATTATAAAAAACTTTTTATTATTAAGTATTTAAGTATGACAACATTAAAGATTATTATTGATATATGATATTAAGGTGTGAGAATCGGGCTCGGGTCAAACGGTCAAGGCTGAAAATAACATACGCAAACTAATCTTATCTGAATTTGATTTTATTGGGTTTATGTTAAATCGGGTCGGATTCACTCGAGTCGGGTTCATATGCAATCGTGTCAACCCGAATATGAGTAATGTAATAGTATCATCTATTTGTAATTGTTTAAATTGAAGAAAAAAATATATTCTTAAATATTTTAGAAATCCCTCATTTAGGTCAATCGGGTGACCCAAACCCGAGTTAGTCAAATATTTTCAACCCGATATCCGACTTTGTTTAGTATTTGAGTTGAAACCCGGTTTTCAAAACATTAGGTAAAACTATTATTACTTTGTAAACAATCGAGTTGAGCTCAAACTTTGTGAATAAGTATCGAAAACAGAGGCGGCGATCGAGTCGTGTTCACACATACATATTCGGGTTGAATGGCCGGTATAACCTCAAATTGAACATGACATGTTTGATTAAATGTGCCTTAAAACATGTACTACTTAAGAAAATATCAAGCGGGTTATTAGGTTGGTGAATTTTTGACTCAACTGGTTTAAATAAAAAAATTATATAATACTTAAGAAAATGATGCAAATATCATATAAAATTTTGATTCAACGAGTAAACGAACTTGCGGGAATGAGTGGTTACCCACGGTTCGGGTCACGGTTAAACATTTTTTAGTAATTATTTCGTCACAATACTTGCATTCATGAGAAATCGAAAGCGGGACCGAGCTTGTTTCAAGCTTGAGTTTTAGGATTCGAGTAGAGCTCGAGCATGACATTATTGTGACTCGACTCAACCTGAACATGTTAGTTCTTTTGTCGGCTTCAAATCGGATTTCGTGTCGGGTTAAAAATTGGCACCACTAAACTTTACACCCATAATTTTATTTAACATCTATAAGATATACAAATAATAAAATTCCTAGTTAATCAACGACAATGTTAAAAAGGGCACTTGTATATAGGGGTGTAATCTCGACCCGACCCGGACCAGAACCCGAATAAGGATAATCGGGTCGGGTTAATCGGTTCAAATTCTGATATTCAGGTTTAAAGCCTATCAAAACTTCATATGGAGTCTTAAATTTGAGAACAAAAGTAGGAGATCTATTGATGAGATAGGTTGCAGTAATCACACAATCACCCCAATAGTGTACAGGAAGATGAGCATGTAGTCTCAATGCCCTAGCAATCTCTAAAATATTCCTATGTTGTCTTTCTACCCTTCCATTCTGTTGAGGCCTTTCAACACAAGATGTCTGATGTTCTATACCAAATGACTCCATATAAGGTCATAGAGATCCTTTGAGAAATTCAAGTGCATTGTCCGACCTCACAACTTTTATGTCTTTTTCAAACTGTCTCTTAACAAACATAATGAATGACTTGAAAACTGAATAAGCATCAGAATTTTTTACTAACAGATATGTCCAAACATCCCTACTACAATCATCAACTATGGTTAACAAGTACTTATAATGAACCATTGTAAAAACTTTGTAAGGCCCCCAAATATCAATATGAACAAGTTCAAAAGGTACTTTGGAATGAGAAAAGCTAGTAGAATAAGGCAGTTTTGCAAATTTTACCATAGGACAAGTTAGACATGAATCAGAACTAGAATTAGAAACATATTCAGAGACAGAATGAATGTGTTTAAGAGTAGAATTTGACACATTGCCTAGTCTATGATGCCACAGACTATATGAGTAATTGAACACACTAAAAGCAAATGTATCAGGTACAAAACAGTTTGAAAAAAAGGAGTAAATACTGCAATCTTCAAGTGCAGATACAACCTGTAGCATATTGGATTTCATATACACATCAAAACATATTAAAGAGGGGCGTATGGGTTGAATTTTAGAGAGAGAAGTAGAGAGAGAATTGGGAACTTGATGAAACAAAGAAAAATGGTATTGAAGCTCCAACCCTCTACCTTGGGAGGTAGAGGGTATTTATAGTTTCTTACAAGACAGGCCTTCTACGGGCTGTGGATCAGGCATACAGTGGGTAAAGATCCGTCCGTCCTCCACGGCATTACTTAACTAACTACTTATTAACAAACTTGACTACGACTACGAGCTTTCTAACGAATACATATACTTGAGGTGACCGACTCTTTAACTAATGGATTTTCTAAATCCTAACAATCTCCCCCTAAGGGAGGTCACCTCAATTTACATTGAATACAAACAGATATTACATTTTGATTGTTCTTGGATACTTGATTAAGCTCATTGCTCTGTAGCTCGTAGTCTTTGATTCTTCATGTTCTACATGTTAGATTAATCCAAGTGGAGGTCTTTAACTGATCCACGTGATGATGACTTTTAAGCCAGCTTTGAGATCATCAGCTACCATAAATCTCTGTCTCTTCCTTTATAGCATTGCCATCATGTGACATTGTGATTTCGGGACCGACATGCTCACATTTTGGATCATGATATCTTCTCATCAGAGTTGCGGAAGCTTTTGTTGATTCATGATATTTGCAGCAGCGTAGCAGAAGCATGGAGTGATAATATCAGAGTCGTTGATGAAGTTATGTACTTATCATGAATTCTTTAGATATGGATGTGATGTGTAAGCATGCGGCTATGGATTGACTTCTCAATTCTGATCAGCTGCAAACGTTGGGCGTACCTGCATACAAAAGTTATCAATAAAGTACACGAAAGTGTCTTTGATCACTCTCGTTGAATTGAGGTACACGGCCCACGGTTCCTCGTTGATCAGTACAAGTACTGCCTGTGATCAGGTAGAATTCCTAAGAATCTCCTTGACAGGGTTTCGTAGCTGCTCTAGCTGTTCTCAAACCGGAACGTCTCAAAGAAGGCAACAAGGAGTGAGTGAACCAGCAACTTGAGGTTTGCTGATTGATGAAAATGATTTGAAAACAATCGTGTATTGCTTAATTATAAAGTGTTTTGCAATACAACAAAGGTTTTAAGGAAAATCAATTATCAATCATAAATACCTTTTATTTTGAAATATTAATACACAGTCGATGTGCAAGAGAAAAGAATTTTTGAGCACAACGACTGTTTTCAAAGGTATCCGTCAATCCATTTCCTGGACCAAGGTTGATTCAATAATGAATCGCCCCATCGTTTCAATCCAGTTGTCACAAGTTTGATCTATTGTATAGATCTCACATGTCACCTACCAAGAGCTTGTTTGATGATGGCTCTAGAAGGTTTTCCATCTTCATCGTGAATATGTGAACACATCACTCAGATGTTCTAGCAATACCACAAGGATAATGCGTAGGACTCTTAAGATATATTCTCACTTTCCACATTGTGTGAAACAGTGAGTCTTCTTTGATTGTGTCCTAGTGAGATTTATTGATGATCTCGTGGCTCTAGACTCAATAGTGCACATTTGGTTTCTATGCCGGAGACTAGGGAGAAGACCTCCTTCTTCAATATCAACAATCTCTAAGAGAAGGTCGATAGATAATGTAGGTTCCCTGTGAGAATGAACCAAGTCCTTTTAAGAGGAGCTTGAGTAGTTTGGGAATTTGTAGTGCAGTGCGTCACTGGGTCCATGACGTCTTGTCTTCAATACCCCCCACCAGTAGCATATGAATTGAACCCGGTTTCTGCCCTAAGGTTGAATTATTGGAGGGCTATTTATTTTCACCCTTTTCTCATTCAATTCTTTTTCATTCTTCAACCCCTTCAGTGCTTACTGGGATTTCATAACTAGAACCTTGTTGGGTTTGTTCCAGTTCTATCTCTATCTCAGTCCGCACTCTTCCCATTTCTCACTATTCTCCTTTTTTCCAACATACCTAAGGACTTCTACACTATTTAGTGAATTGTCCCTGGGTAGATCCCTCATGCTCTGGCGGGATCGTGGGAACGAATACCTAACTTAACCATCCTTATATCTCCATGCATAAAATAAATTTGGTCTGTCCTTTTAGGTATAGTTCTTCTGCCATTGAAACCAATTGAAAACCATTTGACTAATCAATCTAGGTACTTGTGATACATGATCAAAGCATTTTGTACCTGAATAGTTTTTGATATTTCAGAAAAAAGCTCCCCCTCAACATGTGCATCGTATGTTTGAAATTGCTTTGGCACATGGAGGCAAGAGGACTTGAAAATCTCAGATTGAGAATGAAGAATTCACTTCTTTGATCAACATTTTCTAAAAATATCGACATCACTTTCCCGATCAAAATTAGTATTTTAAATACTTTGTTAAAGATAATTTTTGGGAAAGGATGTAGTTTTCTAAAAGTTGCTCCCCCTCAATATGTGCATCGAGATTCGAAAGTGTTTTGCACCTATTAGAGAGAACCTGCACTTAGAGACAAATCAATCACGTTTTAATCCTTTTTGGTTTGATATAGATGCTCCCCCTTAACATATGCTTGGAAAAATTTGAAATTATTTGGCATATGTAGGGAGGAGATCTTGCTAATCAATTACAAAACCATTTATCGAATTATCAGTTTAAATCCAATTTAAATCACAAATTCTCCTCCGATGACAATTTTCAAATCCATTGTGATTTGTGATCTCTATTGATTTAAATTAATTTTGAAAACTTTGGAGGAGAATTGTGACTTGCTTTTGAAAAACATTTTAACTGATAAGGATCAGATTTTGAAACTTTAAACTCCAATGTTCAAGCATGCTTAAGTATCTTATGAAAACATAACATTTGCCAAGGTCTTGAACCAATTGTATAAGACATTGCAATTGTTTGACAAATAACCTTTTTGATTTAATTGAAATCATTCTCCCCCTCAATCAATGATAGAAGTTGTTGATTGAGAGATAGAGATTTTGACAAGCAACAAGTCCAGATGATTTTCAAAAATTGAGTCCGAGTTATTTTTCAAAGCTATTTAGTTTTCATTAGATGACAAACATTTGTGAAACATTTGTCTTTTTGGTGACAAACATTTGTTTTTAGAATCAGAGCATGAGATTTGAAAAATAAGATTAAGCATGGCTCTGTTCTTTCTTTTAAAACGGGTTACTGCCTGAAATGACAATAAACCACCATTTTTCTCCATTTTTTTTATGTACATTCGAACATCATCTAAAGACCCGTGCCATTCTATGAATGACAAATCAAAGTCTGTAGATGATATCGAACCAGGAAAAACATGACAATATTTTTTTGAAAATTTTCAAGATTTTCTAATTTTTATGGATTTTTGAAAATTTTATATTTTTCTCTTCTCTTTTTGTTGGTTTTATAATTTTGTAGTTTGATTTTTTTTAAGAAGATATGTACAGAGATGAATGAAGAAAAACCTTTACTCCTCGTTTTCCTCTTGAAGATGTTTGAGTGTTTCCGGTCGTAGACTCTTTAGACCAAGTCGTGGGAGGATAAATTCAAAACGTTCTCTTGGAAGAGCTTTGGTGAAGATGTCTGCTAACTGATATTCAGTCTTCACAAAATAAAGTTCTACCACACCATTTTCCACTTGCTCCCTGATGAAGTGATGTCGAATGTCGATATGCTTTGCTCTTGAGTGTTGAACGTTGTTGCATGAGAGAGCAATGGCACTCTTGTTATCACAATACAGAGGGATGTTGTTGAATTCAAAGCCATAGTCAGATAATTGGGATCTCATCCATAGGATTTGAGCACAACAAGATGACATGGCTATGTATTCTGCCTCTGTAGAGGATATTGAGGTACTCATTTGTTTCTTTGAAGACCAGCTCACAAGTTTATCACCCAAAAACTGAGCACCTCCTGACGTGCTTCGACGTGTATCTTGACACCCTGCATGGTCAGCATCTGCATAGGCTGTTAGTGACATACCGGTGTCCTTAAGGTACCAAAGACCCATGTTGATGGTTCCTTGGAGATACCGAAAGACCCGTTTAACCGCTTCAAGGTGCTTTTTGGTAGGCTTAGCCTGATATCTAGCACACATGCATACAACGAACAGAATGTCTGGTCTACTGGCAGTAAGGTACATCAGGGACCCAATCATACTACGATATTTAGTTTGGTCAACCATGATCCCTGAGTGGTCCTCATCCAGTTTAGTACGCTCCACCATGGGAGTGTCAACAGGGTCACAAGAATCAAATCCAAATTTTTTTAAGATTTCATTAGCATATTTAGATTGATTGATAAAAATGCCTCCGGGACTTTGTGAAATTTGTAATCCCAAGAAAAATGACATTTGTCCCATCATTGACATTTGAAATTTGGAGCCCATCTCCTTAGAAAACCGGTCACATTCATTGGGGTCAGTCGAGGCAAAAATAATATCATCAACATAGATTTGAACATGAATTAAGTGTTTGCCTGACTTTCTGGTGAACAATGTCGGATCAACTGCTCCTTTGTTGAATCCATTAGATACAAGGAACTTCGATAGCGTGTCGTACCATGACCTTGGAGCTTGTTTTAAACCGTAGAAGGCCTTCTTCAAGCGATAGACATGAGTAGGATGCTCTGGATTCACAAAACCTTCTGGTTGGCTGACGTATACAACCTCTTTCAGATCTCCGTTAAGAAAAGCAGTCTTTACATCCATCTAATAGACTACCATGTTCTTACTGGCAGCATTAGCCAGGAAGATTCTGATTGCTTCGATACGTGCAACTGGAGCAAATGATTCTTCAAAGTCAATACCCTCCTCTTGACGGTATCCTTTTGCAACCAGTCGAGCCTTGTTCTTTAGTACATCACCATGCTCATCAAGTTTTACTTTGAAGATCCATTTTAGAGCAATGATCATAGCACAGTCAGGAGCAGGTACTAATTCCCATACATCTAGTCGATCGAACTCATGAATTTCTTCTTGCATGGCATTGAACCAACTGTCTTCAATCATGGCTGTTTTAACGTCTTTTGGTTCGACCTTAGATAGTATGGAGTTGAAGAAGCACCACAAGGCATCAGTTGCAAGTTGTTTACGAGTGGATACTGGACGAGAGGGGTTTCCAATGATGTTGTCCAATGGATGGTCATGTGTCCATTTTCTAAGGTGTTCGTGTGGTTGTTGTTGAGGGACTGAAGTAGCAGAGTTTGGATCTCCTGATGAAGATGGTTCTGAAGTTGGTTCAGGAGCAAATATGTTCTCAAATGGAGCATCTTCGAGAGTAGCAAAGGGGTTATCTCCATCATAGTAGCTAGAAATATTTCCATGATGTACACTCGATGATTGAGGATTTGATGATGATGATGAGTGATCTGCAGTAGGCGCTTCTTGACTCAATGACCCAGAAACTAAAGGGTTATCTACGTTGACTGGGTTAGGAGCAGCCACTGTTGATGGATTAGACTGATCATTAGCAATAGGTTCATAGTATTCATCAAATATCGTATCAAACAATTTCTTCAAATCTTATTCAGAAGGAGGTACATATGGAACTGCTGGTGAGGAGTTTTGTACAAGAGAAGAACTAATGAGACTACTTAACGAATGTTGAGATGCGGGTCCAGAACTTGATTGTCCTAGAGCCATTTGCCCAGACAGCTCATCGAACGTGACGTGAATAGTTTCCATGATATCTCGAGTTCTTTTGTTGTAGATTCGGTAACCCTTCTTGTTTGGTGCATAACCCACAGAAACTCCAATGTCCGCCTTAGCTCTTAATTTACCTAAATCTTGACCATCATTCATTGGATAGCACAAAGCACCGATTACACGAAGGTAGGAGAGATCAGGATTTCGATTATGGACAAGTTCGTATGGAGTTTTTCCATGAGTGGTGTGTATGAGGGAACGATTTTGGGTGTAGCAAGCAGTGGCAATGGCTTCAGACCAGAGAAACATTGGAACCTTTGAGTAGATTAGCATTGTTCTTGCAGCTTCCACAAGGGCCCGATTTCGTCTTTCAACTACACCGTTCTATTGAGGAGTACGTGGAACACTTCTTTGATGACTGCTTCCAATGCTTTCATAAAACTGACTTAATTCTTTGTTAACAAACTCAGTACCATTATCCGTTCGAATAATTTTAACAGTCTTGTTAAGTCGAACCTGCAGCTGTTTGATAAGTTTGATGATGACATCTGGAGTTTCATTCATTTTCCAAAAAAACTTAACCCAAGTAAATCGATAATAGTCATCAACAACGACTAATACATATTTCTTCCCATTTAACGTTTGCACTCTCATGGGTCCGCACAAGTCCATATGAAGAGTATGAAGAACTTCTATAACTGAGTTTGCAGGTTTGGGTTTGTGGGCATATTTCTTGCTTTTTCCCAATTGGCACGCTGAATAAAGATGATCCATTTCATACTTTGTTGGAATCGCTCCTAACACGTAAATGGAACAACATTTACGGGATTACATTATCTATCTTATTTAGCCATACACAAGGACTAGTTATGTCATAGTTTAATAGTTATGTATGTGATAGGCTATAAATACCCCTCCATACTTCCATGGAGGGGTGAGACTCTTAGTGTAATTTTCATCTTTCAATAATAAAACACACACTAGTTTTTCCCTTCTCTCTCTAGCTTCTCTCACTAACTTGAAGATGGTGTTCTTCCATCTCCCAAGACCTCCCGATTCACCATATCAACCAAACATATGGTCCTAACATTGGTATCAAGAGCAAGGTCGGTTTGTTATCATTGGTTGATTTGGTGATGTTTTTTTTCTTGTCAAAATCTAAACTTGGAAATCTGGTTTTTAACAAAGTCTTGCATATTTTGTTTTTAACAGTTTTCAATGTACATGTATTTTATTGTATCCTTTTTTTTGGTTATAAAGTCTTGTAAGCAAATACTGCTTTTGTGTCAATATTGTCCAAACAGTATTTAGTATTTTTAAACCAAACTCGTGATATTTTTTTGTGGTCATCTGGTCATTACTCGTTGTCAAAGTGGGTCAAAATAGTTGTCTTTATGCTCTTATTTCTGGGTTGGTATGAATCTGAACGAAAAAGTGGTCGGAATACATTGCCGAAAAAAGTCAACAAAGGGTCAAAACCCTCTTTCTACGCCTATGGTGCCATCTTCAGATCCGTTTACGAGTAACTGTGAAGTTACTCGTAAGAATGTTTGTTTACGCATAATATTACGCGTAAGCTTTATGCTTACGAGTAAGCTTACTCGTAAAGAACCTTTTTACGCCTAAGATAAGACTACGCATATGGATTACGCGTAAGATCAGTTTACGCATAAGTAAGACTTGTATACGCGTATGTTTACGCATAAGCAAAAGGTTACGCTTAAGAATGTTGTACAAGCAGAAAAGAAAGGAACCTTATGCGTAAAGGTATGACCATGACCACAAAACACAATACTAAACTAATCTTTTGTGGACTTCAGTTAACCATCACAAGTCCAATTAAAATGGAAAATAAAACAATTGACTGTGGATGACTGAACCACCACAACAAACTCGACATACAAACATGACCAAATCCAAATCCAAATCCTGTATCCCATCTCCATACACAACCACAAACCCCATCTAATCCTACCTCTCAATACTCCTCAACAATCAATCAATCAAGACTCAAAATATTGTATAACCTTAGAAAATTTTCGTGATAGTCAAAGTAATATCATGACCATTCAAAGGTCCTTATCACAAAAATAATTCATCATCACAGGTTAGCTTCATTAGATTAGTAAGTATTCACATCTATTAGTTTTTTTTTGGGTTTGATTTAAATCCCATGTGTGTTAATAATTAGATATCGATACCAAAAAAATCCGCTGAATGATTTAGTGGAGCTATATTCGATTCAAGGTTAGTAAGGTTGGTATGTTTAAAATTATCTCTTAATTCGCAAATTAAATGTTATGATTTCGGGTTAGTAAGGTTGGTTTGCTTATTGCTTTTAATGATTTTGGGTTATTATTTCGGGTTTTGATTCCAGATTTATTTTCGGCGGATCATAACATGGAGAAGATGATTAAGTTGAATATGAATTAGTTTTGTGGGTTTATCACCTCTAACTACATTACCTTTAATTATTTTTATAATTTTTTTTATATGATCTCAGTTATATTTCTTGATTGCAGGTTTGAGTTATTTACTATATTAATATTTGTTTTTGAGTTTTGGGTTTTATCATCGTGAATTTGGGACTGATTTTATGCGTTTGTGTTTCAGTTTTCGTGTTTGGCTCCTTATCGAATGTGGGTGCAATGGTTGTATATTGGCCGAATAGGGGTATGATTCGTATTTGTGGATAATACAATTAGTTTTTGTTGATCATTTAGATAATACAGTTTTTGCAATCATCACAAACACGCTATTTTATACGTCATCCAAATATTTGATTTTAGTTAAAAAGAGTGAGCTTGGTACGGGTTACACATTCAGGTTGGTAATGGGTTACCCGAGTCAATGTCGTCAAAAGTAGCGGGCTAACCTATATCCAAAAATTAGTGGGGTTAAAGCACCATGTTACGATGTACATGACCTGGTCCAAATGAAGCCTTAAAGGGACTTTATTTGCTTTATCATTTCTCAAATTTTATTCCCAATCTTTTGATCATAGTTTATTAAAAGAGTGTATTTGCTGAAAATGTTGGTTTGAGATTATAGATGATATGGTTAAGTTATCATGTAGTTTGGGGCTGTTTGGATTTGCTTATAAATTGTCCGTTTAGTTATCTGTTTATATAGGGGTTATGTAGGAGTGAGAATTAAAACTTTGTATAATATAGTATATCGAGGTTCATCTATATGATAGCACTTTGAGCGTTTGAAAAAGAGTGGTATGAAAGGTGCTCCATTTTTACTTTACTGTTTTGCTAATTTTTCCTAATGATTGACTAAATAGGGTACTTAATATTTATGATCCTTAACCTAAACAAATCTACAAAAAATTTGAAATACTTATGCTGCATTCGTATTTCAAGGTATCTCTTCATTGGAGAAATACGATCCATTCATATCGCAAGGTATATCTTCATTGGAAACTTTAGTTGCTGCAAAATTAATTTACATGCTACTTCTTTTCATTTTTTTGGTATGATAACTGTCACCTAAAACATGTTAAAAACTATTATCAGGATCTGTCGGCTCAAGTTTGTGCAAAGACTAATTCGGTCACCATTCTGCCTAAAGTTGTAAGTTACTGTATATACATAACTTATATAATTGCCTTGGATCAACTATATACATGAAAAAGTTGTTATGTAGTTATCAGGTTTTGTATATTTGATTATTTTAGATCCAGATAAATGGCGTAGATTCGTGAAGTAGGTGGTTTCTTACATGCTTATGGATATTTGTTGTATTTTTAGTATACTTGTGTTAGTCCAGTAGGTTGTTTTAGAAGGTCTTTATTCTATGCCAAATTTTCAGAAATTGGAGCTTATTAAGTTGTTTTACAGGTATGTACTGTTTAGTTTGTTGCTGATGTGGTTGTTAGGTGATGTGGGTCGCTGTTTCGGTTACGTGATTTGTCTATGTATATAAAGTAAGTGACAATATTGAAAAACATGAACCAAGAACGGAACCAAATTGACCCTTTTCGCCTCGGTTCAGTTTCTTCTATTCAATTCATAACACCAGATTCAAAAATAACAATTCAATTGCATTTCTTCTATACGCTCACATTCCAATATGCAAACAAGGTTAGATTTGTGTCTTGATTTATTCAAATTCACAGTTCATTAATAAACATAAAATCCTCTGATTTTGCATTAACGATTTGTAAATTCGAAAGGTGAATAATTGGTCATCAACTGCCATGGATTATCTTGAATTCCACCCAATAATTCCGGTAAGGTTTTTTTTTTTTTTTTTTTTTTTTTTTTTTTTTTTTTTTTTTTTTTAATTGAACCGATTTGGTTTATAATTATTTTCTCAAATGAAAGGTTAGCTTTTGAATCTTTATATTTTATGTTTCTTTTTTGCAGTATTCTACTTTTAATCATTTTGTGAGTTTAATTTTTTTATGTTTGGGTCTGATTTTATTTTCAATAGGTTGTTAAATGTTTATATGAAGATTCATGATGAGCAATCAATATGAGTCGATATGATGGTGACTGTCATGGAGCTTTGTTTGTGAAAGGTTAGTTTTAAAATGCATACCAAGTGTTTAAGTCAATGTCTAACACAAAAGTGTTCCATCAAAATGCCTTATATATGCCAAGTAACTATGTACAAATCCAACCACTTGATTCAATATTGATGTTTTACGTCACAACATGTGGTCATGGAACTATTGAAAATTCTAACAACTAGATTCAAATACAAACAAGAATTCGAACATTCCGAATTTTGATTCTATAAATTTTGCCATAATTAAGTTCTCCATTGATAGTACAACATCCAAACAAGCCAAAATTAGCACTAAAACTACTAACTTAGCCTTCTTTTCGAATTTTAAAGTTAACTTTTGTTCCAATAATATTGCAAGGACATCAAAAGTTAATTGAACAAGCTTAGTTGGTAAGGCCGTTGGTCCCTTTAAATCTGGTAATCTATTTTGGCATACCGAATATGAAAAATATATTATTTAGTAGATTGTTTAATCACTTATGCGATGAATGCTAAAATTGATAAGCATAATGCTGTCAAATGCTAAAATTGATAATCACTTATGCGACAATGGATTAACTTAGATGCATTGATATGAAGCATCCCTTTAAATGAATATGAATTGGAAGTATATCTGAATTGGAAACGAGTTAGTCTTTTGTTGCTCGATGCTTTTGTTGTTGGAAAGTTGGGGACTTGAGGAAGCTTTTGATATACAGTTAGCAAATGATTGATATCTCTATGCCAAGCCACTTAAATATACTTTGTGGAGTTATGTTATACAGTTAGCAAATCATTTTAAACGTGCTTTCTCCAGTTAGCTTTCTCCATTTGTGAGAAATGGTTGTTAAGACCAATTTATTAAATGTGACAAAAATTGAACAATTGTTGTAATTTTTATAATTTATGATCGATTTTTAAAATTATCACGTTAAAGGTATATTTCTCTCATTTTAAACGTGCTTGACCTGTTTAATTTTTTGAATTAGGGTCATTAAATTATTACTACTTTATATGTAAATGTATTTTTTCTTAAATAAAGGGGTGTTTGGCTAAGCTTATTGGAGGAGTGTAATAGGTTAATGTTATTGCAGAAGCTATTGATCGATATCGATTAGAGGGGTCATGAGTCGCAAAATGTACCCAATATATGGATTAATTTATTTTACTTAATACAGTAGTATCTTTAAAGAGAAATTAGGTAAAAGTTCAGAACTTAGTAAAATGAAAATGCAAGCAAGAATTATAGGTCATTGACTAAAACATTTCATTTGCATAGGCCTTTATAAACATTCAATTGAACGAACAAATGTTGCGAACTTATGTTTTTGTTGAATATGCTTATTTGGATAAGATGAAGCATATTACATACCTATTCGTGAGTACAACTTGAGTTTACATATGCTGTAAAACTTTTAGTACTGTTACTCAATTGCCCCTTTTAATTTTAGATCAAAATTGTACCTGGACTCTTTTTTTCTTTCTTTTGTAGACTATTTATAATTGTACCTGGACTCTAATTATTATTATTTTTTTTATAATCATCATGCAGGTATCATCACAATACTATATCAAATACACTACTGGTATTGGCGGTGATGGTAGCATACGATGTAAATACTTTGATATACGCAAGCATGTGCTACGTACGAGGAGCCTAAAAGATGCCTATCAAGAGAAGAAACTTCTCAGGTACCATGGTAATAAAGGTGGCTAATTCCGCTAATGGTCAGGTCGGGTGATGTGTCAAAATGAGTAATTTATATGTACAGGCTAAAATGGTTGGGTTTGGTTGATTCACCCATAATGCTTTAAATATACATTGTGGACAACTATCAAATTTTGCCCATTTGACCCGTCAGACCCGATTCTTTTTAAACTAAATTCGTTATTTTTACTCGCTATTGGTGGGAGAAAAAGAAATTTAATCCAACCACTTATAAATAAATGGGTCTATATCGGAGCATATGGTGTTTTGTTTCATCTTTTGTCAGGTGCATTATGCATTATCGTTCATAACATCAAGTTCTTATGTTGAATAAGGCTTATATATCATATATTTACTTTAGCATATGTTCAAGGATTTCAGCGGGTGTGAAACTTACGATGTGATTACCATCTGATGTTAGCAAACTAAATAGTAATATATTTTATTAGCATGTTAGATACTAATATGGTTTATATGTTCAAGGATTTCAGCGGGTTTAACACGAAACCTAAAACGGTTTATATGTTCAAGGATACTAATATCAGTAATGAGATTATATAATCTCTTACATCTAAAAATGATTAATAATCTCATTTTCAAGGATACTATAATATCAGTAATGAGATTATATGTTCAAGGATACTAATATCTGCCAATGGAGAATCTGCTCATTTTCTGAATAATGAGATTATATATTTTGATATCTCTGTAAGAGATATCAAAATATATAATCTCATTAGTATCCTTGAACATATAGATTGTAAGAAAGGTGTAGCAGAATCTCCATTGGCATAAAAGATTAATAATAAACCGTGTTTTGTTAGTTTGGAGAATGTTATTTTGTCTCTTATTAGTCTTCATGTTACATGATGGGAAACCGGTGAACTTATTGGCTATTGCTATAAACTTTCAAGACCTCATGCATATGTTATTTGATGCAGGTTTTACTTGAGAACTAATTCTTTATTTTTCATCTCACGTGCAGATCATATGGCTGCCTAACATCTCCAGAATTTGACACTGTGTTGCTAAAGTAGTTTGCATCTCACGTGCAAATCATATGGCTACCTAACTATCTGTCCCATTTAAGTCATCATGTAGCCACAAACCCGTAATTCGTCCGCTGTTTTTATAACTACATCAAGTGGTGTCATTACCTGGGCATCCCGCCAATATGGAGCAAGTATGGCATGTTAACTTATGTAACTTCTTTGTTCATGGAATGGATATTGGCTACTCAACTAATTAAACTCAACGTATACATTTGGTCTTTAAGACTATCAAAGGTGGAAAAGATAATACACCCTGTTTATTATTCTAATAGTTGCAAACTATATTGTTTATCGTATGAGACATATTAGTTATTATTCATTTCAATATTAATGGAACTTATTTACGTTCATTGTTGTTAGTTGATTTATTCACACAAATATCTCTTTAATGAACAATTTCTATAAAAATCTCCGTTATTCCACGGGTCTATAAGCAGTTTAAAAGTGGAATAAGTATTGCCAAAACAATATAAACGTCCCGTATTGTATAGATAGATATGATGCATTATCATGAATTTTTTTGACACTCTAAGTAGTGCCGTGAAAGGAGATTGTGGAGCGATCAAGTTAATCACCTGATTGAAGTTTAAGGAGTGAGTATGGGCTACTCGAATATTTGACGCTGACTGCATAGTTTTCGTATTCAAGATTATCTACCTGTTGAAAAACTTGATCGCTTCTAAGAGCATCCACTATGGTGGTTTATAAAAAGGTTTATAAAAAGATGAAGAGGTTCATAATATTGTTAACCATAGTGGACATCAATTTCATGCTTACATGGCATGAAGAGGTCTAATATCTTAGACCTTTTTACAATTTAATGCATTGAGTTAATGTTATATATTTATAAAGCTTTAACAAGTTTATCTATAGTAGAAATAGGTTTATAAATCTAAAAGGTTTATGAGTTTGTGATGTAGCATAATTATAAACCTTTGTAAAAGTTTATCATAGTGGATGCTCTAATTGTTGATGCATAACCGAACCTGGATTTACTTGGCATACTAACTGATGCAACAAATAATATATGACGCTGACCCCATATATGTTGCAATTGTTGCAACCAAATTTCGTCGCTTTGGTTGGGTTAAAAGTAATACATGTCTGTTTTGTAGATATGAAGAAGATGATATGGAAGAGAACAATTGCAGTACAGTGAAAGAGGACCACAAAATTTATGTAGGTGTGCTTTTGTACTATGCCAAGTATGCAAGAGATAATGAGATCTTAAAGGTAATGTTTACTACGTAAAATATTTCGTATAATGATCTCTATGTTGTTTCACTATGGGGTTTAGTTATGTTATTTGTTGAATCACTATGGGGGTTTAGTTATTCTATTTATACTTGATTTGTTGTGATAGGATTTTCAACACATATGGTGCTGGGCTACAATCTAATTCAAGTAGATGTTGGTACATTTATATATTATAACAAGTAGTCAGTTTTATTGTCATTATATACAAAAATAACGACATGTATTATTTGCCAAAAATGAATTCATTCTTAAAATCTCATCCTTTTGTTTATAACACCTATCTTATGATGATGGGTATTTAATCCTTTATAAAAAAAACTTGAAATCTGAAGGTTCATTTGTGATGCGTATGGTAATATCTCGAAAACTACTACAAATGTTGTTTACATAGGCGTACTTCAAGGATTATGATCAATGTTCAAGAGGTATACATGATATACATATGATATGTTTTTAAAAAACTCTATACTTTTTATATGTTATAATTAACGACTTTCTTTTACTTACAATTTTTTAGGTGTTCATGGAATGGGCTGTGGCTACTCAACTCATCAAATGTTGTCTACATAGGCGTACTTCAAGGATTATGATCAATGTTCAAGAGGTATATACGGTATACATATGACATGTTTTTAAAAAACTCTATACTTTTTATATGTTATAATTAACGACTTTCTTTTACTTACATTTTTTTAGGTGTTCATGGAATGGACTTTGGCTACTCAACTCATCAACGTTATCTACATATATTTATATGTCAATACTATCAAATGAACATTTGTTGGCCAAATTTCCAGGAGAAGAAATGGTCTACTTAAGTTGTGACAATGTGGATAAAAGTGAACGCGGTGCTGTTATAGATCAGTCTATTTTCTAGCCTGAATTTATAAATGGATTGAATTTCTCATGTGTTCCAAACCACAGGCTTGCTTTAAAAGTCGGAGTGCCGATTATGTTGTTAAGAAACATAGACCAATCAAATGGTTTATGTAATGGCATAAGACTTCAAGTACTTAAATTAACAAGAACCTCTATTCAGGCGTAGATCATTAACGGAACCAACTTCGGAAAAAAGGTGATTATTCCAAGGTTGAGGATTACTCCGTCAGATAAGCGTTTGCCTCTTAAGATTGTTAGGAAACAATATCCGATATCAGTATCTTTTGCCATGACAATCAACAAAAGCCAAGGGCAATCGCTTTCTAAAGTTGGTTTGTACTTGCCCCGTCCTGTGTTCACACAAGGACAACTGTACGTTGCCGTATCAAGAGTAAAAAGCAAGCGGGGTTTGAAGGTTGTCGTTTGTGATCAGGATGGTAATCTCTCCAAAACCACAACAAATGTCGTGTATAAAGAAGTACTTGAAGGTCTTTGAACAAGGTTCATGTTGTATCATGTATGTATCATTGGTGTAATCACATTATATTATATTATGGTTCATTATTTTTAATGTTACAAGGTTTGTTAGCAACTCAATTGATCATTAAAATCACACATCATTTTATGTTCGAGTTAATCTATTTTAGATTGGCAACGCGATGGTTGTAAATCGATTGTGACTCACACATATCTTAAATTTTAAATTTAACAAATTTACGTAATTACTTTTATTATCATCTCATTTATCTATTTCTTTAAAAAATAACCCGGTGTCAACGGGTCTCTAAGCTAGTTATGTTATATGTTTTTCTTTGGTTCGTTCAAGAAAACACAAAAACAGAAAACACCTACTCGAGACCATCACTGATCTTGAAGCCTCTTCCTTACCTTCTTGATTTTGATTGAGCAAAAACGCTTATAAAGGTGTGATCGTTTGTGTTTTCTTTTATTCGAATTAAGGTTGATGAAACTGAGATTAGATTGTGATTGATGATGATATGAGATTGAGATGAGATGAGTTTGATGAGCTTTTGGTTCGGTTGTTATGATGAGGTAGGAACTGTTATCTAACTTTTTTTTAAGAGAGAGTGTAGGTGAGAGGCAGTTTGTGGTATTAGGGTTAAGATTATGTTTGAGTGATTTTAATACCTGAATATTAGGGTGAGAGGGAGTTTGACCGGGTTTTATTTTGGGCCCACGAGGTTTAGTAATTCCTTGGGCTTGACATTGGTAATCCTAAACGTGGACTGGGCTTATTTTACTGGATCCGAATCTTTTGGGTTGCATGTTATACTAGACTGATCCGAATTGTTATCCATATTTTTTTTAACAAAATTTTTGGATATAAAGTTTTGATATTATTTGTATTAAGAGTGGTATTTTTGGTTATGACAAATTTTCACGGGGATACATTTTTTGACAAGATCGGGAAACCATTATCACATTCATTTAAACCGTTAACGAAGGCTAATTTTGGGCATGTAACCGCAAGATGTGACTACGGCGCGAATTCACTATTATTTATTTGAGGTTGAAGTGGGATATCACGGATGCGTTACTTAGTATCTGAAGATATTGGGGTTAGTTGGATGCATGATTCTTCGAGATCCTTGTTCAAGCTTTAACCGTTACGAATGACAAAGACTTGAGTTGTCTAGTTATACCTGATGTAAAGAGTTACGTTGTTGTGCTCACAGCGTATAACTATCACTTTTAAGGAGTTACATTGTTGTGCTCAAGTGTCACACTAAAGTGTGGATAATTTGAGAAATTTAAGTTTACCCTTTTTCCGATGGCCATAAGAAAAAGGGTTCTTCGTCTGACAATAGTGCAAGTGTAAGTCACAAGTTCGGGTTATTTTACTTCAGTCTCAAGTTCGTCATATTGGGTTTTTCTCCATCAGTAGTCACTACAAAAAGCCGTCAGAATGATAATGGGGTCGGTAAAGAGTTAGCTGAGAAGAGTATACACGAGTAGAGAAGTTTTATCAGCAGTTGATTCTCACAAGATATTTATGGTACTTCACAATTGTTCGATTACTTGGACATACATGGTTTCACTGTCTCTAATTCATCATCAACGTACGTGGTGTATGATTCTGATTCATTGAAAACATCGGGGGGAAGAGAGTATAGGTGGTGTCTGCTTCCTTTGATGTTTTTGGATTTGTTTTTGAAAACCCTCTCCTTTCATGAATTTCTTCAATCAGGGGGAAGAAATGAGATGATCAGTGGTTAAAATTTCTCAAGTTGGTGTTATCGTCTCACTTTCACAGAGTTATCGTGTGTGAAGTTACCTAAATATGATGTTGTGATGCCTCACACACGGTCATTTTATCGAGTAATTGCAGATTCACAGGTAACTATTATTCCGATAGACCGCAAAATTCAGGGGGAAGTCGTTTCACTTCGTCTTTCGTGGTTTGTTTGGTGTGAAGCATCTACATACGTGAGAAGATCTTGTTGATTTCTTGCATGTTACCCCCGAACAGATTTTCCGCAACAAGTCAGATTTACCTTGTGTGGTTTACTGCTCATCTACAAATTCCGTTGCGTACTGAAAATTTCAAAAGTTAGAGGAAATATTCACTACATCAAAGTTTCGAATCTGCTGAAAACGGTTGTCAGTTTAGGGGGAAGCTGATTCAGAAACTTCGCCAAAAAGGAGTGTACGGAGAAGCTGCTAAAGACATGCGGCATGAATTGGGGGGAAGTTAATCCAATTCTTGCATATTACATCATTTGCCTACAAGTGAAGAAGACAGTTCTCAAGTCGAGGTACAAGAAGAAGACAAAGAGCATACACTTTCATCATCCTCAGCATTTGAAGAGCTTATGAAGATCTTTCATTATTTGTTTTTTTTACTTGTAGGAAATATTGTAAGTAATCCCTTATGTCGTCCCATTGGGGGAAGATTGTTGGAATCGCTCCTAATACGTAAATGGAATGACATTTACGGGATTACATTATCTATCTTATTTAGCCATACACAAGGACTAGTTATGTCATAGTTTAATAGTTATGTATGTGCTAGGCTATAAATACCCCTCCATACTTCCATGGAGGGGTGAGACTCTTAGTGTAATTTTCATCTTTTAATAATAAAACACACACTAGTTTTTCCTTTGTCTCTCTAGCTTCTCTCACTAACTTGAAGATGGTGTTCTTCCATCTTCCAAGACCTCCCGATTCACCATATCAACCAAACATACGGTCCTAACATTGTTGTTAGGTCACCATGTTTGTAACACAAGCATCAATATAAGAAATGAGAAGAGAAGATCGGATGAACACTTAACTAAACACACGTATGGATAATAATGAAAGGTTTATGCTTAGAGTGAAATAGAAAAGTGAACAACCAACCTTCAAGTTACAAGACTATTTATAAGGAAGGAACTAGGGCAACACACTAGTTCCCTTCCTTTCCTTATTGGGCTTGGGCCAAGGCTTATGGGCTTTCTACATAAGCCTTGCCATTAATACTAACTTAAAAGCCTAATTAAGCACACTATTACATATTGATTACAAACACTTGAAATATAATCTAGGAGTGATTCCAACAATCTCCCCCTAAGTGTTGGTAATTAATGATTAGAGTGAAAACGTTGCAAGTGCTGATGTAATAGTTGCTTTGACGTCTTCTGACATTCTTCTTTCTTGTGAGAAGAAGTGTCTTGATTCCAACAATCTCCCCAATGTAGGGATCTTGTTTACTTTGAAGTTTTTCAGCTTTGACGTCTTCATTTTCATTGTTTTTTTATCTTTGTTCTTTGTGGTGGTAGTGATAGTATGTTGTGGTTATCTGCATCAGGTCCGCTTCGTTGCTCCAGTGTCTCCACGTCTTTCTCTAACATTCTCACACGCTCTTTAACGTTGAATTTCAGTACTGATGTAGTTATCTTCGTCTTTAAACTTTGTAGATTCTTTGACTTTGATGAAGAATCATTCTGACTTTGTGTTGCCTTTGGAGAGAACTTCAATTAGTGTTGTTGTTGGTATGAGCATGTGAAGAATATGCACGATCTTTTCCTCCCGCGAGCATCCATAAGAAGAAAACATAAAACATGGGTGATAACGCTACACGCGTCGTTCGGGGTCAAGGAAACTTCCTTTTCTTCGAGCAAGTTTTATAACACCCTAGGCAGTAAACCTAATCGTTGTAGTGTAGTAATTAGGGTAAGCCACGGGTATTGATATCGTTCTCTAGGGGAATAGGAATGCTAGTGAGAAGTTACTACGCTAAGGTTGAGGTTGAGGAAGATTATTTTTTATCTTTTTATGTTTTTTTAGAAAATGAAAAGGTACGAATCTCGGGTATTGGATTTGGGGGGTTGGTATTACTACCGATTACTCTACTATTATCTAATTATCTAAGCTAAGGTTGTGATAGTCTATGTCTAATTGATTTGTACTCGTATGATAGTTTAAAGATGTGTTTACTTAGGTTTTACTACTCCTTAATTATCTCCTATTGATGGTTGATTTGTCACGTCCTTATTCCTAGTTGCGTTGTGATTCTAAGGTTATAGGGCGTGCTTGTTTCCCTAACTCTTTGAATTTACCAAAGGGTCTTGTTTACAAATCCTCTAGTGATTTATAGACGCCTACTCTACGGTTGTCCTTGAATACTTTATCCTACAATTACCTAGATAATTATATTCTAAAGTTCACAAAGAAAAGTCAAGCATTAAGTACACAACGAATAATCTAGCGCACTCTAGATCATTAGTCAACTAAGATAAGTATCAACCAATCAATATTCAATAATTAAGTTTCATATTCCCTAAGCAAACACACAAATAAATTAGCCGGACATGGAGAACATGCAAGCATACACACAAATAATCAAAGACATAATTAAATTAATGAAGTAAATACTTATCTTGATGTATAATAGGGTTTAGAACCCTAAAATACTGCACAAGAAAGCCTTGGTTCGGTTTTAGGTTTTTACTCCAAAAGACTACCCACCAAAACTGAAAAATTCGGATTCTATATATAAGATTACATCTGCGACGGCGTCACCTTATGTTTTGTGACGCCGTCGTGTCGCCGTCATTAGGGTTTCGTCTTGGCCACGTAAACCTTGCGACGGCGTCTCCTTATGACTGTGACGCCGTCCCCTTCAGCTCTGACGCCGTCTTGGCTGCATCTAGGCCGTCTGAGTAGCGACGGCCTATTCCTTTAGAACCTGACGTCGTCCCTTGAAAACATGCAATTTCGCCTCTGACCCGTCGCAAAATTCCTTCCCGACGGCGTCGCAGATATGCAGTGACGCCGTCGCCTTATGTTTCAGCAGCTTTGAGTGTCTCGATTCTGACTTTGGCCATTTTCTTCGTATATTCGCGCCTTTTCGTCCAAATAAGCATCATTCCAGCATTTTGCCTTCAAGAGACCTAAAAAGTGAAAAGGAACGATATTAAGCAATAACGGATACAAAAGTGATCGAATAAGGGCTTAAATGACCCCTCAAAAAGGTACCTTTTAAAACCTTATCAAATATCCCTACACTTGGTATTTGCTTGTCCTCAAGCAAATGTGCTTTTAGCCAATTAATTTATAAGTTAGGGGTCATGAAGCATCCATTCAAAACGGTCCACAACACATATAAGCCCCGCAAAAGTCATAACAAGCACGAAAATTACATACTAGCACCTCACATGGGGTGTTTGGATACTCACATCTCTCTCGGGTGTATATATGAAATATAACAAATCGGAAATGGAAGATAAACACTCATTAACCGGTCCTAGTACATAGATTACCATAGGCTTGAGAATAGATCAAACCTCCGTCGCTTTGGCGTAAGCACCTAGGAAAGACTACCAAAGAGGTCTTTTAAAGGGTTGTAACGTTAGGCTTACGGTAAGGAAATGAAGGGTTTGGTGGGATAGGCTATTTAGTGGTGGATAGTCAAAAATCTCTATGTTGCAAGTATACGAAGAATAGCGTTGCTAAGTCAAGACTCGACACTCTAAAACTCTAGGCAACGAAAATAAACAAACATAATTTAAAAGATAGATGTAGGATGGTAGCCCGTATGGTTTTTTTTTTTTTTTTTTTTTTTTTTTTTTTTTTTTTTTTTCATACACTTTTACTCTACCATCCTCTACGGTACATCAAAATGATAGGGATTTATAGACACATCCCTACACTTGAGTTTTTATTATTCTAACACTAATTTGACCCGAATTGAAAAGATCAAAACACTTGGAGTACATTATTATGCAAACAAAGGGAATTTGAGTTTAACGTTCTCTTCCCTATATTTCATAAACTTTAACTTTTCCCATGAATCCCAATCATCCCAAAACTGTATACAAAGGATATGACTCGACTTAGCAACTCATGTAAGCAACCAGATAATTGAACTAAGGGTTTTAGGTGATAACATAAATTTGCACTAAAAGTGAGTGCAATAAAGGGTAGGCTAAGGCGATTTGGGTGTATATTTGGGGGTGGGGTGTAAACAATGCTCTTCATTGATATTCCGGAAACCGAAACATCACGAGAACCGCGAAAAGGATAGGCTCTGAGGGGTTAACTAGGGGTATCGTGTACTAAAGATGAGTACAACGCAAAAGGTGTGGGGGAATTACTCAACCGAGGTGGAAGAAGTAATTATATTACAGGTATCAAACAAGGGTTTATCCTAATGCCTCTTATCATTTAGTTATTCCTAACTACAGAAGTGTAGTCTCACTAGCGATCTCGGAATGCATCACAAAACAAGTTCTAGAATCTAATATACTACCGGTTCACACTCTAAGCATTAAAGATGAATGCTTTAATTCCTACTAATCTAAGGGCGATCCTCACATTTTGGGTGGAATTTAGGTGGTAAAGGGTTTTTTTTTGTGCTAGTCATGCAACTTCCTATCCATGAGACGCTTTTGTTAAGACTAATGGCCCACTCCTATACGTCATGAAAAAATTTTAAATTTGGCTAAAATTACCCTAACCTACATTTTCTCATGGTTTATTACACAAATACACTTGGACAAAGCAAATAGTCAAGGATAAGCATAGTTTCAAAGTTCCCGTTTTATTTTCCCTCCCTACACTTAAACTGAACATTGTCCCCAATGTTCCCCGAAAGTATCAAAGTTATGATAATAGAAGGTAATTAAAAACGAAAGAAACTAATACTCCCCTGATTAGCTCGGTAGGATCCGTAAAAAGTGGTGGTTAAATCTTTTCCAAGAAGAGTTTTTGCGTGAAAGGCTCCTTCCAAACTTGTGTAACTTCTTCTTGACAAACTAAACCTGCACACTAAAAGAAAACAAACGAAACCTTCGCGTAAAATCGGCGGTAATAATATACATAAGACTCGATTTAAACTAGGATATAATGCTTGTGGAATGGATGTTTACAGAATTTGTTTTGAAAGTTAAGATCTGGAAAATTCCAAAATTTTACAAGTAGCTCAGAAAACGAGAAAAAGTAAGCTGATGTTTTTATTCCTTCCTGACGCCGTCAGGTTGCAATCCTGACGCCGTCAGGTTATCCTGACAAAAACTGGTCTGCGATTTTCTGGAAAAAATTCTGGAAAATTTGCATCTTTAGAATCTGGAAAAACTTCTGCAAAAACATCCATTATGACTCGATACAAGCATTTGACTCGAACAAACAAACATATATATCTTTTAGTTAATTGTTATTCTCATGTTTACGTTTCTTATGAAAACGTGTGTAATCCTCCCTACACTTATCCTTTATGTAAAATACCTTTATATGTAATTAAGACGAGGTTAAAAACAAAATAAAGCATTTTTACAAATTCAAACATGAGGACAAACAATTAATAAAAGATATATGACACTAACAAGCAAACAATTAAGCATGGGTTGCCTCCCACGAAGCGCTTTTCTTTATTTAAGAGTCTTGTAGCTAGACTCGTAGTCCTACCCCTACGTTGCCTCGTGCACGCTCGCGTGCTCATACCTAAGCCACTCCAACTCTCTTTCATTCTTTTTATAATCATCTCCTAATTCAAGGCATTTTTTGTAATACCGTTTTGTTTTCTCATATGGGTACCTAAGCCCACTTTGCTTATCTCTTTCACTAAGTAATGAAATAGGGGTCATTCTATTACAAGCCTTAATGTCCCTATGCTTAAATCTAGGATGAGCGCGTGGCATTTGATAGACAAAATCTTCGACTTCATCAGAGAAAGTGATTAGACCGTCAATCATTCGTTCATTCAACCTAGTCAAATTCTTGAAAGGTTTCCCAAAAATTACTTGAGTGAGGTCCTTGTCGATAAATTCTCCCAGGTTTTCTAAGACCATGAATTCTACCAAGTAGGCAAAACTTCCAACGAACACGTGCAAATGAGTGACTGCTTTAACAACATTGTTCCCATGATAGGTTAACTCATTGACCTTGATTTTATTGTATAGATCCTTTGAGATTAAGTTTAAAGGCAAGAATGAATTCAAATAAGCATCGAACCCTTCTAGTCCTATTTTGCATGGGAATTGCATGTTAAATGGGCCATCTTTCTCAATCCTACATCTAGGGTCAAAGTATTGGGAGGGATCTTCCTTAATTTCAAAGCTATCCTTATTTATGACCTCTCCGCCATCAAGTTCTTCATCATGATCAGATTCCTCATCAGAATCTGAGTAATAGAAAGGACTTTGTTGTCGCCAATTCACCTCGTTATGCCCTGGGTGGTTACCAAAATGGTGAGTGGGTGAAGGGTTTTGTGGGATTGTGTTCTCAACCTCGGGATTGGGAATGGGTAGGGTGAAGAATCTTCGGTGGAAGATACGGATCATGGTGAGTAATGGTTTTTTTTTTTTTTTTTTTTTTTTTTACGAACGAAGGTCACGAAGAAGGGGGATAGACTAAGAGAAAGCTAAAAAAAAAATGAGAAAAATTTACTTGATAGGAATCAAGCAAAGAAACCTAAACGAGGTGGACTACTAACTAGCTATTCTATTCCCCGGCAGCGGCGCCAAAAACTTGATAACGCTACACGCGTCGTTCGGGGTCAAGGAAACTTCCTTTTCTTCGAGCAAGTTTTATAACACCCTAGGCAGTGAACCTAATCGTTGTAGTGTAGTAATTAGGGTAAGCCACGGGTATTGATATCGTTCTCTAGGGGAATAGGAATGCTAGTGAGAAGTTACTACGCTAAGGTTGAGGTTGAGGAAGATTATTTTTTATCTTTTTATGTTTTTTTAGAAAATGAAAAGGTACGAATCTCGGGTATTGGATTTGGGGGGTTGGTATTACTACCTATTACTCTACTATTATCTAATTATCTAAGCTAAGGTTGTGATAGTCTATGTCTAATTGATTTGTACTCGTATGATAGTTTAAAGATGTGTTTACTTAGGTTTTACTACTCCTTAATTATCTCCTATTGATGGTTGATTTGTCACGTCCTTATTCCTAGTTGCGTTGTGATTCTAAGGCTATAGGGCGTGCTTGTTTCCCTAACTCTTTGAATTTACCAAAGGGTCTTGTTTACAAATCCTCTAGTGATTTATAGACGCCTACTCTACGGTTGTCCTTGAATACTTTATCCTACAATTACCTAGATAATTATATTCTAAAGTTCACAAAGAAAAGTCAAGCATTAAGTACACAACGAATAATCTAGCGCACTCTAGATCATTAGTCAACTAAGATAAGTATCAACCAATCAATATTCAATAATTAAGTTTCATATTCCCTAAGCAAACACACAAATAAATTAGCCGGACATGGAGAACATGCAAGCATACACACAAATAATCAAAGACATAATTAAATTAATGAAGTAAATACTTATCTTGATGTATAATAGGGTTTAGAACCCTAAAATACTGCACAAGAAAGCCTTGGTTCGGTTTTAGGTTTTTACTCCAAAAGACTACCCACCAAAACTGAAAAATTCGGATTCTATATATAAGATTACATCTGCGACGGCGTCACCTTATGTTTTGTGACGCCGTCGTGTCGCCGTCATTAGGGTTTCGTCTTGGCCACGTAAACCTTGCGACGGCGTCACCTTATGACTGTGACGCCGTCCCCTTCAGCTCTGACGCCGTCTTGGCTGCATCTAGGCCGTCTGAGTAGCGACGGCCTATTCCTTTAGAACCTGACGTCGTCCCTTGAAAACATGCAATTTCGCCTCTGACCCGTCGCAAAATTCCTTCCCGACGGCGTCACAGATATGCAGTGACGCCGTCGCCTTATGTTTCAGCAGCTTTGAGTGTCTCGATTCTGACTTTGGCCATTTTCTTCGTATATTCGCGCCTTTTCGTCCAAATAAGCATCATTCCAGCATTTTGCCTTCAAGAGACCTAAAAAGTGAAAAGGAACGATATTAAGCAATAACGGATACAAAAGTGATCGAATAAGGGCTTAAATGACCCCTCAAAAAGGTACCTTTTAAAACCTTATCAATGGGTTAGAAATAATCCAACGCTTACAAGTTTGAACTTCGAGTGTGTTAACAGCATAGTGTGAAAACACGACTCTAATTCTCACAAAGGCTGTTCCTGAACTGGATTCCCACAAGTGAGATAACGCGATGTACCGAAGTACACCAACAGTTCAGGTGAGTCGCTGAGGTACACCGAAGCATCACCCCACGACTGTAGACCGTTTGAGACACACTAAGCGTAACCTACAAGGAGTTACCGAAGTGACCTGCTGTCAAGGCTGTTTGATGTTGACCCTGGCAGGAGTTTCCATTCAATCACTGAGGATCACAGTTGTGAACCCCTCATAAATGTTCTCGACAGATTGCTAAGATCTGTGTAGGACTCGATAATGTATCACTTGCATCCTTATTTTTGAAAGGCAAGTGATGAAATGTTGAGTGTTCCTAAGAGATCTTTTGATGAATCTCGTGGCTCTAGACTCAATAGTGTGCTTTGGTTTTCCTGAGCGGAGATTAGGGAGAGGGTCTCCTTCTTCAATACCAGCAATCTCTAAGAGAAAGCTGATAGTTTACGTAGGGTTCCATGTGAGAATGAAACAAGCTTCTGTTGAGAGAAACTTGAGTGGCTAATAAGGTTTAGTGCATGCGTCACTGGGTCCATGATGACTTTAATCTTCAATATCGGTGTCATCAAGTGACAACCAGTAGCATATGAATTGAACCCGGTGTCTGCCCTAAGTTGAATAATCTGGAGGGCTATTTATTTTCACCTTTTTCTTTACTTTTCTTTTTAATTCTTCAACTCCTTTTTTCTTCGATTCTCATTTTCTCCTTTTTATAATCGTACCTAAGGACTTCTAAATTCTAACTATTGGTGGTGTCCTTGGGTAGATCCCTCCGGCTCTGGCGGATCATAGGACTGTTATTCCTAACCTTAGTCACCTTATAACTCCATGACTAACCTATGTTGCCATAAAACTATTTTCATGAAAAATCTCTCAAAGTGGTTATGATTAAAACATTTTGTACCACTGAAAGAGTTTTACATTTTGCAGAAATACTCCCCCTCAACACGTGCTTAAATGTTTAGATAGAAATCTGCACGGTGAGAGAAGAACGCGCACTTTTGAATTGATTAACTCAAGATAGACAATTTCCCACGAGACACGGTTACATCACTGACTAGGTCAGCTTGAAGTTGTAAACACTCCTTGGTGAGGAGGTTTGACCCGTCAAGGTTCATGTCTACCAAGAATTTCTCGAATGGTACATTCTACTAGGACAAGTCCTTTGCGAGACACGTTTACATCGCTAGCGAACTAGTTTGAAATTATTACCCATCCCGGATAAGTCTTTTAGAGTTACTAACATTGAAGTGCTCGTCAATTCATTGGTTAAGTCTTTAGCCCGATAATTCGATAGCAATTCACAACATATTTCTTATCACATAATTTTTCTCCCCCTAAAAAATGGCATATAAATGTTATTTTTGATAAAATTTTGATATCGAATATGTCCATTTCGAGTTTTGTGGGAAGATTACCACGAAGAACAATTTTGTGAACAAAGTTTTAAGCAAATACTCCCCCTCAACAAGTGATATTAACTTTTGAGGTTTTGAAAAAACATAAGGGGAAGTACTTGTTCTTTTGAGCAAAACTTTAAAAATGAAAGTTTTGATAAGTTTTACTCAAAATTAAGAAGCTTTCGCTCCTTTTATAAGGATTGTGGCACTGAAGCATACCACATGGTCCTTTATTTACAAGTACGGGTTGTACACTGTTATGTGTGCACAAACCATTGTCAGATATAAATCACACATCCAAATAAAGATAAGAGAGACAAATCAAGGGGTACCAGGAGTCTCAGGTATTCCAACAATAACTCCAGGAATGCGTTCTAGACGTTGGTAGCCTGTGAGAGATATGCTTGGACGACCACCTACAAAACTCTCCAACGTTCTTATCTGATCCCGTCTGAACAACCTTTCATCAATCCTCGTAATGATCTTCTTTACATCCCTCCTATCCCTAGAATTCCATCTCTTCGGTGACCCTATGCCGTCATGGATCTCCTTTAACCTGTATGCTAACCCGTCCCGAACCTTCTTTAATGTGTGATCCCCAAACTTATGAAGCTCTTTGCACACCATGAAGCAATTGTGGTGTAGTTCACTTCGGTAGACTACCCAAAATGGTTTCTTAATAAGGGTGTACTGAGCAAGTTGGTTTATGTCGGGAAGGTCAAGCTTTGGTTTTGTGAGATTAACACGCTTCTGATACGATTCCACGGCAAGTTGAATATCTTCTACACGTTCTTGGATCACGATGCTTCGAATGAATATGAGCAATGACTTGATGTACTCACATTGGATAGTTGTAGAGAATTGTCGTATTCGTCCTTGTACCTTGTCAAGATACATATCTTCAATGTCATTTAGAGACAATCTCGGAAAATCCGCTTCACAGAAGTCATACTCCTCTTCGTCTTGTCGTTTGACCACTATTTTCTTTAGGAATGTGTAGTCCCACTTTGACGACAGGGTAACATGCTGAATTGCAACGATCCGTTTATCACTAAACACTTCCTTTTTTGACTTAAGAGCCTGGCAGCTTTTGTAGAAGATTCTTCGTCGTTCTGGCCAATGATGAATCCCATACAGTGCATCAAGGTCATACTTTTTCACTTTGTTAGCAAACATGTGTGTGGCTTCTTCCTCAATGGCTATGCTGTTGGAGTATATTGCTGCAGGGAAAGGGAAGGTAAGTGATGTAGCGTATTTTCTGGTAACATCGCTACCGTGTAGAAGAAACTCCAGGTCGTTGTTGAAGAAATAGCGGTATGGAATCTTGGGTTGATCCGGTCGGCCAATGGTACGTAGAGGTCTGGTCCAGTCAGTGTAGTATGTAGCTTTATCTTGTCTGGTGAAGTCAATGTTTGATTCAGGATTGAGCCAGTCAATGTTGTCGAGATGATATTCGACTTCGATTGCACTGTCTGAGCTGTCTTTAAGTAGTTGAAATGCATCATTCTTGATTCGCCTCAATTATGCTTTGGTCATTTTCTTCACTTTGAACTTTTCCTGTATAAGCTTTACATGCTCCATTGTGCGACCATCTACCATTTCTTGACCTTCCGGTAATTGAGGGGTAGCATCAACAAGTTTAGAAAACCAGTCATATTCTTCAGTGTCATCTTCATCAAGCCATGACACTACTTTGATCTTTTGCTTCTTCTTAGGCTTTAGTGATGATGCTGGATTCTTTGTTGATGTAGAAGAAGTAGGTTGTTGTTGGGGCTCAGGAATTTCTTCATTGTCACCACCAGTGTATTCAAAGTGATCACCGGTTTTCTCTGTTTGTGGTGGTGACTAAGAGTCCTGAGGTTTATCAGTAGCAGGAGACCGTTGTGGAGAACTTCTTTGGGTAGAGGTCCTTGGGGGTGGTGGAGGCATAGAGGATGAATCGTCATTTTTCTTCTTTCGTTTCGCCTCAAAGCCTTTATCCGCATCATCATCGTCTCTTGGACGCTTAGCCATTTCAGCTACCGCTTTGCATGAAGTTTTGAGTTGAAATTCCAGCAATGCCTCAAAAAATTTAGCTTCGTCAGAAGTAAACGTTACTATGATGAAAAAGCTTAGATTATTATGATGAAAAAGCTTCAATATCACCAAAATAACACAAAAGTGTGAAACTTGATGATCAATAACTCTTTTTACCCTTACGCGTAGAAAGCACTACACGTATCAAACCAAGCTCAAAAACAATGAAATACACGTAAAGTTTCAAACTTTTTGCCAAAAACTTAAACTTTATCACTAAATAACCTTTAAAGTACAAGAATCTTGAGTTTTAAAGTGAAAATTTTGAGTTTTTAAGCGTACGAATGTTTTAAAAACGAGACTTACGCGTAAATATGTAAACTTCAAGAACAAAAAAACTCGTTTCACCCAACTATTTGGCGAATGATACCACTGTTAGGTCACCATGTTTGTAACACAAGCATCAATATAAGAAATGAGAAGAGAAGATCGGATGAACACTTAACTAAACACACGTATGGATAGTAATGAAAGGTTTATGCTTAGAGTGAAATAGAAAAGTGAACAACCAACCTTCAAGTGAAGGTTTACAAGACTATTTATAGGGAAGGAACTAGGGCAACACACTAGTTGCCTTCCTTTCCTTATTGGGCTTGGGCCAAGGCTTATGGGCTTTCTACATAAGCCTTGCCATTAATACTAACTTAAAAGTCTAATTAAGCACACTATTACATATTGATTAAAAACACTTGAAATATAATCTAGGAGTGATTCCAACATACTTTAATCTGGGTAAGCCTCTTACTAGGTCCTTTCTGGAAAGGTCATTTATGGTGCCGAAGTTCAAGTGATTGAGACGACGATGCCATAACCATGACTTTGTTTTCGAAGCCTTTGACAACAAGCAGATTGGAGAAGACTTCATCATATCTTCGATAGAGATGGTGTATAAGTTTGTACCACGTATTCCTCTTAAAAGTTCCACACCATCAAGTTCTCTAATGAAACATGTATGTTTTCTGAAGGCCACTTCTAGATCAGAATCACAGAATTGACCAACAGAAAACAAATTATGACCAAGACCTTCAACATAATATACCCGGGAAATTACACTATCGCCAACCACATAATCTTCATAACCCATAATTTCTCCGAAATGGTCATTTCCGAATCTAACAGTCCCGATAAATTTACTCACGAAGTTCATGAGCCGCGAGCGATCTCCAGTCATATGCTTGGAACAGCATGAGTTCAGGTACCACATAACGATTTGAACCACCTACAGTTGAACACAAACAAGAATGGATGACTGGACAATTGGGATCCCCATGCAAGAAGGGGTTCCACTTGGTTAGTAGATGTGATTGGAGAACCCACATCAGATATAGAAACAATGATATCATCAGATGTAGATGCCGGGCTAGTAGTAACAGTAGATCTATTCAAAGTATGTTCACTTCTTAAAGGTATAGTTCTACCAGTAGGCATCCATTTTCTAATAGGCATTGATCTAGATAATTTGGGGCACAACTTATTAAGATTGAACTTATGGCCAGTAGGTATCCATTGATAACCTACATTACTGAATTTTCTTCCTGTTGGTTTCTAATGTTGTCTAGCCCTCTTCCTCCTTGGTCTTCTGACCTTTTTATCCTGTTTTCTAGTGTTAACCATTTTAACAGGAGATTTTTCAGTATTACTCATCTCATTTACAACACATTCATGATTAATACCAGAAATCAAGCATTCATTACATGTTTTGCAAATAGTAGCAGAATTTGAATTAATTACAGTACGCTTATAGCTAATACTAGAATCAACACGATTCATTTTATTCAATTCAAACTTAATGTTCCTAGGGTGGTCTTCTACTTTCTTCCATTGATCACTCTTAGCTTGCGAGGTCCTATCTTGCTTTGTATTACCTGGAGGCTTTAACCAGCTTGCTTTTGTACCACTGATTACTCCTGTAGATGGAATTATGGGAACATTAGTTGGTTTTGCTACTTTTTGCATTCCTGATCTAGAAGTGCTGGGATCTGAAGTACTTTTAGGCACATCAAAGCTCACATGCTTGACTTTCGGCATAGAACAAGGCATATCATGGGTTGCATGCTTAGCACTAGACATAGAACAAGGCATAACAGCTTTATCTTTCTCACAAAAGGATTTAGGGCATGTTGCTCTTAAACATTCTAAAAGCTCATGAGATCGTTTGGCATATAAGCATGCATACCTAATTTCACTATCAAGTGGTTTATTTATGCGATCCTCTTCTACAATCTCACAGAGACATTCTAGACTATCCTTAAGGTGACAAAAATAGTCATAAAACACAAGTTCGTTATTTCTAAGATGAGGAGGAATATATTTTACAGTCACAGTATACTTAGAATCCGCATATGCCTTTGATGCAACATTCTCATTACAGAAAAGTGGCATTTTCCCTTTTACCTGACTCTTGAGATTCTCAATTTCCTTTTGTAAAGAAGTTATTTTTTCATTGTTCTTGTCACGAGTGACTTTCATTGAATCATATAACTCTTTAAAGTGTCGTTTAACCTTTTCATTTTCTTGTTGTAATACATTAATGATCTTCTGAAGATGAAAGTTTTGAGAATACTGAGAATCTAAAGGAGGAGGCATTTGGGAGCCATTCACATTGTTCTTTTCACCCTTTAATTATGAAATTTGGGTTTTCAACTTTCTGATCGTGTTACAATGAGCTCAAATCTGATCGTCACATTTGTTTAATTCAAAATTTGCATCAAACTCCGGAACATCCGAGGATGTCTTGATATTTGAGGTTTTAACATTTTCTTTGAGATGTTGATATTTTAGTTGCAAATTAAAATGTTCAACTTCCAGTTTAGAATAATGTTTTACCAAATTATCATGATCATCCTGTTCTATTTTATCATGTAATTTTGAATTCGTGGTTTCAAGCTCAATGACACGATCATGAGAGACTTTTAATGCAACATTCAATTCATGAAATTAAGACGCAGTAATAGAATAATTTGTAATGGTGAAGAACACATCTTGAGAAACACATTGAGAGATCAAATTATGTGCAAATTTTTTATCTCAATTTCATTACTCTTAAGCTCACGTTCATGCATACTGACCTCAAATTCCATATCATTAAACATCTTTTTCATTTCTTTAATCTCTGTGTCCATTCCCTTTTGAAGACTGTCAAATTGCTATTTAAGTTGTTTAAAGAAAGGCATGACCTCAGTTAAATAGCATTCTTTAGTTTGTTCAAAGCCCCTTTCCCCTTCAGTTATCCCAGTGGGTGTGATTCTCTTTTTACACGTTTTCTCAAAATCAACAAATAGTTGGTAGACTACATAAAGGTTGATTAAGGTCTTGCTATTAGTGGAAAGATTCCCAGGCACTAAATGCATTGGTGTATTTGGAGGATACACAGTGGCTGGAGGCAATTTCCTACAAGGGGAATTCTTTTCAATAAAATCATCAGCTTTTTGTTTGTCCATGTCCTTTTTCTAGAAAATTTGTTCAGGGGTCAGCTAGGTATGAGGTCTAAACTTATTAAAGGCAATCCAGTTATCCTTAGAATAATTTGGTGTTTTAACGATGATTTTATCTCTTATGCAAGAGAGACTATTAAGTTTATCATCCATTTTTTTTTCTAGAGACGTCTGCTAATTTTCTATCTTCCTCAGAGCACTCAACATAAGTGGGTTTCTGTCTGGGCTTAAGAATCTCATTTCCACCATAGATTACCTTTTGTGCTGCTCTAGCAACTTTACCATACTCGGGATTGGGTACCTCTACAAGGGGGATGCTATGTTTATCGCTTAAGACTCTATGCTCAGTGATCATGTGAGCAGTCTGAATGGTGTTCCCTTGTATGTAAATTTTGTTTTCAAGTTTGTTTTTCAAGGTTTTTAGGTTGGAAAAGTCATTCAAAAGTTTTAATTCCTTAGCATTAAACTCCTGTTTAAGCACTTTTACATTTTCTTGAAGTTCTTGCTTTTGCTTAACAGTTTTAGTAAGCTTTTCTTGCAAGGAGTTTAACTCTTGTTTTAACATTTATTCCCTAAAGTTACTTTTTCTAATGACTGTACGTATTTGGTTATCTGTAACATATTGGATTTCACAAACACATCAAACCATGATCAAATATAGGCGTATACAATAAGGTTTTAGAGAGAGAAATAGTTAGATGTTTGGGAACTTAGTGAGAGAAAGTAAAAGTATTATTATGAGCTCCAACCCTCTACCTTGTGAGGTAGAGGGTATTTATAGTTTCTTACATAAACGCCACCTACGGGCTGTGGATCAGGCATACAGTGGGTAAAGACCCGTCCGTCCTCCACGGTGTTACTTAACTAAATACTATCTAACATTAAATAACTACGACTACGAGCTTTCTAACGATTACATATACTTGAGGTGACCGACACTTTAAAAACTAGATTTACTAAATCCTAACAATCTCCCCCTAAGGGAGGTCACCTCAAATTACATTGAATAAAAAACAGATATTACATTAAGATTGTTCTTGGATTCTTGTTAATTTTCCTTGCTCTGTAGCTCGTAGTCTTTGATTCTTCATTTTTGCCTGTTTGGATAATCCAAGTGGAGGTCTTAAACAGATCCACGTGATAATGAGTTTTGAGCCAGCTTTGAGATTATCAGTTACCATAAATCTCTAACTCTTCCTTTGTGGTGTTGACATTATGTGATGTTGTGACATTTGGACCGACATGCTCACATTCTGGATCATGATTTCTTCTCATCAGAGTAGCGGAAGCTTTAGTTGATTCAAGATATTTGTAGCAGCGTAGCAGAAGCATGGAGTGAAAATATCAGAGTCGTCGATGCACTTATCATGATTTCTTTAGGGATGAATGTGATGTGTAAGCATGCGGCTATGGATTGACCTCTCCATTCTGATCAGCTGCAAACGTCGGGCGTACCTGAATACAACAGTTAGCAATAAAGCGCACGTAAGTGTCTTTGATCACTTTCGTTGAATTGAGGTACACGGCCAACGGTTCCCCTTTGATCAGTACAAGTACTGCCTGTGATCAGGTATAATTTCAAATAATCTCCTTGACAGGGTTTCGCAGCTGTTCAAGCTGTTCTCAGATCGGAACGTCTCAAAGAAGACAACACGGAGTGAGTGAACCAGCGAATTTGAGATTCACTGATTGATGAAAAGAGATTTGAAAAACAATCGAGTATTGCTTAATAAATTGTTTTTGCAATACAACGAAGGTTTTAAGGAAAATCAATTATCAATCATAAACACCTTTTATTTTTGAAATATTAATACCCAGTTGATGTGCTAGAGAAAAGAATTTTAAGCACACCGACCGGTTTTTCAAAGGTATCCGTCAATCCATAACTTGAACCAGGATTGATTCATAATTTTGAATCGCCCCATTGTTTCTGTTCAGTTGTCACATGGTTGATCTATTGGATAGATCTCACATGCCACCTACCAAGAGCTTGTTTGATGTTGGCTCTAGAAGGTTTTCCATCGTCATTGTGAATATGTTTACATATCACTCAGATGTTCTGGCAATACCACAAGGATAATGCGTAGGACTCTTAAAATATAATCTCTCTTTCCACATTGTGTGAAACATAGAGTCTTCATTGATAGTGTCCTAAAGAGATTTATTGATGATCTCGTGGCTCTAGACTCAATTGTGCACATTTGGTTCCTATGCCGGAGACTAGGGAGAGGGTCTCCTTCTTCAATATCAACAAACTCTAAGAGAAGGTCGATAGATTATGTAGGTTCCCCGTGAGAATGAAACAAGTCCTTTTAAGAGGAACTTGAGTGGTTTGGGAAGTTGAAGTGCAGTGCGTCACTGGGTCCATGACGTCTTGTCTTCAATACCAGTGTTACCTTAGTAACCACCAGTATTGGAGAGCTATTTCTTTTCACCCTTTTTCACATTTAATTGTTTTTCATTCTTTAACCCTTTCAGTGCTTACCGAGACTTCATAACTAGAACCTTGTTGGGTATATTCCAGTTCTAGTTCTATCATAGTCCGCACTATTCCCATTTCTCACATTTCTCCTTTTTTCATCATACCTAAGGACTTCTACACTATCTAGTGGATTGTTCCTGGGTAGATCCCTCCGGCTCTGGCGGGATCGTGGGAACGAATACCTAACCTAACCATCCTTATATCCCCATACATAAAGTAAATTTGGTCGGTCTTTTTGGTATTGTTCATCTGCCATTGGAACCAATTGAAAACCATTTGAAAATCAATCCAGATACTTGTGATATATTATTAAAGCGTTTTGTACCTGAGTTATTTTTGATATTTTTAGAAACAGAGCTCCCCCTCAATATGTGCATTGAGTTTTGAATGTGTTTTGCACATATTAGGGAAAACCTGCACATTGAAACAAATCAATCATGTTTCAATCCTTTTTGGTTTGAAATAGATGCTCCCCCTCAACATGTACATGGAAAATTTGAAATCGTTTGGCACATGTGGGGAGGAGAGCTTGTAGATCACTATAAAACCATTTATCGAATTATCAGTTTAAATCCAATTTAAATCACAAATTCTCCCCCGGTCACAATTTTCAAATCATTTGAGATTTGTGATCTCTGTAGATTTAAATTGATTTTGAAAGCTTTTTGAGGAGAATTGTGACTTTCTTATGAAAACATCTAACCGATAAGAATCAAATCTGAGACTTTAAACTCCAAGGATTAAACATGCTTGAATATCTTTTGAAAACATGACATAAACCATGGTCTGAACCAATTGTATGACAAATAACCTTTTGATTTAAAATGAAATCATTCTCTCCCTCAATCAATGACATAAGTTGTTGATTGAGAGATAGAGATTTTGACAGATGTCAAGTCCAGATGATTTTCAAAAAATTGAGATCGAGTTATTTTAATTAGTTTTCAATAAGATAACAAATATTTGTTTTTAGAATCAGAGCATGAGATTTGAAAGATAAGATAAAGCATGGCTCTGTTCTTTCTTTAAAAACGGGTTATAGACTGAAATGACTATAAGCCTTGGTCTTTCTTTCTCTCATTTTTTTTTGTACATTCCAATAACATCTAAAGACCCGTGTCACTCTTTAAATGACAGCACAAAGACCGTAGATATTATCGAATCAAGAAAAACAAGACAAAATGACAATATTTTTAGAAATTTTTCGAGTTTTTCAATTTTTTTTTTATGGATTTTTGAAAGTTTTATATTTTTCTATTTGCTTTTTGAATAAATATTAACAAGAGATGGATGAAGAAAAACGTTTACTCCTCGTCTTCCTCTTGAAGACGTTTGAGTGTTCCCTGTTGTAGACTCTTTAGACCAAGTCGTGGGATGATAAACTCAAAACGTTCTCTAGGAAGAGCTTTGGTGAAGATGTCTGCTAACTGGTATTCAGTCCTAACAAAATAAAGTTCCACCACACCGTTCTCCACTTGCTCCTTGATGAAATGGTGTCGAATGTCAATGTGCTTTGCTCTTGAATGTTGAACGTTGTTGCATGAGAGAGCAATGACACTTTTGTTATCACAATACAGAGGAATTTTGTTGTATTAAAAGCCATAGTCAGATAATTGGGATCTCATCCATAGGATTTGAGCACAACAAGATGACATGGCTATGTATTCCGCCTCTGTAGAGGATATAGAAGTACTCATTTGTTTCTTTGAAGACCAGCTCACGAGCTTATCACCCAAAAACTGAGCACCTTCTGACGTGCTTTGACGTGTATCTTGACATCCTGCATGATCAGCATCTGCATAGGCTGTTAGTGACATACCAGTGTCCATCGGGTACCAAATTCCCATATTGATGGTTCCTTGGAGATACCGAAAGACCCGTTTAACCGCTTCAAGGTGCTTTTTGGTAGGCTTAGCCTGGTATCTAGCACACATGCATACAACGAACAGAATGTCCGGTCTACTGGCAGTAAGGTACATCAGGGATCCAATCATACTACGATATTTCGTTTGATCTACCATGATCCCTGAGTGGTCCTTATCCAGTTTGGTACGTTCTACCATTGGAGTGTCAACGGTGTCACAAGTATCAAATCCAAATTTCTTTAAAATTTCATTTGCATATTTAGATTGATTTATAAAAATGCCTCCGGGACTTTGTGAAATTTGTAATCCCAAGAAAAATGACATTTGTCCCATCATAGACATTTGAAATTTGGAACCCATCTCATTAGAAAAACGGTCACATTCATTGGAGTCAGTTGAGGAAAAAATAATATCATCAACATAAATTTGAACGTGAATTAAATGTTTACCTGACATTCTGGTGAACAATGTTGGATCAACTGCTCCTTTGCTGAATCCAGTAGATAGAATAAACTTTGATAGCGTATCATACCATGCCCTTGGAGCTTGCTTCAAACCGTAAAGAGCCTTCTTCAAGCGATAGACATGAGTAGGATGCTCTGGATTCACAAAACCTTCCGGTTGGCTGACGTAAACGACTTCTTTAAGATCTCCATTAAGAAAAGCCATCTTTACATCCATCTGATAGACAACCATGTTCTTACTTGCAGCATTAGCCAGGAAGATTCTGATTGCCTCGATACCTTCAACTGGAGCAAATGATTCTTCAAAGTCAATACCCTCCTCTTGACGATATCCTTTTGCAACCAATCGAGCCTTGTTCTTTAACACATCACCATGCTCATCAACTGAAGATCCACTTTAGAGCAATGATCATAGCACAGTCCGGAGCAGGTACTAATTCCCATACATCTAGTCGATCAAACTCATGAATTTCTTCTTGCATGGCATTGAACCAGCTGTCTTCATTCATGGCAGTTTTAACATCTTTTGGTTCGTTCTTAGAGAGTACGGAGTTGAAGAAGCACCATAAGGCATCAGTTGCAAGTTGTTTACGAGTGGATACTGGACGAGAGAGGTTTCCAATGGTGTTGTCCAATGGATGGTCATGTGTCCATTTTCTAAGGTGTTAATGTGGTTGTTGTTGAGGAACTGAAGTAGCAGAGTCGTTTTCTCCTGAAGAAGATGGTTCTGATGATGGTTCAGGAGAAAATATGTTCTCAAAGGGAGCATCTTCGGGAGTAGCAAAGGGATTATCTCCATCATAGGTTCCAGATACAATTCCATGATGTACAATCGATGATTGAGGATTTGTTGATGAGATAGAGTGATCAGCAGCAGGCGCTTCTTGACTTAATGACATAGAAACTGAAGGGTTAACTTCATTGACAGTGATAGGAGCAGCCTCTGTTGATAGATTTTACAGATCATTAGCAATTGGCTCATAGTGTTCATCAAACATTGGATCAAACAATTTCTTCAAATCATCTTCTAAAGGAGATACATAAGGAGTTGCTGGTGAGGGATTTTGTACAAGAGAAGAACTAATGGGACTACTTAATGAAGGTTGAGAGGCGGGTCCAGAACTTGATTGTCCTGGAGCCATTTGCCCGGACAGCTCATCGAACGTGACGTGAATAGTTTCCATGATATCTCGAGTTCTTTTGTTGTAGATTCGGTAACCCTTCTTGTTTGTTGCATAACCAACAAAAACTCCAATGTTCGCTTTAGCTCTTAATTTACCTAAATATTGACCGTCATTTGTTGGATAGCACAAAGCACCAAACACACGAAGGTAGGAGAGATCAGGTTTTTGTTTATGGACAAGTTCGTATGGAGTTTTTCCATGAGAGGTGTGTATAAGGGAACGATTTTGGGTGTAGCAAGCAGTGGCAATGGCTTCAGCCCAGAGAAACATTGGAACCTTTGAGTAGATCAGCATTGTTCTTGCGGCTTCCATAAGAGTTCGATTTCGTCTTTCAACAACACCGTTCTGTTGAGGAGCTTGTGGAACACTTCTTTAATGACTAATTCCAACACTTTCATAAAATTGACTTAAGTCTTTGTTAACGAACTCTGTGCCATTGTCTGTTCGAACAATTCTGACTGTATTGATAAGTCGAACCTGAAGCTGCTTGATAAGTTTGATGATGACATCTGGAGTTTCATCCTTTGTCCTCAAAAACTTTACCCAAGTAAATCGAGAGTAGTCATCAACAACGACTAAAATATATTTCTTCCCATTAATCGTTTGCACTCTCATTGGTCCGCACAAATCCATATGAAGGGTATGCAAAACTTCCATTACTGAGTTTGTGGTTTTGGGTTTGTGGGCATATTTCTTGCTTTTTCCCAATTGGCATGCTGAACAAAGATGATATTTTTCATACTTTAATATGGGTAAGCCTCTTACAAGATCCTTTCTGGAGAGGTTATTAATGGTGCCGAAGTTCAAGTGATTGAGACGACGATGCCATAACCATGATTTTGTTTTCGAAGCCTTTGACAACAAGCAGATTGGAGAAGACTTCATCATGTCTTCGATAGAGATGGTGTATAGATTTGAACCACGAGTTCCTCTTAACAATTCCACACCATCAAGTTCTCTAACGAAACAAGTATGTTTTCTAAAAGCCACTTCTAGATCGGAATCACAGAATTGACCAACAGAGAACAAGTTATGACCAAGACCTTCAACATAATATACCCTGGAGATTACACTTTCACCAACAACATAGTCTCCATAACCCATAATTGCACCAAAATGGTCATTCCCGAATCTAACAGTCCCGATGAATTCACTCACGAAGTTCATGAGCCGCGAGCGATCTCCAGTCATATGCTTGGAACAGCCTGAGTCCAGGTACCACAAAACGATTTGAATGATCTGCAGTTGAACACAGACAAGAATGGATAACTGGATAATTGGGATCCCCATGCAAGAAATGGTTCCATTTGGTTAGTAACAGTGATTGGAACACCCACATCGGAAGTAGTAACAATGGAATCATCAGGGATTGATGCGGTGCTAGTGTATGCATTAGACCTATTCAAAGTATGTTCACTTCTCAAAGGAATAGTTCTACCAGTAGGCATCCATTTCCTAATGGGCACTGATCTAGATAATTTAGGGCACATATCATTAAGATTGAATTTGCGGCCAGTAGGTATCCACTGATAACCTATGTTACTAAATTTTCTTCCTGTGGGTTTCCAATGTTTTCTAACTTTCTTTCGCCTTTGCCTTTTAGCCTTCTTAGCTTGATTTTTGACATTAACAATTTTAACTGGGCATTTAACAGCATTAATCAAATCATTCACACCACATTCATGATTAGTAACAGAAATCAAGCAATCATCATTACATGCTTTGCAGATAGTAGCAGAATTCGAATTAATTATAGTACGCTTATAGCTAATACTAGAATCAACACGATTCGTTTTATTCAACACAAACTTAGTGTTCCTAGGATGGTCTTCTACTCTCTTCAAATGCACATTCTTAGCTTGCGAGGTCCTATCTTGCTTTGTATTGCCTGGAGGCTTTGAACCGCTTGCTTTTATGTCACTGGATTACTCCTGTAGAGGGAATTATGGGAACATTAGTTGGTTGGGCTACTTTTTGCATTCCTGAACTAGAAGTGTTGGGATCTGAACTACTTGAGGGCACTCTAGAGTTAACTTTCTTAATACTGGGCATAGAATGGGTTGCATACTTAGCACTAGGCATAGAGCAACGCATCACAACTTTATCTTTCGCACCTAAGGATTTAGGACATGTTGCTATTAAACATTATAACATCTCCTGAGATCGTTTGGCCTGAATGCAAGCAAACCTAATTTCACTATCAAGTGGCTTATTTATGAAGTTCTCTTCTACAATCTCACGGAGACATTCAAGACTATCCTTAAGGCGAGCAAGATAATTATGAAATACAAGTTTGTTATTCCTAAGATGAGGAGGAATATATTTAACATTCACATTATATTTAGAGTCTGCAGATGACTTTGATGCAACATTCTCATTAAAGACAAGTGGCATTTTCCCTTTTTCCTGACTTCTCAGATTCTCAATTTCCTTTTGTAAAGACGTTATTTTTTCGTTATTCTTGTCACTAGTGACTTTCATTGAATCATATAACTCTTTAAAGTGTCGTTTAACATTTTCTTCTAGAAGACTCTCATTTTCCTTTTGTAAAACATTAACCAAGTTTTGAAGATGAAAAGTTTGAGAACACTGAGAATCTAAAGGAGGAGGCATTTGGGAGCCAGTCACATTGTTCTTTTCACCCTTTAATTGTGAAATTTGGGCTATCAACTTTCTGATCGTGTTACAATGAGCTTGAATCTATTCGTCACGTTTGTTTATTTGAAAAACTGCATCAAACTCTGGAACATTTGAGGATGTCTTGATGTTTAAGGTTTTGACATTTTCTTTGAGATGTTGATATTTTAGTTGCAAATCAAAATGTTCAACTTCTAGCTTAGAAAGATGTTTTACCAAATTATCATGATCATCCTGATCAATTTTCTCATTTAGTTCTGAGTTTTTGTTTTCAAGCTCAATGACACGATCATGGGAAACTTTCAAAGCAACAGATAATTCCTGAAATTGAGAAGCAGTAATAGAATACTTAGTCACAGTATAAAACACATCTTGAGCAACACAAATCGAAATCAAGTTCTCATTTAAGATATGCAAGTTCTTCCTTTCAACTTCATTATATTTGAGTTCCTGTTCATAATCATTGACCTCAACTATCATTACATCAAATTCCTTTTCCATTTCTTTAATATATGAGTTTATTCCTTTTTGAAGACTCTCAAATTGACCTTTTAATTGTTTAAAGAAAGGCATGACCTCAGTTAAGTAACATTCTTTAGTTTGCTCAAAACCCCTTTCCCCTTCATTTATCCCTGTAGGTGTGATTCTCTTCTTACATGTCTTCTCAAAATCAACAAATAGTTGATAAACAACATACAGGCTGATTAAGGTCTTACTATTATTGGAAATAGTTCTCGGAACTAAGTGCATTGGTGTATTGGGAGGGTACACAGTAGCTGTAGGCACTTTTCTAATGGGAGAGTTTATTTCAACAAGTTCACTTGCCTTTTGCTTATCCATATCTTTCTTCCAAAAAAATTGTTCTGGGGTTAATTGAGTTTGAGGCTTAAACCTGTTTAGGGAGATCCAATTTTCTTTTGTGTAATCATGAGGTTTGATCGTTATATTTTTCTTTTTACACTCAGGATCGTTAAGCTTCTTGTCCATTTTCTCCGTAGAGGCATCATGTAATTTTCTATCCTCTTCCGTGCTTCCAACACATGATGGTGTTTTCCTAGGCTTAAGAATCTCATTTCCATCATATAGTACCTTATGAGCAGCTCTAGCCTTTTTACCAACCTCGGGATTTGGTTCCTCAAAAAGGGGAATACTATGCTTATCGCTTAAGACTCTATGCTTAGTGATCATGTGAGCCGTCTGAATGGTATTCCCTTGTACGTACAACTTATTTTCAAGCTTGTTTTTCAAAGTTTTTAGATTTGAAAAGTCATTCAAAAGTTTTGATTCCTTAGCATTAAATTCTTGTTTAAGCACCTTAACATTATCTTGAAGCTCTTGCTTTTGCTTAACAATTTTAGAAAGTTTTTCTTGTAAGGAGTTTAACTCTTGTTTTAACACTTCTTCTCTAAAATTACTTTTTCTAATAATTGTATGCATTTGGTCATCCATTTCCTGCTCACGGGTAGTTAACTCAAACTTAGCACGTTGTTCATAAATAGCAACTTGTTCTTTATAGGCATTCAGTTCAGAGATAACAGAATCATCAGGGGCACATGCAGTGTATTCATAAAAAACATAGTCATCATTGACTGCAGAAGATACATCACTTGGCACAATCTCACTTTCACTTTGTGTCACATATTGATCATATGGGACAATATTACTATTACCCTCATTATCAATATCTGATTCATAAGTTTCAAGAGTTTGTACTTCGTTATGTATCTTTTGCTCATCCACCTCTTCGTATAGTTTTAATACCTTTGAGATGATTGATTCTTTGGATGGACCAGCTTGTTGTGGTGAAGAGACCTTTGGAGAGACCATAGGTGAGATGCTAGCCATGAAGATTGTCAGGGCAGTAGGTTCATCATCGACATCAGAATCAAATGCATCACAGTCTGCAACTTGAAAGGCATTTTGATGATTGTGACCTATTTCCTGAATTGGTTGCTCATCCACATCAGCATCATATGTCTTAGCATTCCCTTCTGCAAGAAACAACAACTCCTCTTCATCCAAAGCTGCTCCATTATCCTGAGCTTGCACAAGAACATCTTGTCTCTGAAGTATTCTGCATTCTGTGGACGTTTTGGAGGTGTGCAATTCCTCGCAATATGTTCCTCACCACCACAGTTGTAGCATTTGATTGGCTTTGCTTGCCCTTGATTGGCATTTCTTCCACGATTCTGATTAGCCACATATCCTCCACCTACTCCAGTATTACCATAACCTGCTCCAATCATCCCTTGTTCATACCGTCTTCCTTGCACATTCTGCACCACTACCTTACCATCTCTGACAGTAGCTTGATTGTGTGGATTGGATGTTGTTCTGAGGTTATTGTTGGTATGTGGAGTGAAATTCATATTTTGACTAACCATGAGAGACAGTTGATTGATGAGGTTTTCCATGAGTGTGTTTGAGTCTGGAGGCTTATATGCTGGATCAGGAATGAGCTTGTAATTACCATTACCCATGGGTATGACTTGAGAAGCTTTGGTGGTAATTCCAACATTGGTGTAAAAGGCTGTTGAATCATTTGACGAACTTGTTTCTCCCTGTTTAGATTTGAACTGTTCAAGAATCCTTCGTTCAAACATAGCATGTCTCTCATTCTGAAGAAGGAAGGCATACAGTTGCTCATAGTTGGTGTTCTTTAATCCTTTTGTTAGCTTTACAGAGGTGACAAATTTGTGCCATTCGGGATTCAAGTTGTTCACAAACTTTGAGTTCAGCTGAATATTTGGCATGGTCATTTTGATGTTCCTCATGTCATTTACAAGCTTGTGGAATCTCACGTAATATTCATAGACACTTTCTTCTGGTTTCATCTTAAAATGCTCAAATTCATCATACAGTTGTGATTCTCTGTCTTCCTTGGTTAATTCAGAACCCGAGAGAAACATCTTGACATTATCCCAAACAGCCTTGGCTTCAGTGTTGTGATTGATAAGCTTGTAGATATCTTTTGGAAGACCTTGAAGTATAATGTTTGAAGCCCTGATATCAGCATCGTATCTCTTTTTCTCCTTATCACTGAGCTCATCATACGTCTTTGGTCTGTCCAAACCTAAGATCACTGTTCCATATGCAGCTGTTTCAAGTGTGTCTCTTGTAGTCTCAATCTGATAAAGTCCTTCATCAATTGACTTGAGAATATTGACCCCATTTTCTTTTCCCAAACAATACAACCTAATTCGTTGAGCCCATGAGTCATAGTCAGTTCTGTCAAGCATGGGTGGACGAGTATCTGATCCAGCTGCTTGAACGTCCTCAGCTACAGAAGAGATGATTGTACGCACGTTGGTAGACATGTTTACAGATTTCACGGGATTTTATAACTCTATGATTAAACCGGGAAATAGATTCTTTCACGGGATTTTACTAAATCAAGAGAAAACCGTATTAGAAACAATAATCAACCAAGTCGCTATAACCCTTGAAGACAAGTCGCTAAATCACCAAGTTGCTAAGTAACAACTCGCTAAAAGGCTCAAGTCGCTACGAACCAAGTCGCTAAACACAAGTTACTATGAACCAAGTCGCTAAACACAAGTCGCTAAAGCAACAAATCACTAAGCTGACAAGTCGCTAAAGAGCAACTCGCTAAGTGGGCAAGTCGCTAAGGAACAACTCGCTAAAATGCCAAGTCGCTAAAGAGCAACTCGCTAGTCACAACAAAGTCAAGTCGCTGAAAATAATAAAGACAAGTCGCTACGTTGAACAAGTCGCTAGCCGGAGTGGTGCCTTCACTACTTTGTACTATTTGTCGCCTTGTCTCAATAAATAAGTCGCTAGAGCTCAAGTCGCTACCACTTCAACTACAAGTCGCTGAAAACTAACGAAGCAAGTCGCTACGAAGAAAACTTATCCGAGAGTCAAGTCGCTAGCAAGAAAAACTTAAACATAACCCTTTTCAATCCAAAACAAGCCCAACAACAGTGATTCAAGCTTTCCAAATCAAAATTCAAGCACTTACAATGATTCTAAACACAAAAGTACAATCAAAATTCAAACTTAAACACAAGAAATTATCCAAATGATGCAAAAACCACTAAACTTTTTCAAACCCAAAAACCATATAAAACTACTAGAAATCCAAGGACATGTAAGAGAGATGATCAAACCTAGATCTGATACTATTTGTAATATATTGGATTTCATAAACACATCAAACCATGATCAAATATAGGCGTATACAATAAGATTTTAGAGAGAGAAATAGTTAGAGGTTTGGGAACTTAGTGAGAGAAAGTAAAAGTATTATTATGAGCTCCAACCCTCTACCTTGTAAGGTAGAGGGTATTTATAGTTTCTTACATAAACGCCACCTTCGGGCTGTGGATCAGGCATACAGTGGGTAAATACCCGTCCGTCCTCCACGGTGTTACTTAACTAAATACTATCTAACATTAAATAACTACGACTACGAGCTTTCTAACGATTACATATACTTGAGGTGACCGACACTTTAATAACTAGATTTGCTAAATCCTAACATTATCCATCTCCTGCTCACGGGTGGTCAATTCAAACTTAGCACGTTGTTTATAAATGGCCACTTGTTCTTTATAGGCATTTAGTTCAGAAGTAATAGAATCATCAGGGGCACATGCAGTGAATTCATAAAAAACATAGTCATCATTGACTGCAGAAGATGCATTACTTGGTACAACTTCACTTTCATTTTTTTTCACATATTGATCATATGGGACAACATTGCTATTACCCATATTTTCAACATCTGTTTCAATCATTTCAGTTGATTGTACTTTGTCATGCATCTTTTGCACATCAACCTCATCGTATAGTTTTAATACCTCTGAAATGATAGATTCCCTAGAAGGAGTGGCCTGTTTTAGTGAAGAAGCCCTTGGAGTTACCATTGGTGAGATATTAGCCATGAATATGGTCTGGGCAGTTGGTTCATCATCAACATCTGAATCAAATGCGTCACAGTCTGCGACTTGAAATGCATTGGGATTGTTCTGACCCATACCCTGCACTGGCTGTTCATCCACATCAGCATCATAAGTTCTGGCATTTCCCTCAGTAAGAAATAGAAATTCTTCCTCATTCAACATAGATCCACTGTCTTGAGCTTGCACCAGCAGCATCTTGTCCCTGAAGTACTCTGCATTTTGTGGACGTTTTGGAAGAGTGCAATTCCTTGCGATGTGTCCTTCTCCACCATAGTTGTAACATTTAATGGGCTTTACTTGACCCTGAGCAATGTTCTTTCCACGATTCTGATTACCCATATATCCACCACCACCGTCAGCATTCGCATATCCAGCACCAGCATTCCTATATCCAGCTCCAACATTCCCATATCCAGCACCAACATTCCCTTGCTCATTATGTGGAAGGTATGCATTCTGTCTTCCTTGCACATTTTGCACCACTACCTTTCCGTCTTTAACCGTAGCATGATTGTGGAGATTAGATGCAGTTCTGATATAATTGTTGGTGTGTGGGGTGAGGTTCAAGTTTTGCTTGACCATTAAAGCCAATTGATTAACAAGATGTTCCATGAATGTGTCTGAATCTGGAGGCTTATACCCTGGATCTGGAATGAGTTTGTGATTACCATTACCAATTGGTATCACTTGAGATGCTTTGGTGGTTATTCCTACATTTGTGTAGAATGCAGTTGAATCATTTGACAAGCTTGCATCACCATAATTAGTTTTGAACTTTTCCAGGATCATTCGTTCAAACATAGCATGTTTCTCATTCTGAAGCAAGTATGCATACAATTGCTCATATAGTGTGCCTCAAACCTTTGGTTAGCTTGACTGAATTGACAAATTTGTGCCATTCGGGATTCATGTTGTTCACAAACTTTGAATTGAGCTGAATATTTGGCATAGTCATTTTGATATTCCTCATGTCATTCACAAGCTTGTGGAACCTCACGTAGTATTCAGTGACATTTTCCCCTGGGTTCATCTTAAAGTTCTCAAAATCATCATACAGTTGAGACTCTCTGTCTTCTTTAGTTAATTCTGAACCAGAGAGAAGCATCTTGACATTGTCCCAAACTGCTTTGGCTTCAGTGTTGTGATTGAGTAACTTGTAGATGTCCTTTGGTAGACCCTGAAGTACAATGTTTGAGGCCCTAATATCAGCATCGTATCTCTTTTTCTCTTTATCAGTAAGTTCATCATATGTCTTTGGTCTATCCAATCCTAATGTCACTGAGCCATCAGCAGCAGTTTCAAGTATGTCTCTGGTAGTCTTAACTTGGTACGGTCCTTCATCAATTGATTTGAGAATGTTAACCCCATTTTCCTTACCCAAGCAGTACAATCTGATTCGTTGAGCCCATGAGTCATAACAAAACTGTCTAACATGGGTGGACGAGTATTTGATCCTGCAGCTTGAACGTCCTCAGCAACAGAAGAGATGATTGTAGGCACGTTGGTAGACATGATTACAGATTCTACGGGATTTTATAACTCTTTGATTAAACCGGGAAATAGATTCTTTCACGGGGATTTTACTAAATCAAAAGAAAAACCGTAAAATGTAACACGAGTAAATGTCAAGTCTCAATAGACAAGTAGTATACTTGACAAGTCGCACCCAATATAACTCGCACCCTGATCAACTCGCTTTGAAGATAACTCGCTTAATAGACAAGTCGCATGGAACACAAATCGCATAAAGAAACAACTCGCTTAATAGTCAAGTCGCATAAAACCCAACACGCTTCTACAACAACTCTCTTAGGGCACAACTCGCTTAAATGACAACTCGCATAAGCTGACAACTCGCTTCCAAGGCAACTCACTTAAACGACAACTCGCTTAAGATACAACTCGCTTAAATGATAACTCGCATAAGCTGATAACTCGCTTCCAAAGCAACTCGCTTAAACGACAACTCACTTAAGGTACAACTCGCTTATATGACAACTCGCTTCACAGAATGAGACAACTCGCAAGCAAGAAAATATCAACGAGACTCAACTCGCTTTGTACCAATATTCAAAAAAACCACCACTTTCAATCTAAAAACAACCCAACCACGATGATTCAAGCCTTACAAATCAAAACCTAAACACTTATGATGATTCTAAACACAAAAGTACAATCAAAATCAAAACTTTAACATTAGAAATGATCCAAATGGTGCAAACTACTCTAAACTCATTCAAACCCAAAAAACTTATGAAATCCACTAGAAATCCAAGAACATGAAAGATGAGTGATCAAACCATGGCTCTTGATACCATTTGTATCATATTGGATTTCATATACACATCAAAACATATTAAAGGGGGCGTATGGGTTGAATTTTAGAGAGATAAAGTAGAGAGAGAATTGGGAACTTGATGAAACAAAGAAAAATAGTATTGAAGCTCCAACCCTCTACCTTGGGAGGTAGAGGGTATTTATAGTTTCTTACAAGACACGCCTCTTACGGGTTGTGGATCAGGCATACAGTGGGTAAAGACCTGTCCGTCCTCCACGGTATTACTTAACTTACTACTTATTAACATAACTTGACTACGACTACGAGCTTTCTAACGAATACATATACTTGAGGTGACCGACTCTTTAACTAATGGATTTTCTAAATCCTAACACAACCATAGTAGAGAGCTGATTGAGTCCGAACCGTCAAGTCAAACAGACTTAAAACAACTTAAACACAAATGCAATTTAAGATCAGAGGAATATAGGGAATTCCTGGGTCGTTAAGTCCCACGGAGGATGAATTGGTGTAAAAACACTTAATCAGATGGTCGAATGATCACTAAGGATAGTGATCGATAAGGTTTTCGATGGAAAATTATACCTAAAGAGAAAATCTACAAATTAAAGCGACTTAAATGCAAATTAAAAAGATTAAAAAGTTAAAATCTATTAAATAAACGCTATCACTATTTTTAAAGGCGATGAACGTTTAAAACCTACAACTTAAAACTTACGTTTAAATTAAAATTACGTCTACGTACAAAATAAAAAGTGAGTTTTAAAGAAATAAAAGTCCTAAAAAGATAAAAATTATACTTTTGGAATCCTAATAATAAAAGAGAATTATTAGAAAAATAAAATTATTTTTACAACTATTTATTTATTTATTATTAATTAAAAACTATTTATTAAGTATTTAAATTGTACTAAAATACAAGAAAATTCAAAATTAACCTAGAAAAATGAAATTATAACTTGGAAAAATCTAAAATATGATAAAACTTATTTTAAAACTAAAAATATATTTTTAAGACTTATTATGTATTTATTATTAATTTAACACTATTTAAAACTAATAAAAATACTAAAAAATACTTTTTAAACTAAGAAAATTATGGAAAAATACTTTTTATGACTTTTGTATTTATCTTAATCTAGGAAAATTGAAAACATATTTTTTTAAGCTTTTTCTGATTTTTTAGTATTAAATGCTATTTAAAAAGGATTAAAAACTAGTTAAAATAAAGAAAAATAGCAAACAGTGTAGGAAAAATATGAAAAATTCAGGAAAATGTTAAAATATTATTTAGAACCTAAGAAAAATAGAAAAACATATGCTTATGTGGAGGATATGGGATCTGATGTTAAACTGCTTATGATTAAGCACTTTAAAATAAGCAATTGAGCACTAAAGACCTCAAAAGCAAGACAGAAGCTAAAGTACACTATAATAAGCCTAATTCAACTAATCAATACTACTCTAGACCACTAATGATGCATTAACTAAGAATGAGCTTATGAGATTAATAATACAAAACAGTGATTAGGTGGCACTTTTAAGCACTTGCATAAGCTAGACAAATAAGCTAAAAGGGAAAACAGTTATTGGGACTTAAAATAGACCTGGCCTAGTATACTTGGACCAAAGACCAGCTCCTCACAAGCTTGAATGAAGCTTGTGAGAGGTCTGCAAGAAGTGCCTGTGCACACTCAGTGAATACTGAGTGTGTGCAGGGCATATCTTGCCTGTTTAAAAGCTGATTAAAAGCTTCTTAGAGCTTGATAAAAGTAAAACAAAACTGAGATCTCTACACTAGACCTACTGAACTTGCAAATCCCAAAATCTCATAGATTTTAATGAAGAAGTGAATACATGAGACTCCAACAAAGTTTTGCAAAAAACTGGATTTTCCAAATTTGACTTTTTTTAATTTAACTACACAGTTGACTTTTATGAACTTATAACTGATTTTAAAGACTTATTATGTTATTATAAGCTATTATAAGACTATCTAAGGCTAAACCAACAACTTTTAGGCTTGTAGAATGAAATTTAGCAACTCAAGTTCCAACAGTGGACTGTTAAGGCTTATGATATGGAATTTTGACTTTTAATGAATAAGGACTGACTTTTATTCTATCTTTGAGTTCTTAGGATCTAGTATGACAGTTAATAATAACAAACAACAACATAATCAACTTCTAATACCAATTACACAGTAAATCCAAACAGTCCTTACAAACTCTAAAACTTTGATTTCTAAAGTAACCTACTGATTTAGACCTAAACACTAATTCAGGACTTTATATTATAATAATCTGAGACTAATGAAGCATTAAACAAGAATAAAAACAGCATAAGACTAAGTAATGACAAATATGCTAATATGACCATTAAAATCAAATTCTTAGTATCTATCAATTTTATAAAGCAAACATACTATTTTAATACTTAACTCTGATTAACTATAACTCAGAAACATATAAACATGAAAATTAAGGCTTTAAGCTAATTAAACAGTAAAATGCAAAAATTCTTATTAAAGGCTTACAATTGAGTTACTGCATAAGACAAAAGACCAAGGACTAAAATCACTTCTATGGCTTTCCATAAAGCCTAATACCCAAAAGCAATCCACATACCAGCTCTGCACCAGACTTAATCATTTCTTCAATGGAATTCTTATTTTCTCAACATTTTTCTTGATTTTTCTTGTTTTTTTTCTATTTTTATACCAAACTGAATTATAAAGAATCTAACAGCTTTAATAAGCTATTTAGAAGCTTTCTTGGACTTATTCAGTCCTTGATAACATCTACAAACAGGATTTGATCATTCATGAGATTTTCAACATAAGGAAAATTTGCATAATCTATAATATTGACTTAAAGCTGAAATTGCTGCTGAGAAAAGTTTAACAATATATTAAAGACTTGAAATTAAAAGCTTGAAAGCTTGGACAAACACTGGAAATTAAAATTGAACTACAACGATATTAACTAAACTAAACTACACTACTTATCATTTCTATACTGCTTCTCCCTTTCTTTATAGCATTTTCAGACTCTATGTCGACCTCTGGTCATTTCCCACTTGAGTTCTCTTCTTGAAACCATCTGAATCGTCCATGTGGATTTTGGCGGGAAAAAGTCATGGAGCAGGTATTTGCATTAAATGGGCTTTGGTTGTTTGTGTAGGTGGAGGGGGACAGGATGTGAAGTGGATAAGCTGGGGATGAGGTGGAGATGAGGTGGAGATGAGCAGGTGTCGGGGAAGGAGTGAAACAGGTGGAGGGGATGGTGAACAGTGAGGGGCGCGTGTTCTGTTTTTAAATTTTTGGGCTTGGGTTGAAATTGGGCTAGCCGGGTTTTGGGTTTTAGTTAATATATGATCCGTTTGGTTTGTAGCTTAGTAATACACAAGGACCAAAAATGTAATTTGACCAAACCCCAAGGACTGAATCTGCCAATCTGCCATAGTTCTTACAAGGACCAAACCTGCCAAAAGTGAATAGTACAAGGACCTATGTTGTATTTTATTTCATTTTTTTAAACTTTAAGGACCTTTTATGTAATTTTCTGAAACTTGAAGGGTTAAACTTGTAATTTCCCAAAAGTTTATCATAAGGACCAATATTGCCATTAATGAATAGTATAAGGTTTATTTTGATTATTTTCTTATTTTTAAAACCTTAGGGACTAATTTTGACACTTTTGCAAAGTTGAGGGACCAAAGTTGTAATTTTGTGATTTTAAACTTCAAAGGATTATTTTGAACAACTTGTGAATCCCAAGGACCTAAAATGATATTTTACAAGTTTTTGAATTACCAGGGACTAATTTTGACAACTTTTGCAACTTGGGGGACTAAAACTGCCAATTATGCAAACTTAATACGTTTTTCACCAGATTTTGATGTTTTTGCATTTAAAACATATAAAACACTTGTTTGTGATATTTTTATCATTTTGAAGCATTTCTGAGTGTTTTCAGATGTTTTTGGCATTCTAACAGTATAAAAATGATGAGTAATTAGACACTCATCAAGAGCTGAGCATGAATTTGATCCAATGGAAGATTGAAAAGATGATACAGACCAGTCTTCTTTTTACCCAAGCCCAACACCTTCCTGGACTTCAAGTCCTGAATGACACAAAATTGCTCATAAAATGTGACAAAACATTGAGAATCCTTTGTCAATTTTGAGACTGACAAAAGTATGAATTTAAAGGAGGGAACAACTAGAAAGAGCATGTTGAACATCTAAGGACTATCTTGGAATTACTCAAGAAAGAAGAGTTGTATGCCAAATTATCCAAATGTGATTTATGGATCCCAACAACGCATTTTCTTGGACATATGATTGACCTAGAAAAGCAAGAAGTTTGACTTGGGAACTGAACAAAATTCCGCATTCCAACTCTTGAAACAAAAGCTTTCTGAAGCTCCAATCTTAGCATTGCCCGAAGGAGTTGAAGATTTCGTGGTATATTGCGATGCATCATACCAGGGCTTGAGCGCCGTGTTGATGCAAAGGAGTAAAGTGATTGCTTATGCTTCCCAACAACTCAAAACCCATGAAGAGAATTACACCACTGATGATATGGAATTAGGAGTAGTGGTATTTGCTCTTAAACTGTGGAGACACTACCTGTATGGCACCCAATGTACAGTATTCACAGATCATAAAAGTCTTCAGCATATCTTAGATCAGAAAGAGTTGAACATGCGACAACATCGATGGTTAGAACTACTCAGTGACCATGATTGTGAAATCCGCTATCATCCTGGAAAGGCAAATGTCATAGCAGATGCCTTAAGCAGAAAAGATCGACCTAAGCTACTCAGAGTGAGATCTCTCGTAATGGTAATCAATTCACCGCATCCATCTAAATTTATTGAGGCTCAAGCTGAAGCACTCAAAGAAGAAAACATACCACATGAGAAAATATACAGCATGCCTGAAAATATGAAGGGCTTCGTGAAAAGATCAGGTGGAATGTTGTGTTTTAAAGAACGAAGTTGGTTCCCGCTCTACGGAGGTATTCGTGATCTCATCATGCATGAATCCCACAAATCCAAGTATTCTATTCATCCCGGTTCTAATAAGATGTATTAGGATCTCAAACAGCTTTATTGGTGGCCAAACATGAAAGCTGACATTACAGAATATGTCAGTAAATGGCTAACATGCTCCCGAGTCATGGCAGAATATCAAAAACCACCTGGCTTGTTGACACAACCAGAACTTCCAATGTGGAAATGGGAAAGAATTACCATGTATTTCATCACCAAGCTACCAAATACTTCCAATTTGCGACACAATCTGGGTCATTATTAATCGTCTTACTAAATCAGCTCACTTTCTACCGATCAAAGAAACTGACGAGATGAGTACACTTGCACAGTTATATCTAAAACAAATTGCTACACGTTATGGAGTGCCAATTTCTATCTTCTCTGATCGTGATAGCTGTTTTACCTCTAGATTCTGGCAATCGCTACAGAAAGCTATGGGTACCCGTTTGGATATGAGTACCACATATCATCCTCAAATCGATGGTTAAAGTGAAAGAACGATTCAAACCTTGGAAGACATGCTTCGAGCATGTGTGATTGACTTCAGAAAAGGTTGGGACAAACATTTACCATTGGCTGAATTTTCCTACAACAACAGTTATCATGCTAGCATCAAGGCTGCTCCATTTGAAGCACTTTATGGTCGTAAATGCCGATCACCTGTTTGTTGGGCCGAAGTCGGAGATGTTCAACTTACTGGACACGAGATCGTTCAAGAAACGACCGACAAAATCATTCAGATCAAACAACGCTTGCAAGCTGCAAGAGACCGACAAAAAAGCTATGCCGATGTGAGACGAAAACCTATGGAATTCCAGGTTGGTGATAAGGTCATGTTGAAAGTATCCCTTTGGAAAGGAACATTTAGATTTGGTAAGCGTAGAAAGCTTAAACCTCAATACGTTGGACCATTCAAAATCCTTGAAAGAATTGGTCCCATAGCGTACAAAGTTGAAATTCTTGAAGAACTCAGCATAATTCATGATACCTTTCATGTTTCTAATATCAAGAAATGCTTATCAGGCGAAACTCTTGTTGTCCCACTGAAAGACATCCAACTCAATGACAAGCTCAACCTTGTAGAAGAGCCTGTGGAGATCATGGATAGAGATGTCAAGAAATTGAAACAAATTCGCATTCCCATTGTCAAGGTTCGTTGGAACCACATGAAGAGAGGTGCTAAGTACACCTGGGAAGACTAATATCAAATTCGTGCTAAGTATCCGCATCTATTCACTGAGTCAACTCCTATGTATACCATAGATTAAACCACGAGGATGTGGTTCTCTTAAGGGGTAGGTACTATAAGCATCCGTGAAATCAAAATGTAATATCGAACGTTAATACGAATCAATGACAACTTGGCACTATTATTTTTTTGTTAATTACAAAACCATTACGTAACACGTTGTCATGAGCTATACTTAAAAACCGGCACGTATTCCAAAACGTCTCGACACGATCAAATTTGTCACTTCTAATAAAAAATTATTTATTTTAATTAATTATTAATTTTATTTAAATTTTATTTTATTTAGTTCTCTTTGGGCCGGTTTAATACCAAACGCACCCTAATAATTATTTAGTTGGGCCAATCCATTAACTAATCCCACTATTCCAATCCATTTTCTTTTTCCTTTGCCAATATCAACAACAAGCTCCGCTGAGCTACAAACTCAACACAAAATGCACCCTTATTTGGAGTTCTTGGCAACATGTATTCACAAACACAAGTATACTCATCTAAAATAAACTCTTAACACACTAACCACTCCCCCTCAAAACACTATACATAAAATAATATAAATCTATACAAGTACTAGTACCAAAACCAACTCATCTCCCTTTTGCTTGCACACAAACGTTTACAACTTGTGTATACCACCTTTATTTGCTTGTTTTGGTCATAATACACAATGGTATTCTTATATTTGGAGACATACTAGTACCAATACCATTTTTACTTCCCTAAAACTAAGCCTACACATTGTACCTTAAACAAAATATACACACTTACATTTGACTTAGTACTTGAGAAAAATGATATAAAAGCTACTCACACTCTCACTTCCTAGCTATATATACACGAAGCACTTACACACCTACTAACACATTTTCACTTCTAAAACTCAACAAAGTAGCAAAACATTTCACTCTCACTCATTCCTTCGTTCACAGTTAACACAAAAAGAGAAAGAAAGTTTTCTAAGGGTTTATTCAAATTCAAGGTGTTACATTGGGTTTTAGCTTGGTTCTATAGGTTACGAGTTTAATACTCTTTGGTTACGGGTTGTTCTTGGTGCCTAGTATTTATTCACTCATCTTACGTACTCGTCACCACCCACTAGAGGTGTCGTAAGCTCTTTTAACCTTTTTTCAATACGATATAATTGCATGCTACGTAGTTAGCTAAACTTGCGACACGCTAAAATAATCACTTGATCTATATGGTTTCTATTATACGTATAAACATAAACATGTATACTTAAAAAGTTTTCGTGTCTCGTTTTAAGCTTGTGTGGATTCATAAAACGAGTTTTGATAAATCATTATACGAAATCGTGTTTATAAAACCTTTCCAAGGATCGTTTCATGTTAAACTACAAACCAAAATGAACCTGTATAATTTCACACAACCAAACGACCTAAGTTGGGCCTTGCGGCCCAACAACTTCTTTTGATAAGCAAAGCCCATGGCCCAGTTCAAATAAGCTAATGAAATCAGTTAATAAGTAGTTGAAATAGTTGAGAAAATGTTTTGGAACTTTAGAAATAAGCTAGAAAGCCACGGACTCATTTTCACCCTTAACGGGCCACAAACGGACCAATAGGCTCAATAAGCATTCCAAACGCCCTTTTACCAAAATAAGCAGAAGAATAAGCTATTTGAAAGCTAAATAATCTATTTTGGCACTTAAAATATCAAATTTCATTAATATTTTCAAAAAGAACTAAAAATGCAAAACTATGGCGACATAGGGTTAAAAACTGTCAACATGGAAACTAGGGGTTTTGAAAAACAGAAAATAGGAAACATGTAGAGGGTATAAACTGTCAAAACCAGAAAGTTGAGGTTTTAAGTGAAAATAATTATTTTAGACTAATTTTGCAAATATGTTGAGTATACATGGACTCCTCAAAAAATTTCCCAGACGACACTCTCCCGTTTGTCGATTGATCGCATCCTTAAGATGAAGAAAAATTAAATTAGTATACAAGCATAATTGTGAAAACGTTTATGTAATTAAGAGGTTACCGGGATGACACCACCAACATCACGAGTGAGCGTTGGACCAGTTTGTGCTGTGGGGCCAAAAGAGACCGGATATGTAGACGTCCACAGAAAAGTGCTTAGAAATTATAAGTATACATAAAACTTAGAAATTAACATGTGACATACCTTAAAGGCCCATTCAAAGCCCATCAACGAATACTTAGGAGGTGATTCAGAATTCCTCTCCTCGGCAAAGTGCAATTCCTTACGTTCAGCTATCGCATACCTTAACTGATCGTACAATAACCCCCATATGTACGAACCCCATAGATACATGTTCCAAGCAGCTAAATTATCTACTAACCTAAATAAAAATCTCGGAACAATATACCTAAGATCACGCCCTAAAAACACTATCTCCAAAATGCCTAAAAAACAAATCCGAACAAAATCTAGGTCGTTCAAAGTTTAAGACTCATCGCTTTTAATCTTATTTAACAACATTCTAACGTTTATCTCCCTCCCATTACTAGAAGAATCGAACACTCGTCTCCTAAATGGCATAGGTCCATTTTCAAAAGATGACCTAAATTCTGTCCCGAACCTTAACCACGTTACTAGGAAGAATTCATCCATACCAAATTGTATCGAAACATCACATTCCTGGTATCTCAAAAGAACAACCTGCGTGTCTCCCTCTCCACACTCCACTTGGTGACATACAAAATAATGTACTAAAATCCCATTCTTTTGACAATCTTCTGAATTTAACAACCAACCGAAACACGTTTCCCTAAATAATTGTTTCTTAGCGGTGTTTCTAGTTTTATTTTCTAGTAGTGGGAATTAATGACAACCTACTCCTATTTGTAGCAGTCGCATCATAATCCTAAAATAACAACTACCCAAAAGAAGTGCACATTATGTTTCTTAAATTACGAGAGATTAGAGCTTGATGATTCACAACCACTGTTCTTGGACACACTCGGGAGAGCAGTAGACCCTCCAACAGTTGAAACACCATCAAATTCATCATCAACCGCAGCCTCAAAGTCACCAAAATTATCCTCCCCTTATATAGACTAGCTTAAATATTAGGCTTAACATGAGGTGATCTTAGGTAAGCTGGTGATTGAGCTTCTTCTTGTTCCCATGCAATAAGCTCTTCCAACAACATATAATCAACATCTTTCTTTTTCTTTTCATGACTGCTAAGTTTTGAGGTTAACTCCTCAGTCCTCACCAGACTCATCAAAACACAAGTTCTTATGATAGTAATCAACTAGGTGTACTTGAGAAATATGGGAAACATACGCCTCAATCATCGCATGGAGCTCAACCATTTCATACATTTTTTTACATTCCTATCACTTTCAACAATAGCCAAACCTTGTTCTACGCTACATTTGGGTATACAATAAAAGCAAGCCCATATATCCTCTTTTAGTTAATCCAACAACATGTCACAAATTTAAGAGTGCGACAACCTATTATCTAAAATTTTCCGACCAGCATACCTTAAGTGATACAAGTAGAACATGCTTTCACGCAAACCTTCAAACACCAGATCATCACAATTATGAGCTATCCTGTGTAAAATGGAAAGAATTCAAATAACCAAAAATTATTAAAGAAACAATAAGTGTTTAAAAAGGACCAAAAATATTAGAGAAACATACACAAATTCTTCAAACACTAGATCACCACATCTTGTTGAATCTGTGTTTTGAGATGCCCTCATGTGTGTAAAAACTGAAAATGCAAACTAAAGGGTTAATATAGTGATATGAAAGTGCTAGTTTCTAATGACAAAAGGATATTACCTTTTGAACAATATTAATTGATAACATTTAAATTTTCACCAACCACATGTTACTCATATTAACTAGTATGTAGAAGATGAAAATTTAAATGCGTATATTTATGAGAGCTATATTGGTCGAGTAGCCGTTGTCGGTCAAGTAGGCATAGTTATCTATAAATATTTACATCTACCCTTAACATATAAGTAATTTAACATCGTCCCAACTACCGGTTGAGCAACTGTCGGTTGAGTAGCCGACAATCGAGTATCTTAACACGTATTAATTATAACAATTAATTTTTACAACTAACACATACTAATAAATAACATTTAAATTTCCACCAACCACATGTTACTTATATTAATTAATATGTAGTAAATGGAAATTTAAATTCATATATTTATGAGAGCTATATCGGTCGAGTATGCATAATTATCTATAAATATTTACCATCTACCCTTAACATATAAATAATTTAATATCATCCCAACTAATGGTTGAGCAGTTGTCGACCGAGTAGCCGACAGTCGAGTATCCCAACACGTACTAAATATAACAGTTAATTTTTACAACTAACACATATTAATTGATAGCATTTAAATTTTCACCAACCAGATGTTACTTATATTACTTAAGATGTACTAGATGGAAATTTATGCATATAATTATGTGAGCTATATCGGTCGAGTAGTCGGAAGTCTGTCGAGTAGGCGTAGTTAGCTATAAATATTTACCATCTACCCTTAACATATAAGTAATTTTCGTCCCAACTACCGATTGAGCAACGGTCGGTCGAGTAGCCGACAATCGAATACCCTAACACGTATTGATTATAATGACATATATTAATTTATAAAATTTTAACCAACCACATGTTGCTCATATATATATATATATATATAATGAAAACAATTAGATTGTAAACTTAAATATCAATCAAACATAATAGGTGAATCGGGTAGTTGGGAAAATGTTAAATTACTTATATGTTAAGGGTAGATAGTAAATAATTATAGATAACCACGCCTACTCGACTGACAACCGGCTACTCGACCGATATAGTTCTCATAAATATATGCATAAATTTCCATCTATTACATATTAATTAATATAAGTAACATGTGGTTGGAGGAAATTTAAATGTTATCAATTAATATGTGTTAGTTGTAAAAATTAATTGTTATATTTAATACGTGTTAGGATACTCGACTGTCGGCTACTCGACCGACAACTTCTCAACCGGTAGTTGCGATGATGTTAAATTAATTATATGTTAAGTTTAGATGGTGAATATTTGTAGATAATTACGCCTACTCGACCAACAACCGGCTACTCGACCGCTATAGTACTCGACCAATATAGCTCTCATAAATACACGCATTTAAATTTCCATCTACTACATATTAATTAATATAAATAATATGTGGTTGGTGGAAATTTAAATGTTATCAATTAATATGTGTTAGCTGTAAAAATTAACTGTTATAATTAATACGTGTTAGAATACTCGACTGTCGGCTACTCGACCAAAAACTGCTCAACCGGTAGTTAGGATGATGTTAAATTACTTATATATTAAGGGTTGATGGTAAATATTTATAGATAACTACGCCTACTTGACCGACAACCAGCTACTCGACCGATATAGCTCTCATAAGTATATACATTTAAATTTCCATCAACTTCATATATAAGTAACATGTGGTTGGTTGAAATTTAAATGTTATCAATTAATATGTGTTAGTTATAAAAGTTATTGTTATAATTAATACGCGTTAGGATACTCGACTGTCGGCTACTCGACCTAGCTACTCAACCGGTAGTTGGGACGATATTATATTACTTATATATTAAGGGTAGATGTAAATATTTATAGATAACTACGCCTACTCGACCGATATAGCTCATAAATATACGCATTTAAATTTTCATCTACTACATATTAATTATTATAAGTAACATGTGGTTGGTGGAAATTTAAATGTTATCAATTAATATGTGTTAGTTGTAAAAACTAATTGTTATAATTAATACGTGTTAGGATACTCGACTGACAGCTGCTCAACCGGTAGTGGGGACGATATTAAATTGCTGATATGTTAAGGGTAGATGTAAATACTTATAGATAACTACGCCTACTCGACTGACAACTGGCTACTCGACCGATATAGCTCTTATAAATATATGGGAAATGATTTGGACACTCTTACTTTTTATTAGCACATTCTAATGCATGCAATAGACAATTTTACTTTTAGTATAATCTGCTTTAACTGCTTGTACATTGAAGTGTCCCAATAAAAATTAAAAGTGTGTAAATCACTTCCCTAAATATATGCATTTAAATTTCCATCTGCTACGTATTAATTATTATAAGTAACATGTGGTTGATGAAAATTTAAATGTTATCAATTAATATGTGTTATCAATTAATATTTTCCACCATGTAATATTGTTTTGTCATTGGGAACTAGCACTTTCATATCACTATATTAACCCTTTAGTTGGTATTTTTAGATTTTACACACATGATGGCATCTCAAAACACAAATTCAACAAGATGCGGTGATCTAGTGTTTGAAGAATTTGTGTATGTTTCTCTAATATTTTTGGCCATTTTTACACATTTAATGTTTCTTTAATAATTTTTTGTTATTTGAATTCTTTTAATTTTTACACAAGATGGCTCATAATTGTGATGATCTGGTGTTTGAAGTTTTTCATGAAAGCATGTTCTCTTTCTATCCCCTTAAAGTATCTAGGAGGAATTTTTTTAGAAATGAAGTTATCTAGGTCTAACAGGTTGTCGTATTATCAAATTCGTGACATGCTGTTGGATAAACTAAAAGTGGATATCTGGATTTGGTTTTATTGTATACCCAAATGTAGCCTAGAACAAGGTTTGACAATTGTTGAAAGTGATATGGATGCGAAAAAAAATGTATGAAATGGCTGAGCTCCATGGGATAATTGAGGTGTATCTTTCCTATATTCCTCAAGTACACTTAGTTTATTACTAAGAACTTGTGTTTTGATGAGTCTAATGAGGAGTTGACCTCAAAACTTAGCAGTCATAAAAAGAAAAAAAACGATGTTGATTCTATATCGTTGAAGAGCTTATTGCGTATGATAAGGATTTAAAAGGTACCTTTTTGAGGGGTCATTTAAGCCCTTAATTAATCACTTTTGTATCCGTTACTACTTAATTTCGTTCCTTTTCACTTTTTAGGTCTCTTGAAGGCAAATTGCTGGAATAACACTTACTCGGATGAAAAGGCGCGAATATATAAAGAAAATGGCCAAAGTCAAGAATCGAGACACTCAGGCTGCTGTAACTGAAGGGGACGGCGTCAGGTTCTACTTGTGACGCCGTCGGAACAAGTTTTGTGACGACTCAGTAGCCAAATTACTTATTTACAAGTGACGGCATCAGGTTTTAAAAGAGTAGGGCGTCGCAGCTCAGACGGCCTAGATTTGATCCAGACGGCGTCAGAGACTGAATGAGACGGCGTCACAGTCATAAGGTGACGCCGTCACAATGCTAACGTGGCCAAGACGAAACCCTAATGACGGCGACCCGATGGAGTCACAATTAAAGAGTGACGCCGTCGCAGTTTGTAACAATATATATAGAATCCGAATTTTTCAGTTTTCAGTGTGTAGTTTTGTGGAAAAAAAACCTAAACCGAACCAAAGCTGTCTTGTACAGTATTTTAGGGTTCCATATCCTATCTTACATCAAGATAAGTGTTTTACTTCATTAATTCAATTATGTCTTCAATTGATTGTGTGTATGCTTGCATGTTCTCCATGTCCGGCTAATTTATTTGTGTGTTTGCTTAGGTAATATGAAACTTAGTTATTGAATATTGATTGGTTGTCTCTTATCTTAATTGTGATTGACCTAGTATTGCGATAGGTCATCCGTTGTGCTATTAATGCTTGATTAATCTTTGTTGAACCTTAGTTTATAATCACCTAGAGTTATTGTAGGCTAAACATCCAAAGAATACCTTAGTGTTAAGTTTATGAATCCTAGAGATTTTGTAGTCATTAACCTTTGGTAGCTTCAAAGGGTTAGGGATAAACGCATACCCTACGACCTTAGAAACACAACGCGTTAAGAATAAGGACGTGACAATTCAACCATCAATAAGAGATAACTAGGGAGTAATAAAACCTAAGTAAATACATTTTTAATTATCATACGAGCACACAACAATAGACATAGACTACCCCTAGCTTAGTTAATTAGAATAGATAATAGTAGAGTAATCGGTAGAAATACCAACCCCAAAATCCAAACCCCGAGATTCGTACATTTCCATTTCCTAAAAAATATAAAAAAGATAAAAAATAATATTTCTCAACCCCAACCTTAGCGTAGTAACTTCTCACTAGCATTCCTATTCCCCTAGAAAACGATATCAATACCCGTGGCTTACCCTAATACTACACTACAACGATTAGGTTCACTGCCTAGGGTGTTGAAAAACTTGCTCGACGAAAAGGAAGTTCCTTTGACCCCGAACGCGCTGTGTAAGCGTATCAGCATAGGAACAAGAAGAAGCTCAATCACTAGCTTACCTAAGATCACCTCATGTTAAGCCAAAAATTGAAGCTAGTTTATTTAAGGGAGGATGATTTTTGGTGACTTTGAGGCTGTGGTTGATGATGACTTGATGGTGTTCCGACCATTGGAGGGTCTATTGCTCTCCCGTATGTGTCCAAGAACAATGGTTGTGAATCATCAAGCTCTAATCTCCTGTAATTAAGGAACGTTATGTGCACTTCTTTTGGGTGGTTGTTATTGTAGGATTATGATGTGACTGTTACAAGTAGGAGTAGGTTGTCATTAATTCCCATTGTTAGAAATAAATTTAGAAACATCGCTAAGAAATAATTATTTAGGGAAACGTGTTTTGGTTGGTTGTTAGATTTCGAAGATTTTCAAGAGAATGGGATTTTAGTACATTAGTTTATATGTCAACAAGTGGAGTGTGGAGAGGGAGACACACAGATTGTTCCTATGAGATACCGGTTATGTGTGTTGAGATACAGTTTGGTAGGGAGAAATTCAGCCTAGTACCGGGGTTAAGGTTCAGACAGAATTTACGTCGTCTTTTGAAATGGACCTACGCCGTTTAGGAGACAAGTGTTAGATTCGTCTAGTGATGGGAAGGAGATAAACGTTAGAATGATGTTAAATAAGATTAAAAGCGATGAGTTTCAAACTTTGAACGACCTAGATGTTGTTCGGCTTTGTTTATTAGGCGTTTTGGAGATAGTGTTTTTCGGGCGTGATCTTAGGTACATTGTTTCGGGTTTTTTATTTAGGATAGTAAATAATTTAGCTGCGTGGAACATATATCCGTGGGGTTTGTACGTATGGGGGTTATTGTACGATCAATTAAGGGATGCAACAACTAAGAAATTGCACTTTGCCGAGGAGAGGAATTCTGAATCACCTCCTAAGTATTCATTAATGGGCTCTGTATGGGTCTTTAAGGTATGTCATATGTTAATTCTAAGCTTTATGTATACTTATAATTTCTAAGCACTTTGCCGTAGACGTCTACCTATCCGTTCTTTTTTGGCCCCATGACACAAACTGGTCCATCACACACTCGTGACGTTGGTGGTGTCATCCCGGTAACCTCTAAATTACATAAAAAATTTCACGATTATGCTTGTATACTACTAATCATGTTAAAGTAAAAAAAATATTTTTTCTTCATCTTAAGGATGGGATCGATCGACAAAGGAGAGAGTGTCATCTGGGAAATTTTTTGAGGAGTCCGTATACTCAACAGGCACCAGTTACTGTCCTACCTCAGAAACATGTTGTCAATTGTATGTAAAAAAGGACTACCGCCAACATTCAACCATTCGATCTAGGAAAGGAGGTTGATGATGAGAATACATGTGACGATGATGTTACCTTTATTTGTCATCGTTATACTAGAGATTTCATTACAATGTACAATGTGGACCCTAGTAAGGTAACAGTAAGAGGTTTTTTTTTAATTTATTAACATTAATTAAGCTTCTATTAACAAAGTTGTTTTGATATTGTATTTTAATTTCGGCTGTTCAGGTTCAGCGTCTACAGTATATTGAGTTAGACAAATTCCTTTTAAACACGGAACCGATATACTTGGACATGCATGTTCAGCGTTGGAGAACTATGGTTACATTCTAACAAGAACTACTCCCGACTATGTACAAGAATGGTAATGATCGAGGCAACGACCCCACAAAAACTGGTTGGCTGTAGCTGATGTAGGTTTATTACTAAATGTTTTTAAAGGTTTAGACTATTTTTGTTTCAATAACTTCAGATAATTTAATTTTATCTTTTGAATCAGCAAATTAATGCCTGGATAGAATTATTGATAAGAACTAGGCCAACTCATGCTACGGGACAGTTGCTAAAGTAGCGCCTGCATCGACATAACCGATCAAAATAGGTCGTAAACCCATTTTGGAGATGGATCAATCGATTAGGGGATCACTAGACGGTACGACGTGTCCCTACCTGTCATGGGATGATGTAGAGTGGGTAAGTATTTGCGTTTCAACGTTTATTACCTTTGTATACAATTAGTCTTTATTAAGTTATTAAATTGTATGTAATTGAATACATTATCATTGTAGGTGTTGATGCTGATGAATGCCGAAGGTGATCACTGGGTCACGGGAATAATAAATTTTCGTTGTTCCATTCTTTTGGTTCTCGACTCTATGCCTAGCAATAGCCACAAGTCATATTTAAACAAGAATACTGAAACAACAACACATTACATGAAAAGATAAACACAATCGTCTTATTTGTTTTCTTCGTGCATCCATCTAACTTTTTGACTGGTATTATTTGTATTTTTCCAACACATTTCAACAACTTACTACTAATATCCCAATCTTTCAAACCTTCATCTTTCAAAAACTTGTCAATCACCGCACGTTTTTCTTACGGAATGTCTTTGCATTCCGAATATGCTTTCCTCAGATCCGTTTTAGCAGCGTTTGCTTGGTCCAACATCTTGACTAATTCGATAATAGCCTGCTGACGAGCGGCATCCTCTTCTTCACATTGTTTCTGAACGTACACTTTGATTTCTTCGACGGTATGTGTCAGAGAACAAGCCATTAGATTTTTTGGTATAACAAACATATCTACTTTACAGCACACTTATAACATGCCATTACACCACACCAAATAATGGTCTAATGCTTTGATTGCCTTGGAACAATACATACAGAAAATGAAAGGTAAATGAACACAAGTACCATCCATCATCGAATGAACCTCCCTTGTAACACTTTCGACACAAAATATGAATAAACAAAAGTTACTAGAAAACAAGCTTATTGGTGCAGTTGGTCTGATTACCGAGACCCAATGGAATAAACTCATCTCAATCAGTTATTCATATTTTGTGTGGAAAGTGTTACAATGGAGGTTCATTCGATGATGGATGGTACTGGTGTTCATTTACCTTTCATTTTCTGTATGTATTGTTCCAAGGCAATTAAAGCATTCGACCATTGTTTGGTGTACGGTGTAATGGCATGTTATAAGTGTGCATTAAAATAGATATGTTTTTTAAAAGTTTAAAATTTCATATTTATGCTTTCGAATTTCATGAATTGTATATTTTCCGGCCTCCGAAACAAAACACTAAAGTTGTTAAGACTAGATATATTCTCTAACTTAAATTACACACAGTTATCGATCTGTTTTCTCTCTAAAGCATAAATTTATACAACCATTATTCACCTAATATCACATTATGTCTCGGTTGAAACTTGAGTTAAATCTTTTTGATTCATGACCTACTCACATATCACCAAACCAAAAACCCTTTGGTTTACATTGCTTGTCTATTGAGGTCTAATAATTTGCAAGTGCTGCCATTTTCTTGATTTAACCAAATATACTATTACTTATTTTTGGATTAATAATTGATGATAGTTTTGTGCTTTGTTTTGACACACATGAACATGAAGGTCCAATTGCACAAAGATACTATAAGGAAATAGTTTTTTTTTTTTTTTTTTTTTTTGAGTTGGATAGAGATTTGACATGAATAAACAGAATCATAGTGAGACCAAGGGCAGCAAGCCAGCAAGGATAATATAACCTTTTTAAAGGTGAAAAGGACAATTAAGCCTATAGCGACTCTCCAACTAAGCCAATGGTCTTTGTGGGTTCCACTCACCTCTCTCTTTTTCCAAAGGCCAAATCGGGAAACCTGTTGCAGCTTACAACCCAAACTATTGGCATCAACCTTGTAGCCACCTTTATTTTTAGCAATGTTTTACGTTTTTTATATACTCTACCTAATATTATTTGTGGTTATAATACAAAGATGTAAACATTAGATACCTTATATTTTATTCTTTTAGTTTTTGTCGTAGGTATATTTGATTTTGGTTGTGTTTCACTATTCTGTTATGCAAGAGATGTAAACACTCTCTTTATTACATTATGTGTTTTGTGTATAGGCAATTATTTTTAAACCAATTAACAAACAACATATATGTTTTCATCACTATACCAATAAGAAATTAAAACATAAAGCAACTCAAACCTAGAAAGTTAAACAATATACGTAGTAATATTTAGTATCAAAACATAAGTTAAACTTCAAAGTAGGTTTCATATTATAAATAAGAACAATTGTTGCAAAGCCCACTAACACAGAAAAGGGTTAAATTGGCTTTAAGACACGACTACCTGCATGAAAAAAACATCGATAGTATCATGTTGCAATAAATTTATTAGAAGAATGACACATTGTCACATACCATAATAAGTATGACAGCAAAAACCCAAGTCGTAAGCATCACTTTGATTAAAATAAAGTAAAATGGCTGGTCGTAATCTCTAAGTTCGAATATGGAAAGAAGATTTTACTTATTTATTTTATTTTTCTCAAAATGGTGAATTATATTAATCAATAAAAAGAGGTATACACAACATGAAACTACCAGCTAGCATGGACACTCCCTGCAGCAGCTTTATACATTTATTTATTTATTTTAGCTAGCATGTAATGTCATTTTACGTTATGTGCCAAAACAAGTAATAAAGGTAACATTTAAAATAAGGTAATCAATTTTGATCATTAAATTGGTGAAAAAATTAGTGAATTGATTTTGATACACGGTGATCGATGTTTGGGAGTCTAAATATTAGTATATATCATATCGAAATTGATCTTTTTAAGATGGTAAAATTAGGTTAAATCGATGAGATGATAAAAATGAAAAAGTAGTCATTTTGGTTTGCGTGCAAATATGTAAGTTGCGTCCTTTATAATCATCTTTGATTCTTGTCTTAAAAAGGCAAGTTTTATGATAACCTAATTTATTATATATTTGGTTTACAGCTATTGATTATTAAAAGCAAAATATATTAATGTTCTCTAATATAAAATGTAAAGTATATTTATAATGTAATTAACAAATTTGTAAGGTCATATTATATCTAGGGCGTATCCAGGTCAGGCAATGCTATTGCAAAGGTCATGCATCCCTTAACTAGCGTCACAAGATTTCATGTTTAATTAGTTTATTATCGTACCAATTAGATGTATATGTTTCAAGTTTTTTGTGTTTAATATTGCATCTTTATGGTTATAGACTTATAGGACAAGGCCAATGAAATCTACGAGACGAACTTGATAACAATATATCTATTTCAGTGATCTACATTGGCAATTGTTAAAGTCGTATACCATTTTGGTTCTAATATGAGTAAGGTTAATGTCATGTTTTTCTGAACTTTCTGAATTACACAATAACTATTATGGAACTTAAAAAGTCGTCTTGCGAATATTTGAGACATCGGATAAATTCAATAACTAAGTTGATACAAGACTACATGATCAACATAATGAAAAGGAATTACATTGTTAAAACTTACATTATCTCACTAGAAGTAAGTGAAAAAAGAAACATACCCTTTCTAAATATGATTGGTCAATGTGATCTTGTGGAATATATCGATATAATGAACACAAGATTTTCTCGTACTATAAAAATAATATTTACCCACGTTGGCACCATTCAATACGCCAAATTGTCGCATTTTCTAAATTACAAAAACAATAATCTACATTATCTTGTTCGAGTTGCCGCGTGGAGTAACGGAGCATTGTCGACAATACTAAATCCGATCATACTACATTTAACGCCCGTTGTAACCGAAAAATCGGATGCAGCATTGCTAGAACTATAGTTCGTTGTTCGTCTGTGCGGACCAAACCATTTATTCTGCAAGAATCGGTTCTTCCTCCACGGAGGAAGAACCAATCCTCTCGTTTTCAATGACCGCTTTATTTCGTCACTCATTAGTTTCACGATTACTTTCAACTCAACACTTTTTCCTACGAACACGTTCGGTAACTTTGTAAATAATCGATGGAACTCATTTGTTTCTCTAGCGATCTCAAACTCTCCTGAAAAGTTTAGATCAATGAAATAACGAGTATCAGATCGTACAACATCTATGAACTCGTAGTTACCAGCTGCGAGCCCGCCACAACTCGGCCATTTCGTTTTGCAAATGGCCGCGTTGTAGCCTATCTTCTGAAGATAGAACATTACATTACGGTTTAGAACCTGTGTGTTAAGGTTAGGTTCTGCACAGTGAAAATATTGCATAGCTTTTGCAACATTTGCGTAAAGAACATTTCTAAATCGATCAACGTCTAGACTACACAATGTAGCAACAATCTCGTCAACTTTTGCTTCTATACGATCGCTATCAGAAGAATCAGAATCATGATCATTGGTGATCACATCTTCTTGCTGGGCTTCTTGATCATCAAATTCATTGAAACAATGAATAAGATAAGATAGAGATTGAGATGATGAAGACGAAGAAAATGATGAACTATCATCAATCTGGTCGCTATGTTCGCTCCCGCTGCTAGTGTACACAATTTCCATCTTGTCGCGGCCTATTATTCGATCTTTAGCTCGTTCGGTTAGAGGATCAGTAACACGCTTTGATCTCATGGCCATTGAGTTTGATATATTATGAAAGAAATTAAGGTTTATTCTAAGGTCTAAGGTTTATATAAAAGAAGTTGAGAAGTATTTAGAGGAGAATATTCGGATTAGTGAAATTTCAAAAAATAAATCAATGTTATCTTGAATGATTATTGTAATGTGAATAGTATGAGACTCGACGTTTGAAATGGTTAAGAAGCATGGCATATTCAAGGGTGTGAGAAGGTTTATTCGAGTGGGGTTTGAGATGAGGTGGCTATTTATAATGTGTGGGGTATGAAAAGATAGGCACGTAGTATAGTAAAGTTGGGTTTTGGTCTCATTGATGGCTATTGGAGTAAGCCAAGAGTGAACAATATATTTAGGAGGCATGGTTTGTTACAAAAGAAAGTTCTTTTGGTGACTAGCTTGATGTGGAAGATGCGAAAATGATACATGTACATTGATCAAAGTTGTTCCTATGTTTTCTGAGATGTGGTGTCAAGAATTATAAGAGCCCAGTAAATTAAGGCATAATAAAAGCAGTATCGAATTTCTATTGATGTTACTTCTAACAGGGATACTAGTGTAGTTTTCAAGTTACATTGCTTCATCGGCATCTTCAATTGTAATGGAATCTATCCGTTGCCATTTCTTCAATGGCATAGATCAGAATGGCAAGAAACCGATTTGAGTTAAATGGAGTAAAGTTCTGGCTTCTAAAGAGAAAGAAGGTTTAGGTGTGTCGAGTTTATATGCGTTGAATAGAGCCCTCTTGCTCAAGTGGGTGTGGCGTTTTCATACTCAAAGATCGTCGCTATGGGCAAAGGTTATTAAAGGTATCCATGGCGAAGATGTTAAATTGAATAAGAATGTTAAACATAACCATCCGTCCATTTGGCTGTTGTTCGAGAGACGACGCATCTCAAGAATCAGGGTACCGACTTATACGGGTTTATTCATAAAAAGATGGGCAACGGGATCGATCCTTCCTTTTGGGAATAAGTGTGGAGAAGTGATACTGATTTTAAATCCCTCTATCCTAGGGTTTACGCTTTGGATTCATGCAAATGCGTTACAGTAGCTGAGAAGATGTCTCATGAGATTTTGCAATTCTCTCTTCGTCGAAATCCTCGGGGGTGGTATTGAACATGCTCAATCCGTTCAACTCTTGGCAAGTTTGGAGGGTACTGCTCTAGTTGACATGCATGACAGGTAGGTATAGTCGATAGATGGTTCAGGAGAGATTTTCGTCGCTTCTGTTAGAAAGTTGATTGATGATCGTTGGTTGCCGTATGTTTTGTCTAAGACTCGATGGATTAATTTTGCCTATTGAAGTTAACATTCATGCTTAGAAGGTATGGTTGGATTGCTTACCTACGATATTGAATATTTCTAGACGAGGTATGGATATCGACTCTATTTTATGTCCTTTTTTTATGTAGATATAAATGTAAGGCTTCTTTTAGTTGGATAGATTGGCTTAAAATTCCTCATCTTGTAACTTTGTAAGCTCCTAGCTCCTTACTAGTTTTTTAATATATCCGCTGTTTAAAAAAAATGGTAGGCGACTCTCATTTATGAGATGATATTAAAGAATGGAAAATATCGTAACAAGTTTGTGGGAAAGACATAAAGAGGATCGAGACGTGTTTACGGCAATGAAGCAAAGGGACATCTTGATCAAAGAGAGGGAATCCAACTCACTGAAAAACAGTTAGCGTTTCTTAAAGAATAAGCAACACTAAAACGATGAACTCTTTTATGCATCACCTCAAGATCATTTGACCTTCACACAATTAGCAAAAGTGGTGGAAATTAAAGCAAAAATTAATGAGAAATATGGATCGGATTACTAAATGATAAATTTCTAAAGGTTTAGAGTAGCCGCGTCACATGCACAAACATACTAATTCATAACATGTTAATATATAAACTTAATCTCACTACACATATCTTTTAAAGATTTCAAAGTGACATATGTATACATGAATATCGATGCAATAAAATTGTTCAATAAAATTTGAAACTTTTCATTTCATGCAATTCTAAAACTATTCTTAGAGTATCACAATGCTTGATTTTTCCAATAGCTTTTAGCTTTTTCATATAATCAATTTTATTAATTTTTAATTATCAACAAGCTAGATTTATAAAACACTCACAATGGTAAAAACTTTTAACAATAGCTATTTGGAATAAAAATGCAAGAGTAGTTAAGTGTATATCTTGATTTAAATGATAGTATCGTACAAAGTTTCAAATATTTAAAGAACTAAAAGTTTATGCAAAAAGTTTTTTGAAAAAACTCATATATATGCAATGCAAAAAAGTCTTTCAAAAACTTTGCAAAATAGTGAAAAGCTTTAAAGAAAAAACCGTCACATTATAAATACTCTTAGTGTGAGTGTTGAATTCATAAATTATTTGACACTTATAACTTTTTTTTATAAACTTATCATGGTGATGGTGAATGCTTTTAGTCTTTCAAATTTAAATTTTTGGTTTTCTAAGTGTATGTTTAACTAGCTTAAAGACTCGTGGAATCACATGATTTTATAAAGAAATATTAAAATAAGATAATAAGAAAACAACAAACGTAAACATGTTCCATTATCATATGAAAGAAATAATAAGATAATACGTAAATTATTCAATAATCAATTGAGTTTGTAACAATTAAAATAATAAACGTTCATGCGTTGTCGTGTCCAAATTTGATAGTCTTAAATAGCAAATGATGTATGTGAGTGCTAATCAATTTAATAAGCAATGTTCATTTGGTGAACACCTAATAGTCCATAGAAAATGTAAGTATAAGTATGTTGTGATTCATAACATATTATAATTCAAAATATGGTAAAAAAAATATATGTGATATGTATATTGTACATACCTCTTGAACCTTGATCATATACCTTGAAGTAAACGTGGAGTGATAAAAAGTTATGCTTCCATTGTCACACCCCAAAATATTGCAGCGGAAAGGTAATCAAGGACGTGACGTTCATAGCACAAAGACACAAGATATAAAGAACGACCTCTATATGAGCCGTTTGAAAAATACACATTCGATTAAGTAAATAAGTTTTAACAAGAAATTTTTTTAAAAGTACACAACACACATGAAAAGAGTTTTAAGTTCACATCGAATGTCATAATAATGCAAAGAATATTCATAATAGTGAGACCACAAGATGAGACTTTATAAGTAATGCTCCGATGCAAACCAAGCTAGTAAAATCAATGACCTTAGAAATACATATAGGTTTAAGTAAATGTAAAAGTGGACCACAAGATTTCCATATGTGACTATCATAACAAATACAATATCACAGAAAAGTATTACTATTGCACTTAGCTCATAACCCCGAAGCCTTAATCGTTTCTAGTTTTGCACCCCCGAAATTGTTCGTTTTCTTGAACACTCAACTTCCTCAAATGATTATGCGTCCATTTGACATACCCGTAAAATATGGAAACTAGCCGGACGGGGGTGTCAACCCAATAGATCTATTCACAACATTCGTGCTTACTACGCTTTTAACGGTTCATGATAGTGGGGACTTAATGGAAAGTTGTGTAACTTAGGTAATACGTAAAATTTAAGTACTTGTGTCTGAAAGAAGGTAATTAAGCATGTAATAAGTAATAGAGCATGTATTCTCACCTCAAAGTAGTTCAAAATTAGTATAAAGTAAAAGTTGGGCTATAAACTCACCTCAAGTAAGTATTACGTTGGAAAATAATACGTAAGTTCAACGAGTAGTAAATCCTAACCGCGACCTAAATAAATAAGTCGTCTTAGGAACGATACGACATGTACTATATGCATATGAGTTTTAAAAAGTTTTATCACCCTTATATATACTTGTAGTGAAGTTTTATAGAGTTACGTAGGTCAAAACGTTTAAGGAAAATGAATCAAACGCGTTTTAGTTCTTAAAACCATATAAAGAAGTTGATGATTTTAAGTTAATTCCGACTTTAAATGGGCGTATCTCCTTCGTTTCTAGTCCGATTTGATCATTCAACTCTCCAAACGTAGGTAAAAATGTCTACTTTTAAAAAATCAAGGCCTCGGTTTGTGAAAACATGTTTTAGATTTCTGTTTATACACATTCATAACCTGACCTACTGTTACTGGTTAAGGCAGAAACATTTCCCGACTTCAACGGATTATAACTCACTCGTTTTTCATCCAATTTTCAAAATTCAAACTCCTAGAGTTAGATATATGTGTTAAATTTCCAAAAAGTCTAATTAGAGTTTCGGAGATGGAGTTTATATCCTCCGTTTAGGCGTTTTGTGCCGAGTACTTAGATTTGCAACTTTTCTGATACCCGATTTGGTGTAAATGGTAAAAATACTAAACAAAACTCCAAAAATTATAAAATTTGGCTAGGAACTACCTAAAACCTTTATCTAAATATGGTTCAAAGGAATTTTGCTTATAATTATTTTAAAGTGGTTTTCAATAGCTCCTAAGTCGACGGAAATTAAGGACATTTTTAGGGTCTGTTCATACAAACTTTTAAATAATTTTAAACAAAAAAAACATATAGAGGTGACATGAAATCAAGAATAGAATGATAAATGAGTATGAAAAGAGTTTATAATGTGCTTACAAGTGTTGTGGATAAATGGTGATCAAAAGTGTATAAGAACCTAAGAAAACCCTAACATATCAACTCCAAACCCTAGTTTTGAATGCTAACCCTTAACCAAGTTCTTCTAACCAACAAATACCATTGATCTATCCTTGAGGCTACTGATTTAGTAGAGAGGAAAAGAGAGTACGTTTGTGTTGTGTTTTGTGTGCTTGTAAGAGCATCAAGTGTCACATGTCTATATTCTACCCAAACTAAATAAAGTCTAATGTGGTCCGCGAAGGGGGGGGGGGGTGAGACCAGAATAGAGGTGGTTTAGCTTGTATAATCCTTTTGGCTCATTAGTGGACTTTCAAAGAGGGTAGTAGTGGTTTGTTTTTGGGTAAAAATGTTTAGCCCAGTAAAATATTATTACTCCAAAAAAGAATTAAGTACAATGGGTGTGGGTGAGTCCCACACCTCAATCCAAAAAGGCAAACCAAATGCTCCCACAGTGGTTAAGACCTAAACTAGCATAAGAAATGACAAGCCATACTTATGCAAAACAAACACCTATCTAATTTTACCACAAAGATTAATATCATATGCGTTAGCATACTTCATTTGGACACTAGTCAAACCATAGTCATCAAAGGTATCATCATCATGAGGGTCTTGATCATTGGTGTTCGCCTTCCAATGCTTATATAAGCTCTTCATGCCCACTCTACTACCACTTTTAGCACCGTCAAATGCCATATAACTTGTAGTTACATTGTAATCCTAAAGAACTTCATTATTATCGCTATCACATCCGAAATAACCAAATTCCCAACCTTAGAAAATGGATTACCTACCTTTTACCATCATTAATCATGTCAGATGTGCTATTTGAAATAACAGAAGGAACATCATTGGATGATCTAGGGATGCTTTCATTGTTTCCCACGTGTCCCATAGTAGCCTCCTTTTGCATAGGAAGCGGCTTCCCATCATCACCCAGAAGCACAAGATTCCCCTTAATTATTTGAATTTCTAGCTTATTAATCCTTTCAACGAGAGGTGTAATACCTTAGACTACCAAATGAATTAATAGTTGCACTTGCCTGTTTATCCATGTTCCCAATTCCATAACCAAAATCCGATTTGTACTAACATGTTTTCCATCAACAGTAGTAGTTTTCACGTTGCTTGAAGAAATGTTAGCACTAGGTTCTACATGAAAATTAGGATCCTCATCCAAATCACCAAGAACATCAAAAGTATTAGACGTTTTAACCACTTAGCATCCTTACTTGGTTGTTAGACGTAGACTCCTTGGTATATGTGAAAACATATACCTTTTCTTTATCAAAACTGACCCAAATTAATCGAAAATTAGCCATTAATGCTTAACATTTGTGTATTTCTTGAGTTTATCATGTGCAGGTACGGATATCTCAAAACAGACAAAGAAAGATACAAAACAGAAGAAAACCGAGCACGAGAAGGAAAAGAGTGCAAAAGTGAAGCCGGGGAATCAGTTGAGTCAGTTTAAAGATATTGAATGCTCAAAAGATGTTTACTCAAGAGTTGGTCAGTTTAAATTACACATCAGTCCCTCACCTTTTACAAATTTACAAAATCACTCCTCAACTTTGGCATAATTACACAAATCACCCTCCGACTTTTCAAACTTGTCATTTTCACCCCTCATACCCATAATTGCATTTTATACCCTTACACCCCTCATTTATCCAACTTACCCAAATTACCTTTATACTTTCATAAATTACACCTTTAATCCTGGATTTACAAATTACATGATTAGTCCCTTAAATGATTCTATTTTAAGTCCAAAATCCAAAATAAAATTTAAACCCATTATCCCTTTTAGCCCAAGCCCACCATCCTGCCATGGCCCCTATCTTGTGACCCCAACCACTACACCAATTGACTCCTGCCAAATAATCCCTTGAACCCCTTTCAAACAACCGGTCAACCCACCATTTAATCCCCATTCAAACTAATATACCCTTCGCGCCTTTTACAACCCATTATTGTTCACCGTCTCCCCAAACCAATTTACCATGCTTAACCAAATTATTACCCAATCATTAAAAGTTCTAGAAGACACTGACATCCCTCTGACACGTGAACAGTTGCCACGGTGGCAATCCGTGTGCTCTTGAGTATGATTACATGATCCAACGATTCTTAATCAAGCTTAGAAATGAAGCAACAATTGGATGGTCAAGATTACAAGTGGGAAGAAATCCAGAAGCTTCTGAGACCTCTTGAAACCCTAGCAATTAGCCTATAAATACCCCTTCTATTTTCACATAGTAGTGTGTAGTTGTATGTGTAATTTTCCAAAATCGTTTTTATGTTCAATTGTTTTAGAGTAATTTTAAGCTTTCAAAAGTAGTTTGTATTTCTGTTTCCATTCTTGTACTCAAGTTTTATATGAATGAAATTCTAGTTTTACTTTAATGTTTTGCAATTTACTTTGAACTTAATCATCTCAATTCTGTCACTTAGCTTAATTACTATTTTATAAGCTTTTTTCCGTTTTATATTTAGCTTATCAAAGCCTTATTCACCTTTACTTTCTGTTTACAAAAACAAAAACACAAAAAAATATAAAAAACTTTTGAAAAATTCAAAAATATGTTCAAATCCTTTTCAAAAGCTTCAATAAGCTTTCATTCAGTTTAGTTAAGTTTATAATAGCTTATTATAGCTATCTGTAAGCTTAATTTGTTTCCAATCAGTTTAAATTCAAAAATACCAAAAAGTCAATAAAAGTCAAAAAATCAAAAAATAAAATAAAAATACCTATGCTAAATTGTGGAAAGCCTTGGAAGTTGTCGTAAGGGATTGGCAAGAGGGAATTTTACCAGCTTATTCTCTAAATAAGCTGGGGCTTGTAGCTGCCCTTAATTGGGAGCCCTTGTTTAGCTAGGGTCTCAAGTGGGCTTAATTCTCCATTTTATTGCTTATTATTGCATTGATTAGTTTAGTTGCTGTAGATCTATCATTATTAGCTTATTATTGCTTAATCAGCTTATTCTAGTTAGTAATTAGCTTATTGTAGTTGATTTAATAGCTTAAAGCTTGTTTGATATCATTTGCATACTCATTTGAACCATTCTGTAATAATCTGCATTAGGTAGTTATAGATGTTTAGATTAGCTTAATTTTACTTAAAATAGCTTAAAAGCAGTTGTTATAATCTGTTTTAAAGTTCTCATAGCTTAATTCACTTGTTTGCATAACAATCTCTCAAATCAGTTTCATTAAGGAGTGTTTGTTTCAATGGAGGAATCTGTGTTCTAGTCACATTCAGTGGTCAAGTGTAGTTCAAGTAGCTATCTATAGGTCTATATAGGTTAGTTCAATCATAAAACTCATAGGTTTTTAGTAAAGAGTCAAAAATCCCTTGCATTCTCTATTTTCTGCACAAATTTGTTAAAATCAGTTAGCATTACATTCTCAATAGGTTCATAAGTTGTTAGAATAGCTTAAATAGGTTTTAAACTAGCTTAGTACATCATTTGCATTCAGTTTTGATCATCCAAAGTTCATTAAAGTCAATTTATCAAGTTTCTCAAAAAGTCAAAAAAATCAGATTAACATTTCTGAGCATATCTGATCTAGATCACTTTTGGAGGATCAAAGTAGTGTTAAATTGTTTGAAAAGTGGCTTTTTTGGTAGTTTGGAATACTAATAAATCTGTTTTGTTTTTTTTACACATTTCCAAATCACTTTGATTGGTCAAAAGTTGCATTAAAATCAGTCATCTGTACCTAAAGTGCGCTGTGCTTAGTGGGTGTCTGTCCTCAACATCTGTTTTCAAAAGCTCAATTTAAGCTCACACAAGCTCCTCTAAGCTCAATTTTCATTTTACAAGTTCTCAATAGTGCAAATTTGAAGTTTCAATTGGATTTAGCACAAAAACTTTAGGCAATAAGCTTTTAGATAAGCTTAAAGTAGGGTCAGTAGAGCTGTTTAGACTATTTTGTTGAATCAGTAGCATAAGTGCTTATTGGGTAGTTTTAGCTTATTGATTGTTTCTTTTGTTTTAACCTACTTTAATCAGCTTATTAGACATTCATTTAATAGATTCTCATCTTATTTTAGCTTCTAGTTAGGTTTTGCTTAAGCTAATTTTCCAACAATTAGCTTTAGATAGCTTTAGTTCAATTTATAAGCTCATCTACTTATTCTGTCTGTTTCCAGCTTATTTTCAAAAGTTTTTTGAGTATTCCATATTTTTTATAAGCTTATCTAAGCTTAATCTTTAAGTTTTCAAAAAGAAAAAAAATTGCAAAAAAGTGCATTGCTGGGATTCGAACCCTGGCTACCCAGCTCACCACACACACCACTCACCATCTCGCCCTTGGGACTTGTCCTGTCCCATTTTGCACAAACAATCCATTTAATCCTCATTTCTCTTTTAAGCTCAAATAAACTGTTTAGCTTATTAACAAGCTTAATTTTTTAAGTTAGTATTTGTTAGATATAGGATTTCACAAACACATTAAACCATAACCATGTGGGGCGTTAACAATGTTTAGAGAGAGAAAGTTCTAGTGAGAGAAAGGAAGAGAGTTGGGAACTATGTGAAACAAAGAAAAATAGTATTGAAGCTCCAACCCTCTGCCTTGGGAGGTAGAGGGTATTTATAGTTTCTTACAAACAAACGCCACCTACGGGCTGTGGATCAGGCATACAGTGGGTAAAGACCCGTCCGTCCTCCACGGTGTTACCTAACTAAATACTACTTAACATAAAATAACTACGACTATGAGCTTTAAAACGATTACATATGCTTGAGGTGACCGACTCTTTAATACCTGGAATTTCTAATTCCTAACAGTCTCCCCCTAAGGGAGGTCACCTCAAACACACATTAAAATTACATTGAATACAAACAGATATAACATTGAGATTGTTCTTGGATTCTTGTCCATGTTCTTTGTTCTGTAGCTCGTAGTCTTTGAATCTTCATTATTGCTTGTTTGGATAATCTGAGTGGAGGTCTTTAACTGATCCACGTGATACTGAGTTTTGAGCCAGCTTTGAGATCATCAACCACATTTAAATCTCTGACTCAACCTTTGTGGTGTTGGTAATTAATGATGTTGTGACTTTTGGACCGACATGCTCACATTCTGGATCATGATTTATTCTTATCAGAGTAGCGGAAGCTTTCGTTGATTCATGACATTGGCAGCAGCGTAGCAGAAGCATGGAGTGAAAATATCAGAGTCATTGATGCACCAATCATGATTTCTTTAGATATGAATGTGTTGTGTGAGCATGCGGCTATGGATTGACTGCTCCATTCTGATCAGCTGCAAACGTCGGGGTGTACCTGCATAAGACAATTAGCAATAAAGCGCACGAAAGTGTCTTTGATCACTTTCGATGAATTGAGGTACACGGCCCACGGTTCCCCGTTGATCAGTACAAGTACTGCCTGTGATCAGGTATAATTCCAAAGAATTTCCTTGACAGGGTTTCGCAGAAGCTCTAGCCGTTCTCAAACCGGAGCGTCTCAAAGAAGACAACACGGAGTGAGTGAACCAGCGAATAGAGATTCACTGATTGATGGAAAAAAGATTTGAAAACAATCGTGTATAGCTCAATAGAAATTGTTTTTGCAATACAACGAAGTTTTAGTGAAAAATCATTTATCAATCATAAATACCTTTTGATTTGAAATAATTGTACTCTGTCGATGTGCTAGAGAAAAGAGTTTTTAAGCACAACAACCGGTTTTTCAAAGGCATCCGTCAATCCATTTTTTTGGACCTGGATTGATTCAATTTTGAGTCGCTCCACTGATGAGGTCCATATGACACAATCAAGTCTTGGCAATACCACAAGGATAGTGCGTAGGACTCATAAGATATAATCCCACATTCCACATTGTGTGAAATAGTTAGTCTTCAAGAAATAAGTGTCCTAAAGAGATTAATTGATGATCTCGTGGCTCTAGACTCAACTACTGCTCTTTTGGTTTCCTGTGCCGGAGACTAGGGAGAGGGTCTCCTTCTTCAATATCAACAATCTCTAAGAGAGAGTCGATAGATTATGTAGGTTCCCTGTGAGAATGAAACAAGCCCTTTTAAGAGGAACTTGAGTAGCTTGGGAAGTTAGTGCAGAGCGTCACTGGGTCCATGACGTCTTGTCTTCAATACCAGTGTTACCTTAGTAACCACCAGTAGCATATGAATTGAACCCGGTTTCTGCCCTAAGGTTGAATTATTGGAGGGCTATTTCTTTTCACCCTTTTTCTCATTCAATTCTTTTTCATTCTTCAACCCCTTCAGTGCTTATCGAGACTTCATAACTAGAACCTTGTTGGGTTTATTCCAGTACTAGCTCAATCTCAGTCCGCACTCTTCCCATATCTCACTTTTCTCCTTTTTTCATCATACCTAAGGACTTCTAAACTATCTAGTGGATTGTCCCTGGGTAGATCCCTCCGGTTCTGGCGGATCATGGGACCTCAACCTAACCTTATCAACCTTATATCACCATACATAAAGTAAAGTTGGTCGGTCTTTTTGGTATCGTTCATCTGCCATTGGAACCAATTGAAAACCATTTGAAAGTCAATCAAGATACTTGTGATATAGAATCAAAGCATTTTGTATCTAAATTGTTTTGATATTTTAGAAATGCTCCCCCTCAACATATGCATAAAAATTTAGAATTTGTTTAGCACATGGAGGCAAGAGATCTTTGAAATCGTTAGATTGAGAATGAAAGGTCCAATCTTTTGATTAACATTTTCTAAAATGATCATCATCACTTCCTAATCACTTTGAGTAGATAAAACATTTTAAAGAAGGATGAGGTTTTCACAAGTTTGCTCACCCTCAATATGTGCATAGATGTTTGAGAATATTTTACACATATTAGGAAAAGACTGCACATTGAGATAAATTGATCACGTTTCAAATATTTGTGGTTTAAGATAGATGCTCCCCCTCAACGTGTGCATGGAAAATTTGAAATCGTTTGTCACTTGCGGGGAGGCAAACATACTAATCACTTATGAAACCATCTATCGAATTATCAGTTTAAATCCAATTTAAATCACAAATTCTCCCCCGATCACAATTATCAAATCATTTGAGAATCGTGATCTCAGTAGATTTAAATTGTTTTTGAAAGCTTTTTAAGGAGAATTGTGACTTGATTTTGAAAACGTTTTAACTGATAAGGATCGAATTTTGAGACTTTAGACTCCAAAGATTTAAACTTGCTTGAATATCTTTTGAAAACAAACCATTGTTTGAAAAAAATACACTTTTTAATTAAAAATCATTCTCCCCCTCAATCAATGACATAAGTTGTTGATTGAGAGATAGATAGTTTTAACAACCGTTTAGTACAAATGATTTTCCAAAATTGAGCCCGAGTAATTTTTCAAAGCAATTCGTTTTCATTGGATAGTGATTTTTTTTTTTTTTTTTTTCTAGACTCAGAGCATGAGATTTGAAAAACAAGATAAAGTATGGCTCTGTTCTTTCTTTTTAACACGGGTTACTGCCTGAAATGACAATAAACCACTATTTTTCTTCGCCTTTTATTTTTATTTTTATGAAAGACTATGTACATTCGATGAACATCTAAAGACCCGTGACATTCTTTGAATATCAACACAAAGTCCGTAGATGATATCGAATCGAGAAAAACATGACAAAAAGACAATATTTTTGAGGATTTTTCGAATTTTTCACATTTTTATGGATTTTTAAAGTTTTATAATTTTCTATTTGATTTTTGAAGGTTTTTTAATTTTGTATTTTGCTTTTTGAAAAAAATATATACAAAGAGATAGATGAAGAAGGACATTCACTCCTCGTCTTCCTCCTGAAGACGTTTGAGTGTTTCTGGTTGAAGGCTTTTCAAGCCAAGTCGTGGAAGAATAAACTCAAAACGTTCTCTTGGAAGAGCTTTGGTGAAGATGTCTGCTAACTGGTATTCAGTCCTCACAAAATAGAGTTCCACCACACCTTTTTCCACTTGTTCCCTGATGAAATGATGTCGAATGTCGATGTGCTTTGCTTTTAAGTGTTGAACGTTGTTGCATGAGAGAGCAATAGCACTTTTATTATCACAGTACAGAGGGATTTTGTTGAATACAAAGCCATAGTCAGTTAATTGAGATCTCATCCATAGGATTTGAGCACAACAAGATGACATGGCTATGTATTCAGCCTCTGTAGAGGAAATAGAAGTACTCATTTGCTTCTTTGAGGACCAGCTCACAAGCTTATCACCCAAAAACTGAGCACCTCCAGACGTACTTTGACGAGTATCTTGACACCCTGCATGATCTGCATCTGCATATGCTGTTAGTGACATACCGGTGTCCTTCGGGTACCAAAGTCCCATGTTGATGGTTCCTTGGAGGTACCGAAAGACCCGTTTAACCGCTTCAAGGTGCTTTTTGGTAGGCTTAGCCTGGTATCTAGCACACATGCATACAACGAACAGAATATCAGGTCTACTGGCTGTGAGGTACATCAGGGATCCGATCATGCTACGATATTTCGTTTGATCTACCAAGATCCCTGAGTGGTCCTCATCCAGTTTAGTACGCTCAATCATGGGAGTGTCAACAGGGTCACTAGAATCAAATTCAAATTTCTTTAGAATCTCATTTGCATATTTAGATTGATTTATAAAAATGCCTCCGGGACTCTGTGAAATTTGTAATCCCAAGAAAAATGACATTTGTCCCATCATAGACATTTGAAATTTGGAACCCATTTCTTTTGAAAAACGATCACATTCATTGGGGTCAGTTGAGGCAAAGATAATATCATTAACATATATTTGAACGTGAATTAAATGTTTGCCTGACTTCCTGGGGAACAGAGTAGGATCAACTGCTCCTTTGCTGAAGCCGGTAGACAGAAGAAACTTTGATAGCGTATCATACCATGCCCTTGGAGCTTGCTTTAAACCATAAAGAGCCTTCTTCAAACGATAAACGTGAGTAGGATGCTCTGGATTCACAAAGCCTTCAGGTTGGCTGACATAGACGACTTCTTTAAGATCTCCGTTCAGAAACGCCGTCTTTACATCCATCTGATAGACTACCATGTTCTTACTTGCAGCATTCGCCAAGAATATTCTGATTGCCTCGATTCGAGCAACTGGAGCAAAAGATTCTTCAAAGTCAATACCCTCCTCTTGACGGTATCCTTTAGCAACCAATCGAGCCTTGTTCTTTAACACATCACCATGCTCATCAAGTTTCACTTTGAAGATCCATTTTAGAGCAATGATCATAGCACAATCTGGAGCTTGTACTAATTCCCATACATCTAATCGATCAAACTCATGAATTTCATCTTGCATGGCATTGAACCAGCTGTCTTCATTCATAGCAGTTTTAACATCTTTAGGTTCGATCTTTGAGAATACTGAGTTAAAGAAGCACCATAAGGCATCAATAGCAAGCTGTTTACGAGTGGATACCGGACGAGAAGGGTTTCCAATGATGTTATCCAATGGGTGATCATGTGTTCATTTTCTAAGATGTTCATGTGGTTGTGGTTGTGGAACCTAAGTAGCAGAGTCGATGTCTCCTGATGAAGATGGTTCAGATGATGATTCAGGAGCAAATATATTTTCAAATGGAGCATCTTCGGGAGTAGCAAAGGGATTAACTTCATCCTGTGAATCAGAAGCATTTCCATGATGTACACTTGATGATTGAAGATTTGTTGATGAAACAGATTGGTCAGCAGCAGGCGCTTCTTGGCTTAATGGCATAGACGTTAAAGGGTTAATTTCATTGACAGAGATAGAAGCAGCCTCTGGTGATTGAATTGTCATATCATTGTTACTTGGCTCAAATTGTTCATCAAACATTGGATCAAACAGTTTCTTTAAATCATCTTCTGAGGGAGGTACATATGGAGTTGCTGATGAGGAGTTTGGTACAAGAGATGAACCAATGGGACTGCTTTGAAGTGCGGGTCCTGAACTGGATTGTCCAGGAGCCATTTGACCGGTCAGCTCATCAAGCGTGACGTGAATTGTTTCCATAATATTTCGGGTTCTCTTATTGTAGATTCGGTAACCTTTTGTGTTAGGTGCATAGCCTACAAAAACTCCAATGTCCGCTTTAGCTCTCAGTTTTCCTAAATCTTGACCATCATTAGTTGGATAACATAAAGCACCGAACACACGAAGGAATGAAAGATCAGGTTTTCTGTTGTGGACAAGTTCATATGGAGTTTTTTCATGAGGAGTGTGAATCAGGGATCGATTTTGGGTGTCGCATGCAGTGGCGATAGCTTCACCCCAGAGAAACATTGGAACTTTTGAGTAAATCAGCATAGTCCTTGCGGCTTCCACAAGAGTTCGATTTCGTCTTTCAACTACACCGTTCTGTTGAGGAGTTCGAGGAACACTTCTTTGATGACTGATTCCAATACTTTCATAAAACTCACCAAGTTGTTTGTTAACAAACTCAGTTCCATTGTCTGTTCGGATGATTCTGACCGTTTTGTTAAGACGAACCTGCAGCTGTTTGATGAGTTTGATGATGATATCTGGAGTTTCATCTTTTGTCTTTAAGAACTTTACCCAGGTGAATCTAGAGAAATCATCCACCACAACTAACACATATTTTTTCCCAAAGATATTCTGCACTCTCATGGGTCCACATAAGTCCATGTGAATTGTATGAAGAACTTCTGTGACTGAGTTTGTAGGTTTGGATTTATGGGCATACTTCTTGCTTTTTCCCAACTGGCATGCTGAACAAAGATGATCCTTTTCATACTTAAGTCTAGGTAGACCTACAACTAAGTCCTTTCTGGAGAGATCATTGATGGTGCCGAAGTTCAAGTGATTGAGACGACGATGCCATAACCATGACTTTGTTTTAGAAGCCTTTGACAACAAGCAAATTGGAGAAGACTTCATCATATCTTCGATAGAGATGGTGTATAGATTTGAGCCACGTGAACCTCTTAAAAGTTCCTTACCATCAAGTTCTCTAACGAAACAAGTATGTTTTCTGAAGGCTACTTCTAGATCAGAATCGCAGAATTGACCAACAGAGAACATGTTATGACCAAGACCTTCCACATAATATACCCTGGAGATAACACTTTTACCAACAACATAATCTCCATAACCCATAATTGCACCGAAATGATCATTCCCGAATCTAACTATCCCAATGAATTTGCTCACGAAGTTCATGAGCCGCGACCGGTCTCCAGTCATATGCTTGGAACAGCCTGAGTCCAGGTACCACAGAACGATTTGAACGATCTGCAGTTGAACACAAACAAGAATGGATAACTTGATAATTAGGATCCCCATGCAAGAATGGGTTCCACTTGGTTAGTAACAGTAATTGGAACACCCACATCAGAAATAGAAACATCCATATCAGAAGTAGAAGCAATGGAATCATTGGGAATAGATACAGTGCTGGTGTTTGTATTTGACCTATTCAAAGTATGTTCACTTCTTAAAGGAATAGTTCTACCAGTAGGCATCCATTTTCTAGTAGGCATAGTCTTAGCAGTTTGAGGACAAAACTGATTATTCTTATGACCAAAAGGTATCCAATAATAACCTATCTTTATAAATGTTCTTCCTGTGGGTTTCCATTGTTTTCTAACAATCTTTCGTCTTTGCCTTTTAGCCTTCTTTGCACGATTATTAGCATTAACAATTTTAACTGGGCATTTGACAGCATTAGACAAAGCATTCACACCACATTCATGATTAGCAACAGAATTCAAGCAGACATCATTACAAGGTTTGCAAATTGTATCAGAATTTGAATTAATTACAGTACGCCTATGGCTAATACTAGAATCAACACGATTCGTTTTATTTAACTCAAACTTAGTGTTCCTAGGGTGATCTTCTACTTTCTTCCAATGCATATTCTTAGCTTGCGAGGTCCTATCATTCCTTGTATTGTATTGAGACTTTGACCTGCTCGCTTTAATGTCACTGTTTACTCCTGTAGAGGGAATGGGAACATTAGTTGGTTTTGCTAATTTGTGCATTTCCTGTTTAGATGTGCTGGGATCTGAACTATTTGAAGGTACAATAAAGTTCATTCTCTTAATAGTAGAAGTGCTGGGAGTTGAACTCCTAGAGGGCACACTCGAGTTCACATTCTTAGCACTAACAGATTTGGAATCTGAACTACTTGAAGGCACACTAAGGTTCACGTTCATAACATTTGGCATTGAATGACTTGCATGCTTGGCACTAGGCATTGAACAAGGTATCAAGGGATTGACTTGCTCACCTAAGGTTTTAGGGCATATTGTAATTAAGCATTCTAGAAGTTCTTGAGATCATTTGGCATATATGCATGCATGGCCAATTGTATTATCAAGTGGTTTCTCTAACTTATCATCTTCTACAATCTCACGGAGACATTCTAGGCTGTCCTTAAGATATGAGAAATATGTTTGAATTGCCAGTTTGTTATTCCTAAGATGAGGTGGAACATATTTCACAGTCAAAGCATATTTATTACAGACATGCACCTTTGAAGCACCATTCTCCCCATTGGTCATTGGCATTTTCCCTTTTACCTGACTCTTCAGATTCTCAATTTCCTTTTGCAACGAGGTTATTTTTTCGTTATTTTTGTTCCGAGTGACTTTAATTGACTCAAATAACTCATTGAAATGACGTTTAACCTTTTTATTTTCTTCTAGAAAACTCTCATTTTCCTTTTGTAAGGCATTAACCAAGTTTTGAAGATGAAAATTTTGAGAATTCTGAGAATCTAAAGGAGGAGGCATTTGGGAGCCAGTCATATTGTTCTTTTCACCCTTTAATTGAGAGATTTGGGCTTTCAACTTTCTGATCGTGTTACAGTGAGCTTGAATCTGTTCGTCACGTTTGTTTAGTTCAAAAACTGCATCAAACTCTGGAACATCCGAGGATATCTTGATGTTTGAGGTTTTAACATTTTCTTTAAGATGTTGATATTTTAGTTGTAAGTCAAAATGTTCAACTTCTAGCTTAGAAAAATGTTTTACCAAATTATCGTGATCATCCTGTTCAATTTTATCACTTAGTTTAGAGTTTTTGATTTCAAGCTCAATGACACGATCATGTGAGACTTTCAACGCAACAGATAATTCATGAAATTGAGAAGCAGTAATAGAGCAATTAGTAGCAGTATAAAACACATCTTGAGAGATACATTCAGAAATCAGATTCTCATTTAAGGTATGCAAGTTCTTCCTCTCAATTTCATTATATTTTAATGCCCGCTCATAGTCACTAACTTCAATTATCATTGCATCAAATTCTTTTTCCATTCCTTTAATATCTGTATCCATCCCCTTTTTAAGACTCTCAAAGTGATCTTTTAATTGTTTAAAGAAAGGCATGACTTCAGTTAAATAACATTCTTTTGTTTGTTCAAAACCCCTTTCCCCTTCAGTTATCCCAGTGGGTGTGATTATTTTCTTACAAGTTTTTTTCAAAATTAACAAATAATTGAAAGATCACATATTGACTGATTAAGGTTTTGCTCTTAGTGGCAATAGTTCTAGGAACTAAGTGCATTGGTGTATTGGGAGGATACACAGTCGCTGCAGGCATTCTCCTAAAGGGAGGGTTTGTTTCAACAATATTTTCAGCTTTTTGTTTATCTAAGTCTTTTTTCCAAAACACTTGTTCAGGTGTTAACAAAGTTTGAGGCTTAAACTTGTTTAAGGAAATCCAATTTTCCTTTTTGTAATCATGGGGTTTGATCATTATGTTATTCTTTTTACATTCAGGATCATCTAGCTTCTTATTCATTTTCTCCCTAGATGCATCATCTAATTTTCTATCTTCCTCAGTGCACTTAACGCAACTAGGTTTATGTCTAGGCTTAAGGATTTCATTACCATCATAAATTACATTTTTAGCTTCTTTAGCTATCTTTCCGTACTCAGGGTTGGGTTTATATATGATGGGAACACTATGCTTATCGCTTAAAACTCTATGCTTAGTGACCATGTGAGCAGTTTGAATGGTATTCCCTTGTACGTACAACTTATTTTCAAGCTTGTTTTTCAAGGTTTTTAGATTAGAAAAATCATTCAAAAGTTTTGATTCCTTAGCACAGAATTCTTGCTTAAGCATTTTAACATTTTCTTGAAGTTCTTGTTTTTGCTTAACGGTTTTAGAAAGCTTTTCTTGTAAGGAGGTTAACTCTTGTTTTAATACTTCTTCTCTAAACTTACTTTGTCTAATAGTTGTACGCATTTGGTCATCCATCTCCTGCTCACGAGTGGTTAACTCAAACTTAGCTCGTTGTTCATAAATAGCAACACGTTCTTTATAAGCATTTAGTTCAGAGATGACAGAATCATCAGGGACACATGTAGTGAATTCATCAAAAACATAATCATTGTTGACTGCAGAAGATGCATCACTTGGTACAATCTCACTTTCACTTTGTTTCACATATTGATCATATGGGACAACACTGATATTCCCCATATTTTCAATATTTGATTCAATAGTTTCAGTTGTTTGTACTTTGTCATGCATCTTTTGCACATCAGCATCATCGTATAGTTTTAATACCTCTGAGATGAGTTTGTTTTTGGATGGGCCAGCTTGTGGTGAAGATGAGACCTTAGGAGAAACCATTGGAGAAATGCTAGCCATAAAAATTGTGTGTGCAGTAGGTCCGTCATTCACATCAGAGTCGTATGCATCACAGTCAGCGACTTGAAAGGCATTCTGATGATTGTGACCTATCTCCTGAATTGGCTGCTCATCCACATCTGCATCATAGGTCTTGGCATTGCCCTCAGCGAGAAACAACAACTCTTCTTCATCCAAAGCTGCACCATTATCCTGAGCTTGCACAAGCAACATCTTATCCCTGAAGTATTCTGCATTCTGTGGATGTTTTGGAGATGTGCAGTTCCTAGCAATGTGTCCTTCACCACCACAGTTGTAGCATTTGATTGGCTTTGCTTGACCCTGGTTTCCATTCCTTCCCCTATTCTGATTTGCAACATAACCTCTACCAGCTCCACCTCTTGCTTGTTCGTACTGCCTTTCTTGAACTGGCTGCACCATAACCTTCCCATCTCTGACAGTGGCTTGATTGTGTAGATTGGATGCAGTTCTGAGATTGTTGTTGGTGTGTGGAAGAGAGTTCATGTTTTGACTAATCAGAAGAGCCAGTTGATTAATGAAGTTACCCACGTGTGCATCAGCATCAGCTTGTTTGAACATTGGATCGGGAATGAGTTTGTGAGTTCCATCACTCATGGGTATAACTTGTGAAGCTTTAGTGGTGATCCCAATGTTTGAGTAGAAGGCAGTTGAATCATTTGATGAGCTTGTCTCTCCTGGATTTGTTTTGAATTGTTCAAGAATCCTCTTTTCAAACATGGCATGTCTCTCATTCTGAAGAAGGAAGGCATACAGTTGTTCATAATTCGTATTCTTCAATCCTTTAGTGAGCTTCACAGAAGTGACAAACTTGTGCCATTCGGGATTCATGTTGTTTACAAACTTTGAGTTCAGCTGAATGTTTGGCATGGTCATTTTGATGTTCCTTATATCGTTCACAAGCTTATGGAATCTCACATAGTACTCATAGACACTCTCATCTGGTCTCATCTTGAAGTGCTCAAAGTCATCATATAGTTGTGATTCTCCGTCTTCAACAGTTAATTCAGAACCTGAGAGAAGCATCTTGACATTATCCCACACTGCCTTGGCTTCGGTGTTGTGATTGATCAGCTTGTAGATATCCTTTGGAAGACCTTGAAGTATGATGTTAGAAGCCCTGATATCAGCATCGAATCTCTTTTTCTCCTTATCATCGAGCGCATCATATGTCTTTGGTCTGTCTATTCCATATATCATTGATCTATCTGCAGCTGTATCAATTAAGTCTCTAGTAGTTTCAACCCGATAAGGTTCTTCATCGATTGACTTGAGAATGTTGACCCCATTTTCCTTTTCAAGACAGTACAGTCTGATTCTTTGAGCCCATGAATCATAATCAGTTCTGTCAAGCATAGGTGGACGAGTATCTGACCCTGCTGCTTGAACGTCCTCAGCTACGGAAGAAACAATAGTAGGAACGATGTTTTCCAGGATTACAAGTTCTACGGGATTTTACAATTCTTTGATTAAACCGGGAAATTGATTCTTTCACGGGATTTTAATAAACCAAAAGAACAACCGTAAGAATGTATCACGAAGAATTAACAAGCCTAAAATTTGACAAGTAGTAAAACACACAACTCGCTTAGTTATCAACTCGCTAAACACCCAACTCGCTCAAGGAGACAACTCGCTTAAGGAATCAACTCGCTAAATAGCCAAATCGCATTAGCATCAACTCGCAACACTGTCAACACGCTTAATGAATCAAGTCGCTAAATAGCCAACTCGCTTTGGTATCAACTCGCAACACAATCAACTCGCTTGAACACCAAGTCGCTTAAATTAACTCGCTAGCTCTACAACTCGCTTAATAGCTAAGTCGCTTTAGATCTCAAGTCGCTTAAAGAAACAACTCGCTTAGAACCCAAGTCGCATAAAAATCAACTCGCTAAATAGCTAAGTCGCATGTACCAACTCGCATCCAATAACAAAGCAACTCGCTTTGAAGAAAAAACTATCCGAGACACAACTCGCTTTGTACAAACTTCAAAAATAACCACTTTATCAATAAAAAACAACCAAACCACAATGATTTAAGCCTTCCAATTCAAAACATAAACACATATGATGATCCTAAACACAAAAGTACAAGCAAAATTCAAACTTTAACACTAGAATTTGTCCAAGTGAATCAAACTCTCCTAAACCTTTAATACCCCAAAAACCTTATGAAATCCACCAAAACAAGAAGCATGAAAGATGAGTGATCAAACCATGGCTCTTGATACCAATTGTTAGATATAGGATTTCACAAACACATTAAACCATAACCATGTGGGGCGTTAACAATGTTTAGAGAGAGAAAGTTCTAGTGAGAGAAAGGAAGAGAGTTGGGAACTATGTTGAACAAAGAAATAGTATTGAAGCTCCAACCCTCTACCTTGGGAGGTAGAGGGTATTTATAGTTTCTTACAAACAAACGCCACCTACGGGCTGTGGATCAGGCATACAGTGGGTAAAGACCCGTCCGTCCTCCACGGTGTTACCTAACTAAATACTACTTAACATAAAATAACTACGACTATGAGCTTTCAAACGATTACTTATGTTTGAGGTGACCGACTCTTTAATATCTGGAATTTCTAATTCCTAACAGTATTTTTACTAGATCAGTTTTATTTCAAAGTAATTTCTGAAAAAATTTGGTAATTTTCAAAAAAGTTTTACTATTTTTAATACTTAGTTTTTACATTTTTAGTTTTTAAATCATAAAAATTAAATAAAAAGTCAAAAAAATATTCCGCTTTTTTCCAAAATTTTCTTTTGTCGTTTTGCTCGTAGGAAAATTAGTTTTACATTTCTAGGGTAGTTATTTCTTATTTTTTACTTTTAGGCTCGGGTTTTTCCCTAGCGAGCTCGTTTTTAGGTTTTTAGTGCGTTTTAGGCCCCGATAGCTTAGTTTAATTATTTTAGTTGCCTAACTAGTTAACTTTAGCTATTGTTTGCTATATTTAGCTTAATTCCCCATTAATTGTCCATTTTCACTATTCAAAATCCCGTAAAACGCGACATGAGTTATAGAACTCCATTCATCCTTCGCTAGGAATGATCCGGGGACTCAAACCTAACCGTTTGAGTTGCCCTTTGAAAAATACTATAATTGATTTCCCATAAATCACTCCTCATTAGTATCGTCTTTAGGGGGAGAAGCCTTTGTATTCTTAGGAGAAAACGACCGATACTCCATTTTCTTGGTCTTAGAAACCCCAAAAGTCTGCTTATAAATGGGCCCCTTTAGATTAACAGTAGTGAAATCATTCGACACCTCCTTAGTAGCTCCCGAAACCGGATCTTTACCTTTATCAACCGCATTAACTGCACGTATTGGAGTAGCTTTAGGACACTCATCAAGAAGGTGACCATATAACATGTACTACATCGAGGGGGTCCCATTCATATTTAATACGGATAATTTCTTTCGTATATCCACATCCTTTTAGTTTAGGAACAATCAACATTAGAGTATCACGAAACTCATTAGACGCATTAACTTCAATCAGAGCTCTAGCATAGCTACTCCTCCCCCATGATTCCAAACACATCTTATTAGTATACGAGTCAGGAAGCATAGGAGTATGAGTCTTAGAATCAATCAAGCTCAGCCCATCCACAATATAAGAAACCAAAGAAACATTATGGAATTTCACCCGAACTGGAACACGAGACAAATCCTCTTTCAAAAAACTTATCTCGAGCGACCATTTGTTAAGAAAAATTAGAATTCCACGGATGATCCATGGACCATCCTGTAGAATAGATTCTGCACCCTGAGTAGATGAGAACTTGAAGAAGAAAAAACCATTAGCGTTCATTGTCACTTTCTCAATTCCATACTTAACCCAGTTATTTCGCACAAGCCAGTCAACTACGGGAAACACAAGAAGCTTACCAATGAAATACCCATATAGCAAACTCATTAACCTCAAGGACCAAAGCAAGAGGTAGCTCAACATCATAATCTGCATCCTTAGGTATGTTATCATCAATTTTCCAAAAAATTAGCCATAGTAGTCGTAGGAATGAATTTTGAAGCATATGTCGAAGGGATATTCACATTGTACTTTATTACAGCATCTCGCATAGCCTCATCAAAACTGTTACATGCATCAATTGCAATTTTATCCTTGGTAGAAGCTGTTTTCACACCAACCTGCTTATCCACAATATCAGCCTTGCTTTGAGGTTTACCATCGAACACACTCGCATTAGTCGATTCGATAGTAACATTAGTATCAATAGTTTCATGCACATTTAGCTTAACACTATTACCTGATTAGAACCTAGTCACACCACTTGGAGTCGATAGTAACACTAGTAGTGGTTTTGTCTAGCAAGGAACAAGCTTGTATGTATATATACTTATAGTAGCCAATTGGGGGAAAACAAATATAAGGAAAGAATTTGAATTTTTGAAAGGTATAAGTATTAATGTGTGTATATAATGTAAAGGTGGTGAATTGGTTGGGTACTTGCATGCATGCATGAGATATAATGAAAATATTAGGTGATTTATGTTAAATTTATAAAACCAAATGCAAGTGACTTATAAAATATGTTCATTGGAGTAAAAAGATACTTATTTAATGTAGACTAAACTTAGTATAGTGTCGATATACATTTAAAGTATTTTTTCGTTTTACGCGGGTTAACCTAACGGCTATACGTAAAGGTAAATATTCAAGTGTTCAAAGTAGAATGTTTTAAGTTTATGGTTAAGTAATAACTTGAAAAAATGTGAGTTGTCACAGTCTACCCCCATTAAAGGAATTTCGTCCTGAAAATCAGTGTGTGTTATCTGACGGTGTGGTGTATGTGAAAAGATACTTATTTAATGTAGACTAAACTTAGTATAGTGTCGATATACGTTTAATGCAATTTTTCGTTTTATGCATGTTAACCTAACGGCTATACGTAAAGGTAAATATTCAAGTGTTCAAAGTAGAATGTTTTAAGTTTATGGTTAAGTAATAACTTGAAAAAAATGTGAGTTGTCACAGTCTACCCCCATTAAAGGAATTTCGTCCTGAAATTCAGTGTGTGTTATCTGACGGTGTGGTGTCTATGAAGAGGTGAGGGTAATTGTGACAGATCTGGTCTTCCCTTTCCCAAGTGAATCCAGGGCCTTTTCTAGAATCCCATCGAACCTTGATGATAGAAATATGACTCATGCTTCAATTTACTTCATGGTCCATAAGCTCTACTGGTTCCTCAACAAAGTTTAGCTTGTCATCAAGTTGGAGATCCTCCATTGGAATGACGAGGGTTTCACCTAATAGGCATTTCTTCAAGTTCAAAATGTGAGACGTGTTGTGAACACTGTTGAGTTCTGGTGGAAGTTTGAGCCGGTAAGCTACTAGACCAACTCTTGCCAAAATATTGAAAGGTTCAATGTATCTCGGGTTTAACTTTCCTCATTTTCCAAAACGCATCACACCCTTCCATGGTGAGACTTTCAACATGACAATGTCTCTGACTTAAAATTTTAGAGGTTTACGTCTCACATTGGTGTAACTTTTCTGACGGTCTCGTACATAACTAAATCCCTCAGTCCTCCAAAATGTGGTAACCTACTTTTGTCATGAGACACCGGGTTCCATCTAACTGTGTCTCAAACCTTTTATTCATACCTCGTAGATCTTCGTTATTTATGTTCTATTCTATGAGTACTGTCGTCCCGCTGGTAGTCTCCAATGCCTAATCGTATGACAAAACCACTAATCATGACCACACTGGTCGGTGGGTTGTTTCTTGGATGACCAGTGGCGTGACCCGACTCATCGCCTTAGAATGTGGTTTAGGATGAGGCTTACTCTAACATGATAAAGTCATGGTAAATGTCTACTTAGTTATTGTGCTCACTAATATGAATGTCTATGACAGGCACTGCTTATGCATATACACTTAAAATTTTGCTTTTTAGGGATATAAGTGGAACGTTGATTTTAAAAAAAATTAAAAGCAACTACTCCCAGCATAACAAATCCTTCCTGAATTAGACATAGGTGATCAGGCTTGTCTAATTAAGGCTTAACGATGCAATGCTCGGCTTAGTCAAACTAATATTATGTTTCTTAGAGTTAAATAGTATCAACCATATTGTTTATAAGACAAATGCCAAAACGGTTTATAAAGTAGTAGAAAACGGTTTGTTAATATCAATAAATCATAAAAATGTTTATTTATATTTTTCGATCTCTTTAAGTTTTGTCCATAACAACCATAAAATTATTTCAAGTACAAATCTAAAGATTACATGTTATCATATTTATTTTTACTACTTACATTTGTTTGTTATGTAATTGTTTGTAATAATATAATTGTAAGTAAATGTGTGGGTAATTCTTGACCCATGACCCAAAACCCATGACCTATTATCTTTACATCATTCATGACATCAAGTTGGGTAAAACCCATGACCCATGTTCCAAATTTCATGACCCATGACCCAAAGTCAATAACCCATGACCCAATATATGCATTACATCATGCATGACATAATGTTGGGTACCCATGACCCAAAACCCAGTTTGTAACCCAAAATCCGGATTGGTTTACCTAGTGTGCCGGATCCCTAGGTTTACACTGGCCGGATCCCTTTTCCAAGGGACCCGCTAGATCCGAGTGAATAGTGGTCAGTTGGAACTATAAATATTCTTCTTTATTTCTCACCAATTCTCATACATATCTTCTCTCATTCTTATATCTCTCTAACCTCAGATCTAAGGATCATTCTTGTAGTTATCTTTTTGTGTTTTTTAAGGATCATCTTAAAAGACGAGATCACGTTCTTTGCATACGAGTCTTCTGATATTCAAGAGAAGATTTGATAGGACTTCATCATCACCATAAGATCATTGAGTTGGTTCTTGTATTTGATACATCATATTGTAATAACAAAGTTGTTGTGTTAGTTTTGGTACTTGTGTTGGATTGGTTCTTCCGTTGTAAAGAACCCGGTATCTAGCTTTGTACTGGAACAAGTGTAAGAAACATTGTGAGGCTTCTCCACCGGTTAAAGGAGCTTGTTGACATAGTGCTTAAGAAATCTCGAGTTGGGTACTCGAAAAGTGAAGTAGGGCAAGGAAGGTGTCCTTGTAGCCGAACCATTGTAAATCAATGTGTCACAGTTCTATCTCTTCCTCTCTTTAACTTATCGTATTTATCTCTTTTTTTATTTACTTGCATTGTATATATTTACTAGTCTTCCAAAGGTTTCACATACAATCGATCTAAAAGTTTTTGTAAACTAACTTTAAATTGGTAAAACTATCCAACCTCCCATGCTAGTTTTCTACACGGTTTATAAGATGGTAGCAAAACAGTTTATAAGATAGTAGCAAAATGATTTATAAGATGGTAACAAAACAGGGAGTGTAACTGACGAAATCGTCATAACACATTGATATAAAATAATAGAGATGTCACTAAATGAAAGAAAAATCACATAATACAATGAAGTTAATAGGAAAGTACTAATGCAAATCTCTCAAGGAATATATCCCAAGAGGGACTCGACTTGGTTCTTATTATGCAAGGCAGGAAACTCTCTACTTAAATATTATCATTACCCGTAACGACGTTAATTATCATTACCCGTAACGACGTTAGGGTCCTGGTGAGATTCTCTTCCTCCTAACACATATGCTCTCCCACGAGGTCTTTCTTCATTCTAGTTCTTCAGCTTCCCAAAGTTCTCTGATTTGTTGGATTCCTACAGTCCTTGTTTTAGTGATCGCGCTTCTTGCATATTCCACATGGTTCGCTACAATGACCTAAGTGTTGAAGATTGGATGTGTTACAGTAAGGTAGATTTCCATCATATCCCTTATTTTCATTTGGCCCAGCAGTGTACACCTTAATTACATCTTGTCTTTTGTTCTGTTGCTAGCTAAAATTAACTCTTGAGTTATCCTCTCACTTTCTCTTGTTGTTAGCACTATTTGCTAACCTGGATTCCTGTCGTACAACTTGATACATTAATTTGTGAGCCATGCAAATTGCACTCTGAATTGCGGCCATCTTTGAAGAAGTCACATTCCCCTGAATAGTTGGCGGGAGTCCCATATATAACGTTCAATATTTTTATACTGAAGGGTGACCATTGTTGGGCAAAGCAGTGTCAATTCGTGAGTGCACCATCCTGAAAGGTATATTCCACCAGGTGAGTGCACCATTCTGTAAGGTGTATGTGGCATAGTTGACCTTGTAGTTCTTAGCACAGTTACAGAAGCGAAAAACTGATTCCATCTTCTCAAACCATCTAACTAATCTAACTGCTCCTTCAGTCTCGTTAAAGTTGCGGGGCTGGCAGTTTAAAAATTACTTGTATGAACAACCACGGGTTGTCTGCTCCGTACCTCTAATAGTGTCACTGAATCCAGCTCCACTGTTTTGGTTGGTTTCGTATGCAGCAATAGCCTCAACAACTTGTTGGGCTATGAGTTGCTCAATAGCCGTTGGACTTAGGTATTGCTTCTTTGGCGGCATGTTTTTTCAAAATCACAATAAGTAAAGAAGAGTGAGACATAGTAAAGTCGTGTCCTAAAAGTAGGTGTTCCAAGGTGGCATGTTACAAGGTGACAGGTTAAAGCCGTGTTCTAATTTAATGGCGTGTTTCTAGGTGGTGGGTTATGAGGCGACATAGGTGATCCAAAAGTATGGGATAAGTGTTGAAAATCTTTTTCGGAGACGAATAGTAAGGTAATCAGGGGGATTGACAGACTGTGACGAGTTTCAATATCATATAAAACAATACTATGTAAGATCATGAAAAAGTTTTAGAGACCATTGTATCACTCACAATGTCTTGAAAACAAATTAGACCATTAAAATGAATAAGCATGTATGTAATGTATAGTAATTATTCACGTAAAATGTTTGTCATGAAATGGCTATTTTCTAGGCCTAATAATGCAGCCTAGTTCTCAATAGCCCGAGCTATGATACCAATATGTCGCAGCAAAAAGGTAACCGAAGGCATGACGTTCATAGCACAAAGACACAAGATATAAATAACAACCTCTATATGAGCCATTTGAAAATTAAAAATCCGATTAAGTAAATAAGTTTTAACAAGAACAAGTTTTAAAAGTAAAGAACACAAATGAAAAGATTTTTAAGTTCACATTGAATGTCATACTAATTCAAGAAATCTGCATGATGGCGAGACCGCAAGATGAGACTCTATAAGTAATGCTCTGATGCAAACAAGGCTAGTAAGATCAATGGCCTGAGAAATACATGCTAAAATGTCAACATAATGTTGGTGAGTTTATAGGTTTAAGTAAATGTAAAAGTGGACCAAAAGATTTATGTTATAACAAATACAATATCACAGAAAATTATTGCTATTGCACTAAGCTCATGACCCTGAAGACTTAATCATTTCTAGTTTTGTGCCCATGCAAGTGTTCCTTTCCGTGAACACTCAAATTTCTCAAATGATTATGAGTCCGTTTGATATACTAGTCAACTAGGGAAACTACCCGAATGGGGGTGTCAATCCAATATATCTATTCACAATATTCATGCTTACTACGTAATTAACGGTTCATGATAGTGAGGACTTAATGGAAAGTTGTGTACCTTAGGCAATATGTAAAAGTTTTAAGTACTTGTGACCGAAATAAAGTAATTGGGCATGTATTAAGTAAACGAGCATGTATTCTTACCCCAAAGTAGTTCAAAACGAGTATAAGGTAAGTAAAAGTGAGGCTGTGAAACTCACCTCAAATAAGTAGTACGTCGATAGATAATACGTAAGTTTAATCAGTAGTAAATCCTAACGGTGACCTAAATAAATAAGTCGTCTTAGGAACGGTAGGACATGTACTATATGCATATGAGTTTTATAAGGTTTTATCACCCTTAAATTCTTTTAGTGAAGTTTTAAAAGTTACATAGGTCAAAATAATTTATAAAAATTGAAAAAACATGTTTTTAGTTCTAAAATCCTATAAAGAAGTTGTTGATTTTTTGAGAGCACATGGTGTTTTTATTCCAAATGACACTTGTACTTTTTCAATCCGTATAATCTCCCGGATTGTGAGAGTTGGTATAGATATAAATTTTCACACCGATCCCTTTAGAATATAATTCTAAATGCATAGTGTCTTTAATGTACCGAAAGATACGCTTAACCGCTTCAATGTAAGAGGTTTTGAGATCTTCGTGGAAGCGAGCACAAGAGGCAGACACTGTACATGATATCAGGCCTACTTGCCGTTAGATATAATATGCTATCTATTATACCTTTATTACTTGTATTATCCACGGACTCACTTCATTATTTGTAAGTTTTGTTTCCGAGAATATGGACATTTCAATGTTTGACTAAACTAGACAAGTGAATTATCTATTAGTAGTATCTTGAGATAATATATCTTTTGGAAGCTAAACCTTACTTATTTCTATAAACTATTCATTTCGTGTCTTAAGCGATACATACTTAGATAATGTCAACATTCCTAATATTTCTATGCTAAGAAAGTTATAGGTTAAATCATCTACGCAATCATCAATAATGGAGGAGTTATAAGAGAGTGTACCTTTATCGGTGAATACTTTCTTCAAGAAAAGGTTATGTTTCGCCAAAAACTATTATACTTCTTGTTGATTAAAGCCTTGTTCTACTGATCTAGCGTTATTCTTAGGCATAGTGCTATTCTCATCAAGCTTATTTCTGTACACCCATTTTGTTCCCATGATTATTGTATTCTTAGGAAGTTCAACTAATTCCCAAACATCATTTTTAGAGTATTGGTTTAATTCCTCTTTCATAGCAACCACCCAGCTTTTATCATTCCAAGTTCTGTTATATGTTTTGTATGTCGAAAAAAGATTTTTGTTGTTCGCCAGATGATTCATACAACCTTTATCTTTAATCCAATTATTTGTCTCCAAATTGATTCTTCAGCACGCCTATTTAAGTAAATAAAAGAATTCAAACATTTGATCTCCAATATCTCATGGGTCAGAGAGCATTAGTGTTGTGCATTCCATATACTTGATACACTTGATTCGGGTATTGGAATGGTGGACAACTTCCCCATGGTGTGTAACTTTGTTGTTGAAAGTTATACCAAGTTACGGGATTATTATTTGGATAACTTTTTCCTCTAAAGTTGCTTCTAGGTTATGGTGTTTTAGACCGAGATTGAGAGGTGTTTGTTTTTCTTTGTGGAGGAGTTTTATATCTAAGTTCGTGTTTTACAAATCCAATTTCGGGTTTTAAAGATGGTTTATAGAATTGTTTAACTTTTCTTTACTAGCTACTTGTATTTTCTTTTTATCTACGACAACAAAATCAGTTCTAGAACATGCGTTCAATTTAAAATTCATAATTGTTTTGTCCTTAGACACAAATGGTACCATAGTACCTTTATTTATAAGGGTACTTTCGGTGCATTTAAGGGTGTCATCTGCTGTTTCAGCGGCTTTCGATTATTTAACAAATTTTATTTCTTCATTTCGACTAGTAGATGCTTCACCTAAGTTAAAAACTAGTCCTGTTTCACCGGAGATTTTCGAACACTTAATATTTCTTTTAAAGAGTGAGTAATTTTTTCAAACTTTGTAAGTCTAGTTGCTTCCTCTTTAAGTTTTTTATTTTCTACTCCAAGATCTTGACACATCGTACAACCGACATCATTCTCTTTTTTTTAGAAGTTGCTTGACTTTTTCTTTTAACTCTAGAATTTCCTTTTCAAACCTAGTTCTAACAACTTTTAACATCTTATTCTTAATTATGATTTTTATGCTAACTTTACAAAGTATATTATATTCATTGCCAAACCGTCAAGTTATCTCACACAAGCTAGCCACTTGTGAATGGCTAACCGTAAGAAACTTAAAACAGTTCAGACACCAATGCAATGAAGATCAGGAGAGTATAGTGTTTCCCTAGGTCGTTATGTCCCAACGAGTTGTGCAATGAATCACCAAACGAATAGTGATCGAGAGAATTTGAACGGAAAAGAGTATGATTGATTATAACTAAAGAAAAGGTTTATAAACTACAGGGGCTTAAATGCAAATTAAAGAAAATTAAAAAGATAAATTATATTAAATAAACGCTATCACTATATTTAAACTGATGTTTTTGAATTTTCTTTTATAAAACTAAAATTAAAAACTACGTGATGTACAAAAGAAAATGTGAAACTGAAACAATATTAATCCTAAAAATATGAAAATGACATTTTTACAAACCTAATGATAAGAGAAAATTTTTAGAAAAAGAAAATTATTTTTAAAACTATTTATCTAATTATTATTAATTAAAAACTATTTTTACTTATTTAATAATAGCCTAAAATACAAGAAAATATGAAATAAAGCTAGAAAAATGAAATTATGACTTGGAAAAATCTAAAATAACTAAAGAGAATTTTCAAAACTATTTTTATATTTTTCTGATTATTTTTCTATTTTCTATGAATTAAAAACTATTTAAAACTACTTAAATTGCTTAAAAATACAAATTTAACTAAGAAAAATTTGGAAAAACATTTTTTTGACTTTTTATATTTATCTTAACCTAGGAAAAATGAAAACTTATTTTTTTGAAGTTTTTCTGATTTAATTGCAATAAAAGCTAATTAAAATTGCCTAAAAATTGTTTTAAATGAAGAAAAATAGCAAACTGACCTAGAAAAATCTGAAAAATTCAGGAAAAGTCTAAATTAATATTATGAATCTAAGAAAAATATAAAAACAGTGGCCTGTGTGTAAGAAAATGAAACTGCAATGCAAAGTGCCTAAGAATAAGCACTTGAAATAAGCCAAAAGCCACAAATAAGCACCAAACTGACACAGAAGCTATAAAATGCTAAAAGTACCCAAATGAAACAAGTATCAACTAGCTTTAACCTCTAAATACTCACTGCCATGATTTGATGTTTTAAAATCTCAAGTGCTAAAAACAGATTTTACCACTACTTTTAAGCTAAATAATAAGCTACCCAATAAGCTGAGACTCAAAACCAAAAGTTGGAACCTAATCTAGACCTGGCTAGCTACCTATAAACCAAAGATGAGCCCTGGATAAGCTCTGATGAGCTTGTTGCAAGCTCTGCAAATCACCTGTGCACACTCAGTATACACTGAGTGTGTACAGGGCACTTATGACCATTTTGACAAGCAGTTTTGAAGCTTATAGAAAATTTACAAAAATCTACAAAAATGGTATTAAGAAACTAGACCAGTTGAAGTTATTAAACCCTAAGTTTTACTTGATTTGTCCCAAAACTGAAGCTATGAAAAATCACCCCATTTGGGTGAAAACTGGATTTTCACTCTTTTGACTTTTGAAACAGATTTGATATGTTGACTATAATGAACTTTGAAACCAATTTGTGGACTGATATTGATGATTTATGGTGAATTGAAACTAATGCAATCTATTTCTATGATATCTAAGCACAAAACAAGTGTTTGATTTCACAAAATCTCAACAGTTAAGAAACTAGGATAGTATTATGGTGATTTTGACTTTTTAAGCAATAAGATGCAAAGTAATGACTAAATAAGACTCAATGAAGCTAGAGAAGACTAATGCAACTGATATTAACCACAGAACAAGTCTTTAACTCAGGTTAACCCTATGATCCAAACACCACTTAAAACACTGATATGCAAGCAAAACTGAGCTCCCTACTGAACTGGCATGTATTATCACTTACACTGAGTTTAATTACCCTAATTAACACTAAATAAACAGGTAAAAACTAATATTAACCACAGATACAGATTATGCAGTGATATTGAAAATGAACTCACATTTGGTCCTAGCCACTATGGCTTGAGATTAATCAAACACAAAACCACTAGCCTATTTATATCAACCCAAATCACTCTAATTCAACCCATTTCCATGCTCTGCAACACCCATATCCATTTCCAAGACCAAATGAGCCCAGTTTGACTTTCGTTGACCCAATACCAAAGTTATTTGAAACTTGAATGTAAGCTTACAAAAAGCTATAAGTAGCTTCCATAGACTTGTTTGAGCTTAAAAATAAGCTACTAAAAGCTTGTACATAAGAATTGGAAACTGAAATTTGCAACAGTGACACAAAAATATGAAACTTAAGTAAACTTTGAAATTGATGCTTAAAAATAGATTACACTGATAATATTACTTGAGTTTGGTACAATAAAACAAAAGATTACAGCTTTTACACTTAACTAAAACTTTAATGTTAAAAACGACATTGATGAAATTTAAAAACTAAAAGACTACTCCTTCTCTTGCTTCTTCTTCCTCTTTTTATACCAAAAAGTCTTCCACTAGCCCTCTGAGTGAATCCCACTTTTAATCTGGACCATTGGATGGCTTGAGAATATTTTAGCCATTTGATCATATTTTGGCGCCAAAATGCTTTTTGCCAGTGGGGGTTGAGTGTTAGGGGAAGGGATGCATTTAATGCATCTTGGAAGGTTATTGAGGTGGGGGGGACAAGGAAAGGTGAAGGTGAGCTGGGGGGATATGAGACTGGTGTGTTGCAGGCAGTTGGTGGGGAAGAAAGAAAAAGAGAGGGAAAAACGGGGTATATGTTTGACTTGGGATTTGACCGGGGTTAATATTATAAAAGGGGGGGTCCAAAAGGCAGGGGTTCAATGGATTGGCAGGGGGTCACAAGGGGTTTTGATAGGGTCCAAGGGTTCAAAGGCTTAGGCTTGTATTAATAACATAGGGACCATTTTGTAATTTCTGAAAAACAAGGGACCAAAGCTGCCAATTTATCAAAGTTGTTCCAAGGGACCAAAAGTGACAAGTTTCAATAATACAAGGACCAAATTGGACATTTTCAAACTTCCAAGGACTATTTTTGCAAATTTTGAAACTTGAAGGACCAAACTTGTAATTTCTCAAAACTTTTGACATTTTTCACCAAAGGACTAATTTTGACAAGTTATGATTTTAAAAGGACCTTTGGTGATTTTACTTTTGAAATAAGTGCTCAGGGACTATTTCTGACAACTTTTGAAACTTGGGGGACTGAAACTGCCAATTATGCAAACTTAGCTCATTTTTCATCTGATTTTAAACATTTTGCATCTGAAACATATAAAATGCAATTTTGAGATATTTTCAGTATTTTGATGCATTTCTGAGCATTTTTAAATGTTTTGCAGTTCAGATCGAACCAAAAATGATGAGTATTTACACACTCATCAATCCCCCACACTAAACTATTGCTAGTTCCTAGCAATCTTTTGAGAAAAACTTAATGGATTTGAATCTCTTTACCAAAATCCATTACTTCTGGAGTAGCCAAATGTTTCAGTTCAAGTAAGAACCATGGTACACCGATAACCATGTGATTTTGAGCAAACCACCAGCTTCCAACGGATTTGATTTGTCTTTACCAGAAGCCGTTTGCTTCTGGACTAGCCAACTCTTAGATAAATTATCAATATTATCTTTGGTGAGTCGATTACCAATTATGGTTTTTCCACTGCCTTTACCACAAGCCATAACCTTGCGGGCTAGCCAACTCTTCACTAATTAAAGATATGGTGAGCTGAATACCATACAATTTTGGGCAAATTGCAAGCCGTCAACGGATTTGAGATATCTTTACCAAGAGCCGTTTGCTCCTGGATTAGCCAATCCTTTTGTTTATTAGACATGGTGGACTGATAACCATAAGCTGAGTAAGTGCAGAACACTTACTCCAAAAAAAATTTTTTGGCCAAAAACGGGAGAATTGGGTGGTATAATTACATGATAAAATTCGTGAGAATTCCCCCCCACACAAGAAATGAATATTGCCCTCAATATTCAAAGTACCGGCTGTTCTGCCGAAACTGAGAACGTAAAAGGGAAATACTACGGCCATTATTTGGAAAGATTTTTTTATTTTTTTTATTTTATTATTTTTTTTTGAAACTTATATATATACACAACATGTGGGGCAACTCCCCCACACTAGGGTGGTAGAAAGATAGAAAGAAGTCAGAAATATGGGTGAAAACCCATATGGCATGCTACTGTTTTTGATTCCCGAGTCGCTAGCTCGACTCGATCCCCGCATTCATTGGTTCATGGGGAAAGTTTGTAGATCCGGGACAACCATAGGAGGAATGTCCTCTCCAAAATAATGCTTCAACCGATGACCATTCACTTTAAAGTTTGGACCATCGGGTTGAGATAACTCAATGGTTCCATATGGAAATACTTTAGTGATGGTAAATGGTCCAGACCAGCGGGATTTTAGTTTTCCCGAGAAAATCTTCAATCTTGAGTTGAAAATAAGGACTCGATCACCGACGTTGAAAACGCGGTTTTTGATTTTTGAGTCATGAATCTTCTTTGTCTTTTCTTTGTAGATCAAAGAGTTCTCGTATGCTTGATCACGGAGTTCATTTAATTCATTCATTTGAACTTTCTGGTGATCACCAGCTGTCTGAATATCGAAGTTGGCATGTTTCAAGGCCCAGTATGCCTTGTGCTCAAGCTCAACCGGCAGATGACATGCCTTTCCGTATACAAGTTTGTATGGAGTACACCCGATGGGTGTTTTATAAGCTGTACGGAAGGCCCAGAGTGCGTCATCTAATTTATCCGACCAAGAGGCACGGTTTTCGCCTACTGTCCTTTCCAAGATTCTTTTAATCCCCCGGTTGGAAACTTCCACTTGCCCACTTGTTTGGGGGTGGTACGCAGTAGAGAGACGGTGAGTTACACCATATTTTTGCATGACTCTATCAAACTGGTCATTGCAAAAATGCGTACCACGATCACTGATTATAGCTCGTGGAGTTCCAAACCTAGCAAAAAGAGATTTTAAGAATTTCACAACAACTCGGGCATCGTTGGTAGGTAAAGCTTTTGCTTCAACCCATTTTGACAAATAGTTAACGGCCACGAGTATGTATTTATTTCCGCGAGAAGAAGGAAATGGCCCCATAAAGTCAATGCCCCAGATGTCAAAAATCTCACACACTTGAATGGCGTTTTGCGGCATTTCATTTCTTTGTGAGATATTCCCGTGACGTTGACAAGCATCACAGGTTTTGACAAATTCATGGGCATCCTTGTAAATCGTGGGCCAATAGAATCCGGAATCAAACACCTTCTTGGCGGTGTAGTTAGGGCTATGATGTCCCCCAGTAGGTCCAGAATGGCAAGCCTTGAGAATGTCATTGCCTTCCTGACCATACACACATCGCCTGATGACTTGATCCGCGTAAATTTTGAACAAGTAGGGGTCGTCCCAGAAATAATGTTTCACATCTTTAAAGAATTTTTTTTTCTGTTGGGACGACATCCCTTTCACCACAAAGTTACCCGCATGGTAATTTGCAAAGTCAGCAAACCATGGGGTAGAAGAGTCTCCACGAAAAGAAACCACATTGAGTGTTTCGAGAGGAAATGTTTCGTTTATTTCCTTTTTCTCAAACACATCTTGGTGAGGGTTTTCTAGACGGGATAGATGATCAGCAGCCAGGTTCTCAGCTCCTTTTTTATCACGTATAATGATATCAAATTCTTGTAGGAGGAGAACCCAACGGAGCAATCTCGGCTTAGCATCTTGTTTTGCAAAGAGATATTTGAGAGCCGAGTGATCCGTATACACCACGCATTTGGTCAAGATAAGGTATGGCCGAAACTTTTCAAACGCATACACCACAGCTAATAATTCTTTTTCTGTAGTGGTGTAATGGGTTTGAGCTTCAGTCATAGTTTTACTTGCGTAGTGGATAGGCTGAAAATGCTTGGTTTTTCGTTGCCCCAAGACTGCACCGATAGCAAAATCACTTGCATCGCACATGAGCTCAAAGGGTAAATCCCAGTCGGGGGCAACTAGAATGGGTGCTTCCGTAAGATTTTTCTTTAATGTTTCAAAAGCTTCGATGCACTCAGGTGAGAAGATAAAAGGAGCATCTTTTTCGAGAAGATGGGTCATAGGCCGAGCGATTTTAGAAAAATCTTGTATGAATCTGCGATAAAACCCGGCATGACCTAGAAAACTCCTAATACCTTTGACGGTAGTAGGATGAGGCAATTTAGCAATAACATCGACTTTTGCTCTATCTACCTCAATCCCATTTTTGGAAATCTTATGGCCAAGGACTATGCCTTCTTTGACCATAAAGTGGCTCTTCTCCCAGTTTAGACAAAGATTGGTGTCTTCACACCGTTGAAGCATTTTTTCTAAATGGGACAGACATGTATGAAACGAGTCCCCAATGACCGAGAAGTCATCCATAAACACCTCCATTGTTTCCCCGTTCATGTCGTGGAAAATTGCCATCATACATCGTTGGAACGTGCCAGGAGCATTGCATAGGCCAAAAGGCATACGTCTGTAGGCAAATGTTCCGTATGGGCAGGTGAATGTGGTCTTTTCTTGATCCAGGGGATCAATGGGGATCTGAAAGTAACCCGAGAAACCATCAAGGAAACAATAGTACTCGTTCCCTGCTAATCTCTCAAGCATCTGGTCCATGAAGGGTAGAGGAAAATGGTCTTTACGGGTGGCTTCGTTTAACTTACGATAGTCAATACACACACGCCATCCTGTAACCAATCGAGTTGGAATTAACTCGTTTTCTTCATTCGTAACAACAGTTATGCCACCCTTTTTAGGAACGCAATGAATGGGACTGACCCAAGGACTATCAGAGATCGGGTAAATTAAACCGGCATCAAGAAGTTTGAGAACTTCTTGTTTGATAACCTCATGATTCTTAGGATTCACCCTTCTCTGATGTTGGACTGCTAGTTTGAAGTCATCCTCCATCAAGATTTTGTGAGTACAAAACTCAGGGTTGATACCCTTAATGTCGGAGAGTTTCCAAGCAATTGCTTGCTTGTGCGACTTCAAGACCTTTATGAGAGCAGTTTTCTCCTCCTCAGTTAAGTCTTTAGCAATTATGACGGGTAATTTATCATCACCCTCCAAGAATGCATACTCGAGATGAGGAGGTAGGTCCTTAAGTTCAACCTCGGGAAATTCTTCAGTAGATGTTTGCACTGATTTGATTTCCTCAATCGTGATCTCTTTTCGGAGGGAGTGAAGGTAATGGATCTTCATTTAATAATTGCTCAAGATAAAGGATATCCCCCTCCGAATCATAAACACCATCAATTCCAGGCGGAATTGATTCATCACTAGCAAGAAATTCATCGATCTCTTCAAGAAAGAAGTCACCTCCCTCAAACGGAGTGAGAGAGGGGGAAGAGTCGGCAATGATTGGTTTAGAAGATGTGGTGGAATCCCCACTCACAGAATTATGAAGATAACCAAGAAACTCTTGAGAGTACTCCTCTGAAGCAATATCAATTACATCGACTCGATTAACTGATTCAGTATCATAATTTGAGGAGTACCTCGAAGTTTGATCAAGGTTAAAGGTAACAGCTTCATTACCCACACGTAACGTGATTTCTTACTCAAATACATCAATGAGAGCACGGCCCGTTCTCAGGAATCCTCGTCCAACAATGAGGGGAACCCGATGATCGGCATCGAAATCAACAACCACAAAGTCAGCTGGAAAATGGAACTTTCCTACTTTCACGAATACATCCTCGGCGATGCCAAGAGGACGCGATATAGAACGATCTGCAAGCTCAAGAGTCATGCAAGTAGGAATAAGTTCCGGAAGAGAAAGTTTCTTCCATACTGAATAAGGCATCAGATTGATGCTTGCACCAAGATCGGCGAGGGCAAAGCATTCAATCATTCCTGGAAAAACACAAGGGAGAAGAAATTTTCTAGGATCTCCTAGCTTCTCGGGAAGCTTCTTTAACAGAACTGCTGAGCAATTCTCGTTCAAAGGAGTTTCGGCCATTTCAAACAGCTTTTCCTTATTGCTCAACATGTGTTTGAGAGTTGATGCAAACTTGGGCATCAACATGATGGCATCCGCAAAGCTTATGTCAAAATGAAGCTCTTGGAAAATTTGAAAGAATTTTTCCATTTGATGACTAGCTTTTTCGCGGAGCTTTTGCTCATTTAAACGTGAGGGGTAAGGAATAGAAGTTTTGGATTTGGGGTTGCCAACTGGAGGTTCAAAAAAAACTCCAGGTTTGGTTTTGGGTTTCGGGACAACCTGAGGATGGACATTGCTGGTACCTCCGTTATTAGTAGGAAGTTCCTTGTCCTTTGTCGCCTCAGGTTCACTTTTCACTACCTTCGGGATAGAAGAAGAAGAGGTAGTAGGAATAGCGGGTCCATCATACGAAGCACCACTTCTGGTTGTGATCGCCTTTGCATCGCCCCTCGGATTAGCGATCGTGTTGCTAGGTAAAGTACCTGAGCCCGAGGGTCGATCATTTAAAGACTTCTTAATGTCAGAAATCTGGCTAACCAACAACCGATTCATTTCCTCTTGGGATTTCATGAATTGTTTCAACAACTCATCAGATGATGGTCCAGTTGGAACAATGGCTTGAGTTTGTGTAGGAAAATTCTGGCCTCTATTGTTAGGATTAGGGCCTTGATTCTGAAAATTTCCTTGATTATTGCCATGAAAATACCCTGGGTTGAAATTTCCCTGACCTTGGTTTCTATTAAAGTTTCCTTGGTGTTGGAAGTTTTGATTTTGATTTTGAAAACCGTTGTTTGGATTAAAATTACCTTGGTTTTGAAAACCTTGGTTCGGTCTATTCTGATTTTGATTACGGTTCTGGTTTTGGTTGAAACCAGGAGGTCCAGGGTAGTGGTTAGGACGGTGGTTCGGGTCTATAGGAGCACGATATTGGTTGCCTCCCTGATTAGAAATCCCGCCCACAGCATTAGCTTCAAAAGGGTTACCATCGGTGGCCATACAATTGTAGTAAGCATGGGGGCCACCGCAAGTAACACAAACTTCCACTTTCTTAACTTCAGCAGGAGGTGAAGTTTGTGGAAAAGAGACTTTCTTTTGGTTGGAGAGAACCAAAGCTTGAATTGCTTCCGTGAGTTTGTCAATCTTAGCATCGGTGCTAGATTGACTCACGGGCGATGAAGTAGAAGGACCAACACTGACTTGGGAAACAACCGGCTTGCTTCGTGCAGTGCGGACTTTAGACTTGTTTTCAACGATCGCTAAAGCTTTTTTGACAGTTTTGCTTAAGAAATTTCCTCCAGCGGAGGAATTGAGAGAATCTTGATCAGATTGGCTCACTCCATTATAGAAAGTATCGAGTTGCATCAACTCGGAGAAACCGTGGTGAGGACATTTGCGGAGCAACTCCTTAAAACGATCCCACGACTCACTGAAGGATTCATCAAACTTTTGTGTGAACTTGATGATTTCATTTTTAAGACTCGTGGTTTTGGAAGGTGGATAGAATTCATTCAAAAATTTCTTCACCAGGTCTTCCCATGTCTCGATTGACTGAGGGGGTTGTTTTTCAAGCCAAATCCGGGCTTGTCCCTCAAGAGAAAATGGGAACAGAAGAAGCTTGACAACATCTGTAGGGACATTCTTGTATTTGATGGTAGATGCAATCTTGTTAAACCATCGAATATGAGCATGAGGATCATCCCGCTCAAAACCATAGAATTGACTTGAGGTTACAAGATTCAGTAACCCGGTTTTGAGTTCAAAATTTTCAGCCACAATGGCTGGAATAACAATAACATCTCCATACCCGTCGATGGGTGCCTGGAGAAGCTCACACATAGGACGTTCTTCCGCCATGATAACGGAAGTAGTGTGAGCAGTCCGGATCTCAGATCCGACTGATGGAGCAGAAAGTCTACAGACACGCCTTCTTGGAATCTTGACAAGCTCACGAAATGGGCTCACAGATCTAGAAGAGCGAGTGCGCATACACTAGAGTTAACTCTAAGGAATCTCAGAGTTAAGGAGAGGAATGGGAATTATGAAAATGGGGTAAGAAGAATCTTTTTGAGTTTTCTGGTTTTGAAAAGTAGATATAACAACAATTCCAATTAAAACAAAATCGAGGCAAAACAACAGTGAACTTAAACCAATAATCACAAGATGAATGGCTTCTTTGAAAAAGGTACACCACTCACAAGGACACAAAGGCAAGTTTTTAATCTTTGGTTCGGGAACTTATTATGGTCGTACCCCCAATTAGGTAGTACACTGCCTTGGTTTGCGGTGGTAATCTTTTATGTTGTTATTATTAAACAAAGAAAACGACAAATCTTTTTGTATTTTTATCTTCGATATATATATAGAAACAAAAGCAAAATATTTTTGTGTTTTATACGTTTTTGGATGTTTTTGAGTTTTTGGAATTTTTATAAGAAAATATATATAGATATAGATAGATGGTATGAACAAAGAGTGAATATTCAAATTACTAATCTGCTAAACGGAAGATAATTAGCACAGCTCCCCGGCAGCGGCGCCAAAAATTTGATCGATGCCAAACCGTCAAGTTATCTCACACAAGCTAGCCACTTGTGAATGGCTAATCGTAAGAAACTTAAAACAGTTCAGACACCAATGCAATGAAGATCAGGAGAGTATAGTGTTTCCCCAGGTCGTTATGTCCCAACGAGTTGTGCAATGAATCACCAAACGAATAGTGATCGAGAGAATTTGAACGGAAAAGAGTATGATTGATTATAACTAAAGAAAAGGTTTATAAACTACAGGCGCTTAAATGCAAATTAAAGAAAATTAAAAAGATAAATTATATTAAATAAACGCTATCACTATATTTTAACTGATGTTTTTGAATTTTCTTTTATAAAACTAAAATTAAAAACTACGTGACGTACAAAAGAAAATGTGAAACTGAAACAATATTAATCCTAAAAATATGAAAATGACATTTTTACAAACCTAATGATAAGAGAAAATTTTTAGAAAAAGAAAATTATTTTTAAAACTATTTATCTAATTATTATTAATTAAAAACTATTTTTACTTATTTAATAATAGCCTAAAATACAAGAAAATATGAAATAAAGCTAGAAAAATGAAATTATGACTTGGAAAAATCTAAAATAACTAAAGAGAATTTTCAAAACTATTTTTATATTTTTCTGATTATTTTTCTATTTTCTATGAATTAAAAACTATTTAAAACTACTTAAATTGCTTAAAAATACAAATTTAACTAAGAAAAATTTGGAAAAATATTTTTTTGACTTTTTATATTTATCTTAACCTAGGAAAAATGAAAACTTATTTTTTTGAAGTTTTTCTGATTTAATTGCAATAAAAGCTAATTAAAATTGCCTAAAAACTATTTTAAATGAAGAAAAATAGCAAACTGACCTAGAAAAATCTGAAAAATTCAGGAAAAGTCTAAATTAATATTATGAATCTAAGAAAAATATAAAAACAGTGGCCTGTGTGTAAGAAAATGAAACTGCAATGCAAAGTGCCTAAGAATAAGCACTTGAAATAAGCCAAAAGCCACAAATAAGCACCAAACTGAGACAGAAGCTATAAAATGCTAAAAGTACCCAAATGCAACAAGTATCAACTAGCTTTAACCTCTAAATACTCACTGCCATAATTTGATGTTTTAAAATCTCAAGTGCTAAAAACAGATTTTACCACTACTTTTAAGCTAAAGAATAAGCTACCCAATAAGCTGAGACTCAAAACCAAAAGTTGGAACCTAATCTAGACCTGGCTAGCTACCTATAAACCAAAGATGAGCCCTGGATAAGCTCTGATGAGCTTGTTGCAAGCTCTGCAAATCACCTGTGCACACTCAGTATACACTGAGTGTGTACAGGGCACTTATGACCATTTTGACAAGCAGTTTTGAAGCTTATAGAAAATTTACAAAAATATACAAAAATGGTATTAAGAAACTAGACCAGTTGAAGTTATTAAACCCTAAGTTTCACTTGATTTGGCCCAAAACTGAAGCTATGAAAAATCACCCCATTTGGGTGAAAACTGGATTTTCACTCTTTTGACTTTTGAAACAGATTTGATATGTTGACTATAATGAACTTTGAAACCAATTTGTGGACTGATATTGATGATTTATGGTGAATTGAAACTAATGCAATCTATTTCTATGATATCTAAGCACAAAACAAGTGTTTGATTTCACAAAATCTCAACAGTTAAGAAACTAGGATAGTATTATGGTGATTTTGACTTTTTAAGCAATAAGATGCAAAGTAATGACTAAATAAGACTCAATGAAGCTAGAGAAGACTAATGCAACTGATATTAACCACAGAACAAGTCTTTAACTCAGGTTAACCCTATGATCCAAACACCACTTAAAACACTGATATGCAAGCAAAACTGAGCTCCCTACTGAACTGGCATGTATTATCACTTACACTGAGTTTAATTACCCTAATTAACACTAAATAAACAGGTAAAAACTAATATTAACCACAGATACAGATTATGCAGTGATATTGAAAATGAACTCACATTTGGTCCTAGCCACTATGGCTTGAGATTAATCAAACACAGAACCACTAGCCTATTTATATCAACCCAAATCACTCTAATTCAACCCATTTCCATGCTCTGCAACACCCATATCCATTTCCAAGACCAAATGAGCCCAGTTTGACTTTCGTTGACCCAATACCAAAGTTATTTGAAACTTGAATGTAAGCTTACAAAAAGCTATAAGTAGCTTCCATAGACTTGTTTGAGCTTAAAAATAAGCTACTAAAAGCTTGTACATAAGAATTGGAAACTGAAATTTGCAACAGTGACACAAAAATATGAAACTTAAGTAAACTTTGAAATTGATGCTTAAAAATAGATTACACTGATAATATTACTTGAGTTTGGTACAATAAAACAAAAGATTACAGCTTTTACACTTAACTAAAACTTTAATGTTAAAAACGACATTGATGAAATTTAAAAACTAAAAGACTACTCCTTCTCTTGCTTCTTCTTCCTCTTTTTATACCAAAAAGTCTTCCACTAGCCCTCTAAGTGAATCCCACTTTTAATATGGACCATTGGATGGCTTGAGAAGATTTTAGCCATTTGATCATATTTTGGCGCCAAAATGCTTTTTGCCAGTGGGGGTTGAGTGTTAGGGGGAGGGATGCATTTAATGCATCTTGGAAGGTTGTTGAGGTGGGGGGGGGACAAGGAAAGGTGAAGGTGAGCTGGGGGGATGGGAGACTGGTGTGATGCAGGCAGTTGGTGGGGAAGAAAGAAAAAGAGAGGGAAAAACGGGGTATATGTTTGACTTGGGATTTGACCGGGGTTAATATTATAAAAGGGGGGTCCAAAAGGCAGGGGTTCAATGGATTGGCAGGGGGTCACAAGGGGTTTTGATAGGGTCCAAGGGAACAAAGGCTTAGGCTTGTATTAATAACATAGGGACCATTTTGTAATTTCTGAAAAACAAGGGACCAAAGCTGCCAATTTATCAAAGTTGTTCCAAGGGACCAAAAGTGACAAGTTTCAATAATACAAGGACCAAATTGGACATTTTCAAACTTCCAAGGACTATTTTTGCAAATTTTGAAACTTGAAGGACCAAACTTGTAATTTCTCAAAACTTTTGACATTTTTCACCAAAGGACTAATTTTGACAAGTTATGATTTTAAAAGGACCTTTGGTGATTTTACTTTTGAAATAAGTGCTCAGGGACTATTTCTGACAACTTTTGAAACTTGGGGGGACTGAAACTGCCAATTATGCAAACTTAGCTCATTTTTCATCTGATTTTAAACATTTTGCATCTGAAACATATAAAATGCAATTTTGAGATATTTTCAGTATTTTGATGCATTTCTGAGCATTTTTAAATGTTTTGCAGTTCAGATCGAACAAAAAATGATGAGTATTTACACACTCATCAATATCATTATCTATTGAAGAAGCATCATCACTATAGTAAGAAGAATTGGAATGTACCTTATTTGAAGCATGAGCCATAGTCACGTTTTGTCGTTGGGCTTTTCTTCATCTTCCTCACCACTATCACTCCTAGAATCTCCAATAAACGCCCTTTGGTTCTTGTTTCTAGGTGGTTTCGGATATTATCCAATAAGGATTCGGGTCTCCGTATCTAAACCATTTCCTATCTCATTTACATTTCTTGTCATATCGGTTCTTTTAAAATGACTTCTTTTTATCTCGCGGTTGTCCTTACGTATCTTTGTATTCTATCAAAGAACTTTTTAAAGTCCCTAAACGCCATTGCATATTTTTCGTCTTCACTCCTGAAGTCGAATCTTCATCATCACGACACTCCTTCTTAGCTTTCAAGGCAAGAGATCTCACCCTTTCTCCTTTTCCTTTAACTATTTTGAAGTCTTTATTTATTATCACTTCGTGAACTTTTAAGTTACCCATAAGTTCGTCAAGTGATAGTGATATCAAATTCTTTGATTCTTCAATTGCGGTGACCTTTACTCTCCATTTAGGATTTAGAGCCAAAAGAAAATTTGATAAGGACTTAAAACATACGTTTTTAGGGGGTCATTTAAGCCCTAAATCGACACATTTTATATCTGTTACTACTTAAAATCGTTCCTTTTCACATTTTAGGTCTTTTGGAAGCAAAATGCTGGAATGAACCATATTTGGACGAAAAGGAGCAAAAACTTGAAGAAAATGGCAAAGTCAAGATCAAAGGCACTCCAGCAGCACCTGACGGCATCCCAACTAAAGGGCGATGTCGTCCCTCTATAGAAGTTTTGATCAAAATTACACGCAACGGCTCAGCGGAAATTCTGGTTCTAAAGCATGACGACGTCACGCCTAAACTCTGGAAGGCGTCACTCTCAATTTCCACACCAGACGCCCAAGAACCAAGCTCAGATGACGTCCTTCATGAAGACTGACGGTGTCACACTCATCAACTGACGTTGTCCCAATGATGACTTGGCCCAAACGAAACCCTAATGATGGCGACCTGACGACGTCACTAGTAAAAGGTGACGCCGTCGCACTTGTAAATCTATATATAGAATTTTATTTTTCTGTTTTAAGAGAGTTAGAACTTGTAAGCAAGCCCTTATACAGTTGTAGTCCGATTTGGACAGTATTCTAGGGTCCCATACCCTATTTTACATCACAAGATAAGTTTGTTTATCCAATTTATCATTATGTCTACCCCATGTTCAATTGTATGTGTTTATGCTTGCTTGTTTAATATGAGTAGCTAAATTATTCTTGTGTTTGCTTAGATCTATAAAACCTAGTTGTTAATTATTGTTAGGTTCTCTCTTGTTTTAATTGGTAGATGCTAGATTAAGGAAAATCGTCTTCTTCTTTAATTGTTACGAGCTTGAATGTCCTAAATAGTAAAAAATCTTAAGAGTGCACTTAGGCCATTCGTTGTGTTTATTGCGTGGATTATAGCTTAAGGATAGTAGAGTATTCGGAGGAGATACCATTGTACTCGCCGATCCCGGGTAATATAAAGGAGAGTTGCAATTCATAGAACTAGGGAATTAGGCACCACCCTACGACCAAACGGAATACAACGCACCAATTAAGATAAAGGAAGTGACAATTCAACCGACCAATAAGAGATAACTAGGGAGTAAGAACATCTAAGTAAACACATCATTAATCATCATATGAGCACGCCTACATTAAACATAATATATCCTTAGTTAACTAGATAATTAGTAAGTAGTTATAAAAGTAGTAAAATTGGTAGAAGTATCACCCCCCACTCTTATACCCCGAGATATTTACCTTGCTTTCTAAAAAAAATATAAAAAAAAGACTAAAAAGAATCTCCCTCAACCCACATTCTCGTCATATATCTCTTTCTAGCATTCCCATTCCCCTAGAGAATGAAATCAATCCCCTGGGCATACCACATACTACACTACAACGATTAGGTTCACTGCTATCAAGTTTTTGGCGCCGCCGAATCCTGCTATCAAGTTTCAAGCTTACCAAAAACTTGACCCGCCAAGAGGCCGTACTCTTGGTGAATACTCTAGACCGAGCCATCAAGGCTATAAGAACACCATTGAGCTCCCACTTCAAGCTCAAACTACGGCCTTGTGATCCGACACCATCTGGTTGGTGCAAAACAGATGTGCATTCCATGAACTTCGTTCCGAAGATCCTAATCAGCATCTCAAGGATTTTTTAAAAATTGTTGACTCCATCGACCTTGATGCTACCACACGGGAGACCACGCGCTTGCGTCTCTTCCAATTATCTATACGGGACCAAGCTAATAATTGGCTTGAGCGACTTCCCGCATGATCCATCTCAAGTTGGGATGATCTCACCACTCGTTTCCTCGCCCAATTTTTACCATCGGGGAGAACTACCAAGCAAAGGAATGACATCTTGATGTTTCAACAACGTCAAGGCGAAACTCTCTACGAGGCGTGGACTCGATTCAAGGACTTGCTCCATAAAGTCCCTCATCACGGCATTTATCTTTGGCTTTAAGTCCAAATCTTTTACGATCATGTCAATCTCTCCACTAGGCAAACCATCGACCAAGCGGCCGGTGGTAAGCTTAGTGAACTTACCGCGGAAGATTCGTGGGGTACAATAGAGGACCTTGCCCTCTATGACAACGAATGTTGGAATGACCCCCCGTGAGTTGCCCAAAACCGTCAAGGCAATCTCCTTGCCTCCCATTGACTCACAATCTTCCAATTGTAGCATGCTCGAACTTGAAGATCAAGTTAAATTCTTAATGAGTTCCTACGAAACTCCTAAGCCTTCATGCCAAGTGAACAAAGACTCTTCCTTGTGTGAGTTATGTAGTGGTCCCCATGACACTCGTAATTGCACGAGACTCCCTGAAAAAGCTTTCGTGGACTATGCATCCTTGCGTACCAATGGAATGGGAGGAAGATTCCCCACAACACCCGGAACTAGGACTTACAATGAAGCCCGAGAGGCATGGAGGGGGAAACCCAAGTATAATTGGAGTAAAACCAAAGAATTCACCTCTAACGACTCCCCATGGCCCTAGTAACACAATTAAATCCCTCATTCCCCTAGTCAACACAACTTAGAAGGGATGATGCGACACCTTGTGACATCCCAAGAAGCCCAAATAGCCAAGCTTTCAGACCGCTTTAACCAACAACAAGTCGAGATGGATAGGAAGATAGATAACCTCTTGAAAGCCATTACCAATCATTATAGAAAGACCACCGAAAAGGTTAATGCTATCTTAACTCACTCCTCAGAAAAAGCTTCCATTGTAAAGATTAAGGACTGAGCAAGTACTTCGATCACTCGCAATTAGGCAATGAAACTAGGGACCCGTCTTCATCAAAGCACATTCACTTCTTTAACGCCATCACCCTAGTGAAACCAAAGAGGAATAGCGATAAAGCAAACCATGAGACGGTGCTTGAGGTTAGTGAGACTCCTAAGGGTGAAACAACCAATGAAGTAGACGAAGTAGGTGATGAACACTTCAACAAGTTTCCTACGGATGAGGAACTTTCCTACCACCCACACCTAGTGCGCGACCTTTGTCCCTTTTATACTAAGAAATGCCCACACATCACCTTTGGAAATCCTAGAAACCTTAACATACCGTGTTGCATAGGACATCTTTTCGTGGCAAAGGCCTACACTGATCGCAAGTCCCCAATAAACATCATGACTAGCACGTACTATAATTGGGTGATGAAAAAACCTATCTCAAATAGGCAAGACCACAATGATCCTAGAGTGAGATGTAATTTCCTTGGTAGAATTAAGGGATTGCCCGTCTATGTAGGAAGCTTCACGTACCTAACGGATTTCGTGATTGTGGAAGATGTTAATACAAATAAGCCGTAAAAACGTTTATTTATATTTTACGATCTTCTAATGTTTTGTCGATAACAAACGTAAAATCATTTTAACGAAACAAATAAAATACGTAAATAGTTTGAACTAATAGTTTCTAACATATTCACATTTTCACATAAAACCCTAAAACAAGTATAAGTGATTTTATGATTTAATATTACATATGTACAACAACTAGTGTTTACATATTTGGGTTAAATATACACATAACTAGTATGTAGTATATTGGGTAATATAAATGGGTAGAAACTTAATTATCATAACCCATTGACCAAATACATTGAATGTAGTTGGGTACAACCCAAAGTCCATGACCCATGGAGCTTGACCCATAACCCATTGCATGACATCATGCTTATATCATATATGGATAATATCCATAACCCATGGTTTTGACCCATACCCATGTGACTAGGTGCATTGCACTCAAGAGATACATTGTATCTAGCTAAAGACCCATGGATCAACCCATGACCCATAACTACAACACCCATGGGTAAAGAGGAGCGTCCCACGGATCCCTAGCTTTACGCTAGACGGATCCCTTGTGGAAGGGATCCGTGGGATCCGGGGAACAGTAGAATTTTTCCTCTATAAATAGTGAGCCATTTCTTCATTATTGCTCACCCCTTTCTATCATACTTTCCCCTATAGTTGAAAACTCTCTAACCTCAGATCCAAGAGATCTATGTTTGTAGTTTTGTTTTTGTGTGATCTTCTAGGTTCCTCTTAAAGGCGAGATCACCACCTTTGAAGTCAAGCAAGCTCAAGTCCATGAGTTGCCATGCTTCCTCATCATCAAGACTACTGAAGTCTTCTTGTTGATGATTGTTTTTCATTTCCTAAGAAGTGTTGAAGACATTTGTAAAAGGTGTCTCAAGTGTCAAGACGAAGATATTAGTGAATGGTATCTATCGTCCATATCATAAGCACTTGTGGTAGGTGCTTAGAAGTCAAGACTAGAAGCATTATTGAAGGGTGCTTAGAAGTCAAGACACAAGACATTAGTGAAGGGTGTCTTGAAGATCTAGTTAAAGGCATTAGTGAAAAGTGCCTTAGATGTACATTCAATATGGTGTGTTTCTATGTACAAGATAGATTAGTATTAGATCCAAGGATATTGATATCCTTGATGATGTTGTAAAGGAGTTGATCTCCTTTGGGATTAGTCGTTGGTGTAGTGTTGGGTAGTACTTCGTTCATTGCAATGGAACTAGGTGCTTAGCCTAGTACCTAATAAAGGGTAGGCGACGTTGTTTAGGTGTGGTTCACCTTGGTGTGAAAGAACTAGGTACTTAGCCTAGTACCTTATAAAGGGTAGGCGACGTTGTGTAGGTGTAGTTCACCTTGGTGTGAAAGAACTAGGTACTTAGCCTAGTACCTTATAAAGGGTAGCCGACGTTGTGTAGGTGTGGTTCACCTTGGAGTGAAAGAACCCGGTGGTTAGCCTAGCACCGGAAAAAGGGTAGGCGACGTTGTTAAGGCTTCTCCGCCATAAGGAGATTGGTGTAATGATTACGAACTCTCGCGTAGGTGACTCGGGGAGTAGAGTAGGGCAAGGAAGGTATCCTTGTAGCCGAACCACTACAAATGCTCGCATTGTGGTTTTGTGCTTCTTACTCTTATCTTTTCATTACATACTTATATATGTTTTTTTATCAACATCCAACACACGCATCCAAATAGATTGACATAAGTCGATCTAAATAGTTTAAAAGGAAGTTTTAATCGGCAAAACTATTCAACCCCTCTTCTATTTTTCCACAAATGGCATCAGAGCTTCATTACCAAGTTTCTTGAAGTATATTGTACTTTAAAAACTTGATACGATCCATGGTTAATTGAAAACTACAAAGAAGGTTTTTCATAAAAACAAACACCATGTCTTTTAAAACTCTTTGTTTGGATGTTGATTAGATGACAACATTTTTCTCATTATTTATCTTCCATTTAAATGCACTAATCTTCTCTGTCATGTTGATTAGTCAAAGCTCATACCTACCAAGACATAGGAATCGCTTGGTAACAAGAATACCTTCCCTAAGAAGGTATCTTTAGCACAAAGGAGCCGGAATTGTCTTCTGACATTTGTTGTGTCATTTGTAAAGACATTCCTAAGTGCGTTAGAGGTATGACTTTCTACTTATCTCTAAATGACATTAGCTTGATAAATAAGTATGTTTTCCTAGGTATTTATTTGATTATCTTTTGTGTTTATACCCGTAGCTTCATTAGGAAGCTTTTCTTGCATACGTGTTTCCTTTTCGTCTAAAGTTGAGGATTATATAATTTGTGTTTTATTTAATTCTAAAAATATATCTTTCTAATAATAAAACAAAAACACAAATATCAAAAATTCCTCCTTCCCGATAAAAACTCCCACCGTCTTTCATTCCAACAAATCCTCACTTTTTCAAATCTTCCAATTTCAAAAATTTCCTCTCATTCAAAACTTCATCTTCTTCTCCATTTCATCTCATCCGAAACCAAGAAGGCTCGCCATCAACATGGTTTACATCGCTCTCGTGCTCATCGCCTTAACACTCATTGCTCTTGTGTTCCCTATGATGAAGTTCTCATACGGAGACATATACTTTGTGTTGTTAATCTACATTGGGATCATATACCCAATCATTTGTATCATCCTTAGCATTAAAATGAAATATTATTAATAGTCTAGCTTATCTAGATTATTTTTATCATAATGTGTTTATCATTTCTTTTGATTTATATGTTTCATAATACATTAGAAGTCATGTATGCATGCTAAAAGAAAATGTAGGCTAAAACACATATCTTGGGATAAAATTGTAAAACCTATGTTTTTGTCAAATCTGTTTCTGTTACTACAGACCCACGGATCCCGACAAGTATACTAGCCGGATCCCTCTTGGAAGGGAACCGTACATCTGGACAACAGTTTTCATACATAATAAAACCACTTTCTTTCTAAAAGGAATAGTCCACTTGAATGTCAAAACCATAAGTGAGTTAAGTATCATTGTTGTTAAAAACCATTGTTAATAAAAATCTAGTAAAAACATTAGATAATCATTGGTTGACCACAAACATCACTTTCTATTAACTCATCATTTCTATAGGTTCAACTATGACGCATGAATATGAGTTTGATTTTTCACTCACTAGCGTCTACACTCTGAACATCTCCCTTGAGCCCAACACACCTGGCAATCATGTCCGTGGGTTCAATAATCTCGAAAACCGTCACTTCCACGAAGGACGTATTGTAGACACCTCTCTACAATTCGAAGAAGGTATCAATACCTCCTTCTGAGCCATTGGATTAGAATGTCTTCTTGAAATAAACGAGAAGATATGTCCAAGGTTCATAATGGAATTCTTCCGTTAAGTTGAACTCGTTCATAACGAGGATCGCTCTTTATCTATTTGGTTTTATATCAAAAACCAAAAGTTTACTTTAACCCTTGGGCATTTTGCTCACATCCTCCAGATTCCAAATCATGGACAATGTGCCTTCACCGAAGACTGGTCTCTTGATTCTCTCTTCAACTTTCGTGAAGAAAATAGCTTATATTGTTCACACATACCCTCCCCGGAAGATTTAAATCGCATAATATGCAAACCTCGACCATATTACTCCGATCCAAACATTATCTTCACACGGGACATTCGAGAAGAGTACAAACCCCTTGCACTCATCCTACGTGAAAATGTTTGGAGTCTTAGGGGAAATCGAGAAATTCTTCCCGCTTGTTGTGCTCACATATTGTATTGTTTGCTAACACAACAACCATACAATCTCGCCTACTTCTTCGCAAGGCGAATTGTAAATCTTTAAGGCTCCAAGAATAAACTCATCCCTTATGGAATGTTCTTGACGCGCCTCTATCATAACGTTATGCACTTTCATCCTCAATTTCAAAGTCCGTTGTACGTACTTGTGAACAAGATGATGGAACCGCTAAACATATCTCTCACGAAGACTTTCTTCATTCTTGATTCCACCAACACTCATCAACCACGTGATGATCCTTCTAGCGAAAACACTCAAGGGACTTAGTAGTCTTTCAAATAGGATCAATCCTTTTGTACTCGTGCTTTATCTTTGTAATCCAATTCCTATCATGAAATAAAACATCTTACATTTGATATCTTAGTGTTAGAACCCCTTTAAACTAACCTTGGAATATAATGCATTGTCAAGATCATTGCATACCTTTAGTAAAGGTTCTGCTTAGCAGATGGACGGATCCCAAAGTTTGTGCTAGACGGATCCCTACACTTAAGGAACCGTGGGATCCGGCAAACAGAAAATGCAATTACAAACATTGTATTTCAAACATGTCCTTAGAACACCTCACACTAAGCTTGACATAGTGTCTTAAGGCAAATTAAGTCCTTATCAAGATAAGTAGATCCTTCCTACTCACACATAACTCACCTAGGTCACACTCAAAGATGCTTGTAGATCTATCATTTCACTTTAATCCATTACTCTTCCGCTCTTAAGATCACACTTCACTTTTCACATGATCCCTCATATCTAAACGTTGGAAATCTTTTATAGCAAAATTGATCATAATCATCCTTACGTCAAAAGTGGTCGAAATTGATCAGATTCTAGTTTTTCCATCTTAAGCCTTTAGGATATTCTACAAAGCATTAATCTAAGTCACTATCTGATCTCTAGGATCATTTAGCTTCTATTAACACTCTCATCTTTAGTGTCATCCTTGATCATTCATTGGTACTCATGAAAGTTCCAATTTCTTCCATAAAAGGCAATCATTAGCTACATTACTCATTACCTTCAAGTACTCAAGCACCCCTTCATTTAAAACACTTAGGAGGACTGAAACACTCAAGATGGTATAGATCTTAGACATTAGAAACATCATTTTTATCCTTTCATAGCTGCTGAGAGCCGGATCCCTAGGATTAGCCTAGACGGATCCCTCTGAGGAGGGAACCGTGGGATCCGGATGACAGATTATGTCAAACCTTGCTAAAACAATCATTTCAAGCTCCTCTTTCTAACTCAAACACTCCATCTCATCTTAAATGAGTTCCTAGATCAGTACAAACTTTGAAGTTGACTATTGTGCATGTTAATCATCACATTCTAATAAATTTTAGTGGCTTAAGGCTTGAATGCACTTGCCAAATCTTTTGCCTTATAAACCACATTGTTAGGACTTCCATAGTCATCACCTTCATCCTAATTTTCAGCACTTAAGAAGCCATTACAAACTTCTTGAAATCATCTCATCATGAGGAAAACTCCAAGTAGTAACTTATCCACCAAAGAACCACCCAAGAAAATTGCTCGTGTTGTACACGAAATTTCTTCAACCGAATCATCTCCGGTCAAGCCAACAAATGCAAGGATCTCTTCTCAACCAGTCAAACTAATTCCTAAAAGGATAGTACCCACAAAATTACCTATGCCAAACACCACCATACCTCTTAGGCCAAACAATATCATCTCCACTAAACCATCACCATTGGTTCCTAGAGCTATCTCTTTTACATCTCCACTATCATCACCACACTTCTACAATTTAGAGGATTTGCTTCCTAGGCCGTCTCATCTGCCTCCGCCGACAACATTCTCCTCATTAGAAGGAATAATGGTACAAAATCAAGGTGTTGAGTCAACATTAGCTCCGGCTTCCTTTTCGCCGTTTCCATCATATAATCCAATTTGGATTATTAGAAATCATCAAAGTCAACCACCCGACCATATGGAAGTTGACACTTCAATACCACCACTATCATTCTCAGTCGAGCCATTCTCAAATGTGCCTCCACCAATCCCTCCATCGTTTGAGGCTCCACAAGCCGCTTCACTTGATCCTTTGCATCAAGCCATTTCATTTCTTCCACCACCACTACCTAGCCATGACAAAGATTGTTATCATTGTCAACATGTTGAAAGTTTGATACATGAAGTACGAGAAGACCAACGTTTCATGTTCTATCACCTCCTCGAATGTTTTGACGAGATTAAACCTAAACAAACTTGAGCTAGAAGATTTTAGTGGTGTCCTAGTATCAATAGTTAGTTGGTCTAGAAATTCCTAGTCATGTATCATTTATTTTCTTAGTTTTTAGAGTCATGTATATCATAACTCTAGTTTTACTAAAAGAAATTACACGCTACTTGCTATATTTCTGATTATATGATTATTCATATCTCACTTTGGTGATAACATTATTTATTATACCACCATTTGCTGAATTTATTCATCAGCCAGGCGGATCCCTTTAATTTGCCTAGACGGATCCCTACTAGGAGGGAACTGTGGGATCCGTGATACAGTAAACTATTTTTCAACTAACTTGGACCACATTTGCAGGAAATTGTGAATTATACTTGCTTTCTAACCTTTGTTTTGTAGTTATTAAATTTACACTTGAAGACTTTGACACCCTAAAGCTAGGGGGATCTTTGTGTCAAAGCAATACATTGCAAATTACTTGCAATATTAGGATGACATTTCTTGACATCCCTTTGCAAAATTGCAATCATCAAGGGGGAGCACATTCGTCACATAGACGAAATCTTTTTCAAACTTAGTTGCAAACAAACTAGCTTAGTATTACTTTCTTGACGCCCTTACATAGGGATGGACTCGTCAAGGGGGAGTTAAGACGAGATCCTTTCCCGTTACTTGCTCTCTGTTACTTTTTATTTCCTTCACATGTTTTTCCTAAAACAATGTGTTAGTTTCCTTTCGAAGCTCTTTTTGTTTCGAGAAAAAGGGGGAGAAGAAAGTAAAAACTACAAATTCAAACTTTTACGAATTTTAGCTTTTCCTTAAAATAATTTTATGTTTTGTCATCAACAAAAAGGGGGAGATTGTTAATACAAATAAGCCGTAAAAATGTTTATTTATATTTTACGATCTTCTAATGTTTTGTCGATAACAAACGTAAAATCATTTTAACGAAACAAATAAAATACGTAAATAGTTTGAACTAATAGTTTCTAACATATTCACATTTTCACATAAAACACTAAAACAAGTATAAGTGATTTTATGATTTAATATTACATATGTACAACAACTAGTGTTTACATATTTGGGTTAAATATACACATAACTAGTATGTAGTATATTGGGTAATATAAATGGTTAGAAACTTAAGTATCATAACCCATTGACCAAACACATTGAATGTAGTTGGGTACAACCCAAAGTCCATGACCCATGGAGCTTGACCCATAACCCATTGCATGACATCATGCTTATATAATATATGGATAATATCCATAACCCATGGTTTTCACCCATACCCATATGACTAGGTGCATTGTACTCAAGAGATACATTGTATCTAGCTAAAGACCCATGGATCAACCCATGACCCATGACCCATAACTAAAATACCCATGGGTAAAGAGGAGCGTCCCACGGATCCCTAACTTTACGCTAGACGGATCCCTTGTGGAAGGGATCCGGGGAACAATAGAATTTTTCCTCTATAAATAGTGAGCCATTTCTTCATTATTGCTCACCCCTTTCTAACATACTTTCCCCTAGAGTTGAAAACTCTCTAACCTCGGATCCAAGAGATCTATATTTGTAGTTTTGTTTTTGTGTGATCTTCTAGGTTCCTCATAAAGGCGAGATCACCACATTTGAAGTCAAGCAAGCTTAAGTCCATGAGTTGCCATGCTTCCTCATCATCAAGACTACTGAAGTCTTCTTGTTGATGATTGTTTTTCATTTCCTAAGAAGTGTTGAAGACATTTGTGAAAGGTGTCTCAAGTGTCAAGATGAAGATATTAGTGAAGGGTATCTATCATCCATATCATAAGCACTTGTGATAGGTGCTTAGAAGTCAAGACTAGAAGCATTATTGAAGGGTGCTTAGAAGTTAAGACACAAGACATTAGTGAAGGGTGTCTTGAAGATCTGTTGGATCGATGTACTCTAACCAAACTAACTTATATAGCTTGTTAAGGGTTTAATAACCTCGGATAAATCCTAAGTTACTAACAATGAAACACTGAGCAAACACTATTAAGTATGCGGAATTTACTTAACAAAGTTAAGAAGAATTAACTTAAACTTTAACAATTATATTAAAACTCTGAATCTGCTTATTATACAGATTCTTTTAACAACTCTAAAACTCTAATATTGTATTCTCTAAAAACTCTAATAATGCACGTATATCTAATGCCAATCTAGAGGTCCTTTTATAAGCTTAAGGATAACCCTAGTCGGTTTACAATTCTATCCCTTGTACGTCAAGTAATACTTAGAACATTCTAGAATTACAATATAATCCTTAACGATTTTGCATAGTAGTCCTTCGACCTTGCAGTACTTTGATGATCGAGCAGTACTTTGACCTTCCTCTTTAGCAGTACTTTGACTTCAGTACTTTAACTCTTCAGCACTTTGACTTTATATATCCCAACAATCCTCCCCTAACTTGAATTCTACTTGCTTGATTTCAAGTTCCTTTGTATGTTTGACTTTAACATCTTTGTCTTCAAGGATTGTATCTTTATCTTCAGATTTTATCTTTGTAATCTCTGTGCTTGTAAAATCATCATCAAAGTAGTCTTTATTAATAATTCTTTTCAGCAATAATCAGCAAGCTCCATCTTTTCAGCAACATATGACAATTTGTACATCAGATCATTTAAGTTTCAGTCTATTCTCATCACTTCTAGATGTGTAAACTTCTGTGAGAGGTGAATCATTGAAATTTTAATGGTTTTGATGTCTCTTTACCAAATCCATTAACTCTGGAGTAGCCAAATGTTTAGGTGTGTAAGACCATGGTACATTGATAACCATATGATTTTTAGCAAATCATCAGCTATCAACAGATTTGATTTGTCTTTACCAAAAGTTGTACCCTTTTGGACTAGTTAGTTCTTTCAACCATGGTGAACTAATTACCATATAAATGGTTTTTCCACAGCCTTTACCACAAACCATTTTTCTTGTGGGCTAGCCAACTCTTTACATTGCTGATATGGTGAGTTGATTACCATACAACTTATTAGCAAGTTGTCAACTATAAAACGGATTTGAGATATCTTTACTAGAGCCGTTTGATCATGGATTAGCCAATCCTTTTGATAAACATGGTGGATTGATAACCTATTGTTATGACCATCTCAAAAACGATTTTCGCTTTTAACTTTTGTTTCAAAATATTCTTTTCATAACAAAAGTTTTTCTTTCAAAAACATTTACTGGTTTAAGCTGCAAGCAGTACTTTGATTAAAGTATTGTTTGACCAGCAGTACTTTGAATAAAGTACTTACTTTTCAAAAATTTATACAATTAAACATCATACCAGTACTTATGCTTCATCCTCAGCCATAGTTATCCATCTGATATATAATTCGATTACCATCAGGGCTGTGTCATTTTCTTCCTCAACTTCCATTCCATGATCCAGCATCCTTCTCATAAGATCGCTTGTCACAGGATATCTTCGTTCTGCTAGCATGTGGATCATAGTTCCATCTTCCAATTCTAAAGCATGAACTCCTGATTCTTCAAAGAATCTCCAGCTTGTAATTTCCCAGTTTTCTTGATTTTGCCAGAGTTCATCATTGCTTATTTCCTCAGTTTCAAAGATAGTTGTCAGATCTCCTAGTAATACTAAGCCAATTCCACTTGATGGAATATGTTCAAAGTATTCTTGCACTAGTTGGTATAGTTGAAACAGATATGCTCTATCAATAATATGCAGTATATCCCATAGTAAATTGAATACTCTGAAACTTTCATCCTCCCTATGGAACATCAAATAATTTCCATCCTCCTTTGATTCTACTACTTCAAAAGTGATTATCTTTGTCTTCTTTACAACATCAGCATCTTTGGATTTAGGATTCTCAAAGTCGACAACTCTAATGTAATTCCTCAATTCATCAACTGTATTTGATCTTAACTCTATCTTCTTTGATAACTGTTCAGCTTCAGTTGTTGCTCTTTTTCTTTTTAAGCTTCTTTTAGTATCATCCTTCTTTTGCTTATCATCATGTTTAAAATATTTAATACTATCAACTTGTTTTTGATAAGCTTCTCTTACCAATTCATAAAACTGTTTCATCTCAAAATAGTTCAGCTTCTGTAATCCTGTATACCCTTGACTTTTCAAATAAGCCATCATAGCATTTTTTTTCTTTAGCTTTACTTATTGGTCTTCTAGGTATAACAACTTCAGGCTCCTTCACTGGTACAACAACTTCAGCATCAAACTTAGCTTGTAATTCCCTAGCAGCTTCTTCATTCTTGGCTACCTGAATTGCTCTTATCTCTTCTAAAGTTAACTTCTTTTTCTTTTTTGTTTCCACCAGTTTACCTTTACCTTTATCTTTTGGATCTAAAAATGGTCGAGAAGCTTGTGGTTGTTCTTCAGTAACTCCTGGAATGCTAACACCTCTTGGTCTTGATAAGTCGTGCAATATCTCAACTACAGTTTCATCATCACTTGCAGTGTGCACTACTTTTGGTGTAACAACTTCCTCTTCTTGTAAAATTGTTGAAGGACCAGCTTCTTCATCAAAATTCAAAGTTCTTGGTGTAATCAGTTCTTGTCTATGAGTTTCTTGAAGACCAGTACTTTGATCAGCAGCACCTGGATCAGCAGCACCTTGATCATCAGAACTTTGAACACCAGTTCTTTGAACTCCAGTTCTTTCAGGCTCTGTACTTTCAATATTAACCTGTACTTCAGTACTTTGAGGTTCATCTTCTTTTTCTTCATAAAATTCAGCATCTTCTTTCAAATTCTCTTGCTCTAAATTCCTCCCTAATTGGACAGAAGATTGCTGGTGAACCTTTTTGCCTGTAGAAGTCTTCTTAAAAAGCTTTCGTTTCTTCTTTTCAGCCTTGACCCATAATCTGCGATGTTTGACTAAAGGCCAGACAGACCTCTTAAGTTTTCTAAACTTGGTCTTCAACTGTGCAATCTGTGCAGCTTGAGCCTCAGTTATTTTCTTCAATTTGACTAGCTCCCTTGTCAGAACATAATTATCCACCACTAAACCTTCAGGGGGTATAGTAGCTGCGTCTCCTCCAGAAGATGATGAGGGAACAGGGATATCTGGTTCTGACACAATAGGTGGAGTATCATGATGAGATGAGGTAGGTGAAACTGCAGTACCTTCGTTGACATCAGTACCTTGAGAAGCAGTTCCTTGAGATGCAGTACCTTGAGAAGCAGTACCTTGAGTTGAAGCAGTACCTTCTCTTTCAACACTAGATGCAGCCTCATCTCTAATTGCTTGAACAATTTCCATCATTGATGTAGTCAATGGAGTGTTCCTTCCAGTAAACAAATCACTCTTCCTAGCCATGAAGGTGAAAATCTTGGCTGGTTGTACCACAACTGGTAATAAGCTTGAAGGTTTTGGTACATCCTGAAGTTTTTTATTCAAGAAAACTTGAATAAATCTTGGAGACATCAACCAGCGTGATCCATGAGAGATGTGAGATAGCATACCATCCAAAATTAGCCTTGAAAAATTGAAAATATGATTTGTAGCCAATCCCACCAGTGCAGATGCTATATTAGAACCAAACTGCTCCCATGAAGTACTCTTTGAACTGATACAATGAAGAAGAACATGAACCAAGTACTTCCAATGCGGACTAAATAAGGGCTTCTTGAATGTCGTTTTTGTTAAAGACCCTTCATATCCAATATCACTCAACGTATCCCAAAGAAGTTGTTTATCAAATCGAACAGCTCCTTCTGTATCATCAAATAATAAGTCTTCACGAATTGATGCTTCAGTAACTTTCACAATCCTGCCAGCAACTTTAGCTTGGATATACGAATCATCATTCTCCATGTAAATCCTAGCAGTTGCCCAAAACTGTTGAATCCAGGGCTCAATGATATCTGGTTCAACCAAAAGTGCATAACTAATTGGAGACCCTGTGAGAAAATCAATGATGTCATGGAATGCGACATTAGCATCAGTTTTATCCAAATTCGCCACCATGTTGTGTTTAGAAATAGTGTTTCGGTTCGCCATTGATGATTGTAAAAGTGAGTGATTTGATGAATAGGTAATTGTTAGAGAGAGAGAATATGGAAAAGATTGATAAGAATAAAGAGGAGAGGGAAAATCAGAAAATAGTTATTTATAGGTAGGATTTAAAAAATCACAGCCCATAATAACAAAGTTACCGTTATTTGAATTTTACCTCCCTTTTTGACCATTGGAACAATACGTTGATAAGACAAGCAGTTCTTTCCACATGTGCAGTACTTTCCAAAGCAGTACTTTCAGTGCAGTACTTTCATAAAACAAAACAGCAGTACTTTTCCATCATCTTCTCTATAATGACAAAAACTCCAAATAGGCATTTTATTGCCTCCCCTTAAGCAAAGCATAGGACTGTCTAACTAACTAACCAGTCCTCCCCTTAAATGTAGCTTAGTAATTAATCATTCCAATACTTACCACCAAGTGATTAAATCGTGAAACATCAAATCCTTTGGTGAGTAAATCAGCTACATTATCATCTGTGTGAACCTTGACAACATTAATGAGCCTGTGCTTATAACAATCTCTGATGAAGTGATGCCTAATCTGAATGTGCTTGCTCTTGGAGTGATAAACATGATTCTTCACAATGCAAATTGTACTCTCATTATCAATGTTGATAGGAGTGTTCTTGAAGTTGAACCCATAATCTAAGAGTTGATTCTGCATCCACAAAACTTGTCCACAACAGCTTGCAGCAGCCACATATTCTGCTTCAGTGGATGATGTTGCTACAATAGTTTGCTTCTTACATTGCCATGAGACTAATCTTCTTCCAAGATATTGGTATCCTCCAGTGGTTGATCTTCTATCATAGTTGTCACCTGCATAATCACTATCTGAAAAAGCTTCCAAGTGAAAAGGTGAATCCTTTGGATACCACAACCCCAACTTAGGTTGTTGTTTTAAGTAACTAAAAATCCTCTTCACTGCATTCATCTGAGAAACCTTAGGTGAGACTTGATATCTTGTACATAAACAAACAGCAAACATGATATCGGGCCTAGATGCCGTTAAGTACATAAGACAGTCAATCATAGATCTGTACAACTTGACTTCAACAGGTTGACCATCTTCATCCTTGCCCAAAGAGTTGATAGACTTGATAGTGGTAGTGACTGGCTTCATAGCATCAAAATTGAACTTCTTAAGAATGTTAGAGACATACTTATCTTGACTTATGAAAATTCCCTCCTTTGATTGTTTAACTTGTAGCCCCAAAAAGAAAGTCAATTCACCCATTGAACTCATTTGAAATTCATGTTGCATCAGCTGGTCAAACTCCTTCACCATGGACTGTTTTATAGCTCCAAAGATGATATCATCTACATAAACTTGAACCAGCATGATATCCTTCTTATCTCTCTTGATAAACAAAGTCTTGTCAATAGCCCCCCTCCTATAACCATGTTGCAATAAGAAAGTAGAGAGCCTTTCATACCAAGCTCTAGGTGCTTGATGAAGGCCATAAAGAGCCTTAACAACTTTGTAAACTTTGTTTGGATGTGTAGGATCTTCAAAACCAGGAGGTTGTTTGACATAGACCTCCTCTGTAATTGTGCCATACAGAAAGGCACTCTTAACATCCATTTGATAAACCTAAAATCTCATATATGATGCAAAAGCAGGGAATAGACGAATGGCTTCAATCCTTGCTACAAGAGCAAAACATTCATCATAATCTACTCCTTCTTCTTGTCTGTATCCTTGTGCAACTAACCTTGCCTTGTTCTTGATAACATTCCCTCTTTCATCTCTCTTGACTCTGAAAACCCATCTTGTACCAATGACTTTCTTACCATCTGGTAGATCACATAGTACCCAGACTTTTTGAAGCTTGAATTGAAGAAGTTCTTCTTGCATAGCTTCAACCCAGCTCTCTTTAGTTAATGCTTGAGCTATATTCTTGGGTTCTTCTTGAGAGATAAAGCAAGTGAATAAGCATGTTTGATGATCCTTGTGATTCAGCCTGTTCTGTTTATAAACAAAGCTAAGTAGAGCATTATGTGGTTTAGAAAAACCTTTAGCTTTGGTCGTTGTAAGTACTCCAGATGCAGTTGGTCCAATGATTTGACCACTGGGATGATATTTGTTAATTCTGAATGTAGGAGTATGTGGAACTTCAAGATTATCACCCAAATTTGTTAAATCAGCATCTTCAATGGAATCTGAGAAAATACCTTCATCTTCAAACTCATCATCAGTATCTTCTAAACCAGGCATGGTCGGATCATCATCAAAAGTATTGTCAACAGGTGCAGCAGTACTTTGATCTAAAGTACTGTGAATCAAAGTACTGTAAGGATATTATGTAGACTTACCCTTTTTCTTTGTTTCTTCATAAGCTCTTCGTTGATCATCATCATAAGATTGCGCTACTACATCCTGAAAAAGTAGATTATTAAGTTCATCTTGTATAGCTTGATCTTTAGCAGATAATGAAGATTTTGGTGCATCAATACTTTTCTCCTTCTCGATAGTGATAGGTTCTTTATCAGGAACAACATCAGGTCTAATGTTGACTCCATGAACAATGTACTGTAAATCTTCTTCTGTTAAAACAACTTGATTTTCTTCTCTAACAGGAACATAATTCATAGAAGGAGTCAAAACCTCAAGATCAAACATCCAATCAGGACCTTTACCCTTCGGATTTTTTTGATCTTCTAAAAATTCAACATGAAGACAATCTTGAACTTTCTTGGTGACTATGTTGTACACTCTAAATCCTTTGCTGTTGGTGCAGTATCCCAATAAATATCCTTCTTCTGACTTGCCATCAAATTTTCCCAGATTATCAATTGTATTGAGAATTGTTAGAGGGCATCCAAAAGGCTTCATAAATCGAATGTTGGGTTTGTTTCCCATCAGCAACTCATAAGGTGTCTTCATCTAAGGTTTAGTGACTGATACTCTATTCAACATATAGCAAGCAGCACTTACAGCTTCAGCCCAAAATTGAATAGGTAATAAAGAATCTGCAAGCATTGTTCTGGCTGCTTCAATCAAAGTTCTGTTCTTTCTCTCTGCAACACCATTCTGCTGTGGAGTTCTAGCAATACTAAACTCCCTCTTGATCCTTTTCTTAGCACAAAATTCATCCATAAGCTTGTTCTTGAATTTAGTTCCATTGTCACATCTAATACCTCTTACTTTGAGTCTCAATTGTTTTCAAGGGCTAACACAGGGTGCTTCTTGTCACAGATCTGAGAGACTGACAAAAGGTTGAACTTGAGCTCCTTCACATATCTAACATTCTCAAAGTCTATACTTCCTGCTTTAATAGTTCCTTTGCCAGTTATTCTTCCTCCACTAGCATCATTTCCAAATGCAACTCTTCCTCCACAATAGGATCAAAAATCTGACAGAATCTCTTTGTCTCATGTCATGCTTCTAGAGCATCCACTATCCACAATTAGATGATCTTTAAGCTCCTCTTTTGGGTTGCCCTGTACAAAGATAAACGAGTTAGTTAATTTTAGGAGCCCAAGCCATTACTGACTTGTGTTCCCCTTGTGGAGTTACATACTTAAATTCTTTAAGTATGTAATTCCCACTATCTTTAAGCACATGATCAATTATCTTTGGTTGTTCAAAAACTTGTGTTGGTTTTTCAATAAAAATCTCTTTTTCATCCAAGTTTTCCTTTTTATTTTCAACAAAAATCTCTGATTCACTCACACTTGCTGAAAGTACTGTTTGTTCCCCATCAGTACTTTCCTTCTTAACCCATTTGGTTTTAGCTTCTGGTGTAGAGTTCCTTGATCTAGTTACTTTCTTTGAGTTGAAACTTCTTCTAGATTGATAGTAATTAGATCTCCTAGGGCTTCTATTCCAAAAAGTGCTATCAGTACATTGATTAGGTGAAAATCTAGCAGTACTTTGAGAAAGTACTGGTGGTTTTGAAAAAGCTCTTCTCTGGTGAGGGTACCTATGGTCTTGTGAGAAATTGCTGTGGTTGACCCTATGTGAATGATTCCAGACTGGTTTATTCTCCCTTGGTTTTTGGTTGGCAGTTCTGGTCTTTGGGAATTTGCTTAAATAATGTGAGTGAAAGTCATAGTCCTTGATCAGATGATCAGGACTATAACAAACAAAACATAGTTTTTGATCCATATTCCCAAAATTTCTTCCTTTAGGTCTATGATTAAAAGTATCCTGTCGTTTTGGAGAATGATGAAAACTGTTTTGACCAAAATTATTCCAAAAAGGTTTAGCAGTATTTTGAAAGGGTTTTCTTAAAGGTACTGCTGATCATGCAGCAGTACTTTGAGTTGAAGGTACTGCTTGACTCTTAACTTTATCAACCTTAGGTTTTTCAACAGTTTCTTTTGGGGTTTCAACACTATATTTACCTGTAAGTTTCTTCCTAAACTCTAGGTTGTCTACTCCAAAACGAGAAACATCTTCCCTAAGTGGTTGAAAACTACCAGTGGGATGAGGAACTGCATGATAACCATTGTCTTTCTTAAATTCTGGAGGTGTTTGACTAACTGATTCCTCATCACTAGATGTGTTATCTACATAATTAATTGTAAGATATAGGATTTCACAAACACATCATACCAAATACATAAGGGGCGTATACAAGTTTTAGAGAGAGAAAGTTTTAGAGAGAGAAAGGGAAGAGAGTTGGGAACTATGTGAAACAAAAAAAATGGTATTGAAGCTCCAACCCTCTACCTTGCAAGGTAGAGGGTATTTATAGTGTCTTACAATAAACGCCACCTACGGGCTGTGGATCAGGCATACAGTGGGTAAAGACCCGTCCGTCCTCCACGGTATTACTTAACTAACTACTTACTAACATTAAATAACTACGACTACGAGCTTTCTAATGATTACATATACTTGAGGTGACCGACACTTTAATGACTGAATTTTCTGATTCCTAACAATCTCCCCCTAAGGGAGGTCACCTTAATTTACACAGAATACAAACAGATATTACATTAAGATTGTTCTTGAATTCTTGTTTAACTTCATTGCTCTGTAGCTCGTAGTCTTTGATTCTTCATGTTTTGCATGTTTGGATAATTCAAGTGGAGGTCTTTAACTGATCCACGTGATGATGAGTTTTGAGCCACCTTTGAGATCATCAGCTTGCATAAATTTCTGACTCTTCCATTGTGGTGTTGACATTATGTGATGTTGTGACAGTGGACCGACATGCTCACATTCTGGATTATGATTTCTTCTTATCAGAGTAGCGGAAGCTTTAGATGATTCATGATATTTGCAGCAGCGTAGTGGAAGCATGGAGTGAGAATATCAAAGTCATTGATACACAAATCATGATATCTTATTAAATGAATGTGTTGTGTGAGCATGCGGCTATGGATTAACCTCTCCATTCTGATCAGCTGCAAACGTCGGGTGTACCTGCATACAACAGTTAGCAATAATGCGCATGAAAAGTGTCTTTGATCACTTTCGTCGAATTGAGGTACACGGCCCACGGTTCCCCGCTGATCAGTACAAGTACTGCCTGTGATCAGGTATAATTCCGAAGAATCTCCTTGAAAGGGTTTCGCAGCTGCTCTAGCTGTTCTTAAACCGGAATGTTTCAAAGAAGACAACACGGAGTGAGTGAACCAGTGAATTTGAGATTCACTGATTGATGAAAAGAGATTTGAAAAACAATAGTGCACTGCTCAAAATAAAGTGTTTTTTGCAATACAACGAAGGTTTTAAAGAAATTCAATTATCAATCATAAACACATTTTATTTTTGAAATATTAATACACATTCGATGTGCTAGAAAAAAGAATTTTATGCACAACGACCGGTTTTCCAAAGGTATCCGTCAATCCATAACCTGAACCAGGATTGATACATAAATTTGAATCGCTCCATTTTTTCTGTTCAATTGTCACATGGTTGATCTATTGGATAGATCTCACATGCCACCTACCAAGAGCTTGTTTGATGTTGGCTCTAGAAGGCTTTCCATCTTCATTGTGAATATGTTTGCATATCACTCAGATGTTCTGGCAATACCACAAGGATAATGCGTAGGACTCTAAAATTATATTCTCTCTTTCCACATTGTGTGAAACAGAGAGTCTTCATTGATTGTGTCCTTAATGAGATTTTTTGATGATCTCGTTGCTCTAGACTCAATTGTGCACATTTGGTTCCTATGCCGGAGACTAGGGAGAGGGTCTCCTTCTTCAATATCAACCGTCTCTAAGAGAAAGTCGATAGATAATGTTAGTTCCCTGTGAGAATGAAACAAGCCCTTTTAAGAGGAACTTGAGTAGCTTAGGAAGTTGTAGTGCAGTGCGTCACTGGATCCATAACGTCTTGTCTTCAATGCCGGCGTTACCTTGGTAACCACCAGTAGCATATGTATTGAACTTGGTTTCTGCCCTAAGGTTGAATTATTGGAGGGCTATTTCTTTTCACCCTTTTCACATTCAATTCTTTTTCATTCTTTAACCCCTTCAGTGCTTACCGAGACTTCATAACTAGAACCTTGTTTGGTTTATTCCAGTTCTAGCTCTTTCTCAGTCGGCACTCTTCCCTTATCTCACTTTTCTCCTTTTTTCATCATTCCTAAGGACTCTACACTATTTAGTGGATTGTCCCTAGGTAGATCCCTCCGGCTCTGGCGGGATCGTAGGAACGAATACCTAACCTAACCATCCTTATAACACCATGCATAAAATAAATTGGTCGGTCTTTTGGTATTGTTCATTAGCCATTGGAACCAATTGAAAACCATTTGAAAATCAATCCAAGTACTATTATCAAAGCATTTTGTACCTGAATCGTTTTTGATATTTTAGAAAACGGCTCCCCCTCAAAATGTGCATCATATGTTCGAAATCATTTTGGCACATGGAGGCAAGAGGAAGAATTCACTTCTTTGATAAATATTTTCTAAAAATCTCGACATTACTTTCCCGATCAAAATCAGTGTTTCAATACAGTTGAAGATATTTTCGGTAAAGAATGTGGTTTTCAAAAATTTGCTCCCCCTCAATATGTGCATCTGATTTTGAAATTGTTTAGCACATATTAGGGAAAACCTACACTTAGAGACAAATCAGTCACGTTTTAATCCATTTTGGTTTGATATAAATGCTTCCCCTTAACATGTGCATGGAAAATTTGAAATCGTTTGGCACATGCAGGGAGGAGAGCTTGTTAATCACGTATAAAACCATTTATCAAATTATCAGTTTAAATCCAATTTAAATTACAAATTCTCCCCCGATCACAATTTTCAAATCTTTTGAGAGTTGTGATCTCTATTGATTTAAATTAAATTTTGAGAGCGTTTGAGGAGAATAGTGACTTGCTTTTGAAAGACCTTTTAACTGATAAGGATTAGATTTTGAGACTTTAAACTCCATTGACCATTCATGCATAAATATCTTTTGAAAACATAACAATAGCCAAGGTCTTGAACCACTTGTATAAAACGTTATTCATTTTGATTATCCAAAAGTAGACCTTGCTCTTTTTCGTGCCGATTGTTTGAAAAATAACCGTTTTGATTGAATTGAAATCATTCTCCCCCTCAATCAATGACATGAGTTGTTGATTGAGTGTTAGAGATTTTGACAAAGATAAGCCCGGATGATTTTCAAACATGGAGTCCGAGGTATTTTCAAAGCAATATTGTTTTCATTAGAAGAATCATTAGACGGAAAAATATTTGGAAAGAAAAACATTTGTCTTTTTGGTGACAAATATTTGTTTTAAGAATGAGAGCATGAGATTTGAAAAAATAAGATTAAGCATGGCTCTGTTCTTTCTTTTTAAAACGGGTTACTGCCTGAAATGACAATAAATCACCATTTTTCTCCGTCTCATTTTTTTTAAGCAAATTATGTACATTCGAAGAACATCTAAAAACCCGTGACATTCTTTGAAAGTCAACACAAAGTCCGTAGATGTTATCGAATAAAGAAAAATATGACAAAATAACAATATTTTTAGGATTTTTCAAGATTTTTTTATTTTTTATGGATTTTGAAAATTTTATATTTTTCTATTTTCTTTTGTGGGTTTTGAAATTTTGTATTTTGCTTTTTGAAAAACATATATACAAGAGATAGATGAAGAAAAACCATTTACTCCTTGTCTTCCTCTTGAAAACGTCTGAGTGTTTCCTGTTGTAGGCTCTTTAGACCAAGTCGTGGGAGGATAAACTCAAAACGTTCTCTAGGAAGAGCTTTGGTGAAGATGTCTGCTAACTGGTATCCAGACCTCACAAAATAGAGTTCTACCACACCTTTTCCACTTGTTCTCGAATGAAATGATGTCGAATGTCGATGTGCTTTACTCTTGAATATTGAACATTGTTGCAAGAGAGAGCAATGGCACTTTTGTTATCACAATACAGAGGGATTTTGTTGAATTCAAAGCCATAGTCAGATAATTGGGATCTCATCCATAGGATTTGAGCACAACAAGATGACATGGCTATGTATTCAGCCTCAGTAGAGGATATAGAAGTACTCATTTGTTTCTTTAAAGACCAACTCACAAGCTTATCACCCAAAAACTGAGCACCTACAGACGTACTTCGACGTGTATCTTGCCATCCTGCATGGTTAGCATCTGCATAGGCTGTTAGTGACATACCGGTGTCCTTCGGGGTACCAAAGGCCCATGTTGATGGTTCCTTGGAGATACTGAAATACCCGTTTAACTGCTTCAAGGTGCTTTTTGGTAGGCTTAGCCTGGTATCTAGCACACATGCATACAGCAAACAGAATATCAGGTCTACTGGCTGTGAGGTTGATAAGGTTTTAAAAGGTACCATTTTGAGGGGTCGTTTAAGTCCTTATTTGATCACTTTTGTATCCGTTATAGCTTAATATCGTTCCTTTTCACTTTTTAGGTCTCGTGAAGGCAAAATGCTGGAATGACACTTATTGGACGAAAAGGCGCGAATATATGAAGAAAATGGCCAAAGTCAAAATCGAGACACTCACAGTTGCTGAAAGTAGAAGGCGACGGCGTCAGGTGCTACATTGTGACGCCGTCCCAAAATTATTGTGACGGGCCAGAACCCAAAACTCGTATTTTCAAGAGACGGCGTCTAGTTGTGAAAGAGTAGGCCGTCGCTACTCAGACGGCCTAGATGCAATCCAGACGACGTCAGAAGCTGAAGAGGACGGCGTCACGGACATAAGGTGACGCCGTCGCAAGGTTAACGTGGCCAAGACGAAACCCTAATGGCGGCGACACGACGACGTCACTAAACATAAGGTGACGCCGTCGCAATTGTAATCTTATATATAGAATCCGAATTTTTCAGTCTTTGTGTGGAGAGTCTTTGGAGTAAAAAACCTAAAACCGAACATAAGGTGTCTTGTATAGTATTTTAGGGTTTTAAACCCTATCTTACATCAAGATAAGTCTTTACTTCATTAATTCAATTATGTCTTTGATTATTTGTGTGTATGCTTGCATGTTCTCCATGTCCGGCTAATTTATTTGTGTGTTTGCTTAGGAAGTATGAAACTTAATTATTGAATATTGATTGGTTGTTTCTTATCTTAGTTGATTAATGATCTAGTAATGCGATAGGTCATTCGTTGTGCACTTAATGCTTGATTCATCTTTGTGAACCTTAGAATATAATTACCTGAGTAGTTGTAGGCTAAACCATCCAAAGAGCGCCTTAGAGTAGGAGTTTATAATCCCTAGTGGGTTTGTAGACAAGACCCTTTGGTAAGTTCAAAGAGTTAGGGAGAAACGCATACCCTACAACTTTGGACACACAACGCAACTAGGAATAAGACGTGACACTCAACCATCAATAGGAGATAATTAAGGAGTAATACAAACTAAGTAAACACATCTTTAAACTATCATACGAGCACACATTAATTAGACATAGACTCCCACAACCTTAGTTTATATAATTAGATAATAGTAGAGTAATCGGTAGAAATACCAACCCCCCAAATCCAATACCCGAGATTCGTACCTTTCCATTTTCATAAAATATTAAAAATTACAAAAATAATCTTCCTCAACCTTAACCTTCTTCTTACTAGCATTCCTATTCCCCTAGAGAACGATATCAATACCCGTGGCTTACCCTAATTACTACACTACAACGATTAGGTTCACTGCCTAGGGTGTTATAAAACTTGCTCGAAGAAAAGAAAGTTTCCTTGACCCCGAACGACGCGTGTAGCGTTATCAAGTTTTTGACGCCGCTGCCGGGGAATAGAATAGCTAGTTAGTAGTCCACATCGTTTAGGTTTCTTTGCTTGATTCCTATCAAGTAAACTTTTTTCTCACTTTTTAGCTTTCTCTTAGTCTATCCCCCTTCTTCGTAACCTTTGTTCGTAACCCCATCACTTTTCATCATGGAAGGTGATAACCCACTACCATTCATCAACATACCACCAAATGACCCGCCAAGAGCCCGTACTCTTGGTGAATACTCGAGACCAAGCCACCTAGGCTATAGGAACACCATTGAGCTTCCCGACCAAGCCCAAACTACGGCCCTGCGATCCGACACCATCCGATTGGTGCAAAACGGATGTGCATTCCATGGACTTCGTTCCGAAGATCCTAATCAGCATCTGAGGGATTTCCTCAAAATCGTCGATTCCATCGACCTTGATGCTACTACTCGGGAGACCACACGCCTGCGTCTCTTCCAATTCTCTCTACGGTACCAAGCTAGTAATTGGCTTGAGCGACTTCCCGCCGGCTCCATCTCAAGTTGGGATGATCTTACTTCTCGCTTCCTTGCTCAATTTTTCCCACCGGGGAGAACCACTAAGCTTAGGAATGACATCTTGATGTTCCAACAACGTCAAGGTGAATCTCTCTACGAAGCATGGACCCGATTCAAGGACTTACTTCATAAAGTCCCTCATCACGGCATTGATCTTTGGCTCCAAGTCCAAATCTTTTATGATCATGTCAACTTCCCCACTAAGCGATCCATAGACCAAGCGGCCGGTGGAAAACTTAGTGATCTCACTGCAGAAGAATCATGGGAAATAATAGAGGACCTCGCCCTCTATGACAACGAAAGTTGGGATGACCCCCGTGAGCTGCCCAAAACCGTCAAGGGAATCTCCTTGCCTCCTCCCGACCGTAGGAGGATCGAACTTGAAGATCAAGTTAAATTCCTCATGAGTTCCTACGAAAATCCTAAGTCTTCACACCATGTGAACAAAGCTTCTTCCTCGTGCGAGCCGTTTTGTGATCCTCATAACACGCGCACTAGCACCCGATCCCCCGAACACGCTTCTGTTGACTACGCATCCTCGCGTATTAATGGAGCGGGAGGAAGATTCCCTACAACACCCGGACCTAGGAATTTCAATGAAACCCGTGAAGCATGGAAAAACAAGCCCGACTTCTATTGGGGACAAACCAAATAATTCACTTCTAATGATTTCTCATGGCCCCCACCTAACGGTCCTAACCAACAAAACATCGAAGGGATGTTGCAAAACCTAGTTGCATCCCAAGAAACCCAAATGGCTAAGCTCTCGGACCGCTTTAACAATCAACAAGCCGAGATGGATAGGAAAATAGACAACCTTTTGAAAGCCATAGCTAATAGTGATAAGAAGGTTAGTGCTATTTCAACTCCCGAGCCTTCAGGCATAGAGATTAAGGATCCAAGCAAGCTAAAGCATGTCCAATTCGTCAATGCCATCGCCTTAGTTGAACCTGATGAAACAAATGACGAAGAGGACTATACACTTGCGGATGAGGAAATACCCGAGGAAGTAGATGAAGTAGACATTGACTATTTCAACAAATTTCCTACGGAAGAAGAACTATCTCGCCACCCTCACTTAGTGCGTGACCTCCGTCACATGTATGTTAGGAAAAGTCCTCGAATCAAGTTCGGGAACCCTTGGAATCTTAACATACCATGTTTCATAGGACACCTTTTTGTGGCAAAAGCTTACATTGATCGCAAGTCCCCAATCAACATAATGACTAGCACCTACTACAATTGGATATTGAAGAAGCCTATTCCAACTAGGCAAGACCCCAATGATCCTAATGTTAGTTGCAATTTTCTTGGTAGAGTTAAGGGATTGCCCGTTTATGTAGGTAGTTTCACGTTTCCTACGGACTTCATAATTGTGGATGATATTAGCACGGCCATAGACCCTAGTTTGTCCCATGTTATTCTAGGAAAACCTTTCATAGAAAGCACCGGGATGACCTATGACCCCTCGTTAGGAGTAGTGCGATTCAAGAATGAGACCGATGACATAGCTTACCAAATGCCGTTTAAGATTGAGAAGTTTTCATCACTCTCTAATGATGAAAAGGAACTTAAACTGTCGGTCTATTATAGGAATGATGAGGATAGGGAAAAAGGTGTTGATTATGTTATGGCTAAGATTTTCGGATTCTATAAGGATTGCTTGAGCCTAGGACCGGAATATAGAATCAATTGGGGAGAGGATGAACTCTTAAAGAAGTGCATGTTAGGGCACTTCTACAACATGGAATCCCCCATTAGAGACCGTCAAGAGGGCGGTAATGAGAAAACGTAGGAGCACGACTACGAGTCTAGCTACAAGACTCTTTAATAAAGAAAAGCGCTTCGTGGGAGGCAACCCATGCTTAATTGTTTGCTTGTTAGTGTCATATATCTTTTATTAATTGTTTATCCTCATGTTTAAATTTGTGAAAATGCTTTATTTTGTTTTTAACTTCGTCTTAATTGCATATAAAGGTATTTTACATAAGGGATAAGTGTAGGGAGGATTACACACGTTGTCAAAAGAAACGTAAACATGAGAATAACAATTAACTAAAAGATATTTATGTTTGTTTGTTCGAGTCAAATGCTTGTATCGAGTCATAATGGATGTTTTTGCAGAAATTTTTCCAGATTCTAAAGATGTAAATTTTCCAGAATTTTTTCCAGAAAATCGCAGACCAGTTTTTGTCAGGATAACCTGACGGCGTCAGGATTGCAACCTGACGGCGTCAGGAAGGAGTAAAAACATCAGATTACTTTTTCTCGTTTTCTGAGCTACTTATAAATTTTTGGAATTTTCCAGGTCTTAATTTTCTTAGAAATTCTATAAACATCCATTCCACAAGCATTATATCCTAGTTTAAATCGAGTCTTATATATTTTATTACCGCCGATTTTACGCGAAGGTTTCGTTTGTTTTCTTCAAGTGTGCAGGTTTAGTTTGTCAAGAAGAAGTTACACAAGATTGGAGGAGCTTTTCACGCATTAATTCTTCTTGAAAAAAGATTTAACCACCACTTTACACGGATCCTACCGAGCTAATCAGGGGAGTATTAGTTTCTTTCATTTTTAATTACCTTCGTTTATCATAACTTTGATACTTTCGGGGAACACTGGGGACAATGTTCAGTTTAAGTGTAGGGAGGGAAAATAAAACGGGAACTTTGAAACTATGCTTATCCTTGACTATTTGCTTTGTCCAATTGTGATTGTGTAATAAACCATGAGAAAATGTCGGTTAGGGTAATTTTGGCACCAAATTTAAAATTTTTCATGACATATAAGAGTGGGCCATTAGTCTTAACAAAAGTGTCTCATAGATAGGAAGTTGCATGACTAGCACAAAAACCCTTTACCACCCAAATTCCACCAAAATGTGAGGATCGCCCTTAGATTAGTAGGAATTAAAGCATTCATCTTTAATGCTTAGAGTGTGAACCGATAGTATATTAGATTCTAGAACTTGTTTTGTGATGCATTCCGAGATCGCAAGTGAGGCTACACTTGTGTAGTTAGGAATAACTAAATGATAAGAGGCATTAGGATAACCCTTGTTTGATACCTGTAATATAATTAATTCTTCCACTTCGGTTGAGTAATTCCCCCACACCCTTTGCGTTGTACTCATCTTTAGTACACGATACCCCTAGTTAACCCCTCAGAGCCAATCCTTTTCACGGTTCTCGTGATGTTTCGGTTTTTCCAGAATATCAATGAAGAGCATTGTTTACACCCCACCCCCAAATATACACCCAAATCGCCTTAGCCTACCCCTTATGCACTCACTTTTAGTGCAAATGTTTGTTATCACCCTAAACCCTTAGTTCAATTATCTAGTTGCTTGCATAAGTTGCTAAGTCGAGTCATATCCTTTGTATACAGTTTTGGGACGATTGGGATTCATGGGAAAAGTTAAAGTTTATGAAATGACGGGAAGGGAACGTTAAATTCAAATTCCCTTTGTTTGCGTAATAATGTACCCCAAGTGTTTTGATCTTTTCAATTCGGGTCAAATTAGTGTTAGAGTAATAAAAACTCAAGTGTAGGGATATGCCTATAAATCCCTATTATTTTGATGTTACCATAGAGGATGGTAGAGTAAAAGTGTATGAAGAAAAAAAAAATCGAAAAAAATAGAAAAAGAGAAAAAGAAAAAAAAAATAGAGTGTGAAAAAAAAAATACGGGCTACCATCCTACATCTATCTTTTAAATTTATGTTTGTTTATTTTAGTTATCTAGAGTTTAGAGTGTCGAGTCTTGGCTTAGCAACGCCATTCTTCGTATGCATTTAACATAAAGATTTTTGACTTACCACCACTAAATAGCCTATCCCACCAAACCCTTATTTCCCTACCGTAAGCCTAACATTACAACCCTTTAAAAGACCTCTTTGATAGTCTTTCCTAGGTGCTTACACCAAAGCGATGGAGGTTTGATCTATTCTCAAGCCTATGGTAATCTATGTACTAGGACCAGTTAATGAGTGTTTATGTCCCATTTCCTATTTGTTATATTTCTTATATACACCCGAGAGAGATGTGAGTATCCAAACACCCCATGTGAGGTGCTAGTATGTAATTTCCGTGCTTGTTATGACTTTTGCGGGGCTTATATGTGTTGTGGACCGTTTTGAATTAATGCTTCATGACCCCTAACTTATAAATTAATTCGCTAAAAGCACATTTGCTTGAGGACAAGCAAATAACAAGTGTAGGGATATTTGATAAGGTTTTAAAAGGTACCATTTTGAGGGGTCGTTTAAGTCCTTATTTGATCACTTTTGTATCCGTTATTGCTTAATATCGTTCCTTTTCACTTTTTAGGTCTCGTGAAGGCAAAATGCTGGAATGGCACTTATTTGGACGAAAAGGCGCGAATATATGAAGAAAATGGCCAAAGTCAAAATTGAGACACTCACAGTTGCTGAAAGTAGAAGGCGACGGCGTCAGGTGCTACATTGTGACGCCGTCCCAAAATTATTGTGACGGGCCAGAACCCAAAACTCGCATTTTCAAGAGACGGCGTCTAGTTGTGAAAGAGTAGGCCGTCGCTACTCAGACGGCCTAGATGCAATCCAGACGACGTCAGAAGCTGAAGAGGACGGCGTCACGGACATAAGGTGACGCCGTCGCAAGGTTAACGTGGCCAAGACGAAACCCTAATGGCGGCGACACGACGGCGTCACTAAACATAAGGTGACGCCGTCGCAATTGTAATCTTATATATAGAATCCGAATTTTTCAGTCTTTGTGTGGAGAGTCTTTGGAGTAAAAAACCTAAAACCGAACCTAAGGTGTCTTGTACAGTATTTTAGGGTTTTAAACCCTATCTTACATCAAGATAAGTCTTTACTTCATTAATTCAATTATGTCTTTGATTATTTGTGTGTATGCTTACATGTTCTCCATGTCCGGCTAATTTATTTGTGTGTTTACTTAGGAAGTATGAAACTTAATTATTGAATATTGATTGGTTGTTTCTTATCTTAGTTGATTAATGATCTAGTAATGCGATAGGTCATTCGTTGTGCACTTAATGCTTGATTCATCTTTGTGAACCTTAGAATATAATTACCTGAGTAGTTGTAGGCTAAACCATCCAAAGAGCGCCTTAGAGTAGGAGTTTATAATCCCTAGTGGGTTTGTAGACAAGACCCTTTGGTAAGTTCAAAGAGTTAGGGAGAAACGCATACCCTACAACTTTAGACACACAACGCAACTAGGAATAAGACGTGACACTCAACCATCAATAGGAGATAATTAAGGAGTAATACAAACTAAGTAAACACATCTTTAGACATAGACTCCCACAACCTTAGTTTAGATAATTAGATAATAGTAGAGTAATCGGTAGAAATACCAACCCCCCAAATCCAATACCCGAGATTCGTACCTTTCCATTTTCATAAAATATAAAAAATTACAAAAATAATCTTCCTCAACCTTAACCTTAGCGTAGTAACTTCTTACTAGCATTCCTATTCCCCTAGAGAACGATATCAATACCCGTGGCTTACCCTAATTACTACACTACAACGATTAGGTTCACTGCCTAGGGTGTTATAAAACTTGCTCGAAGAAAAGGAAGTTTCCTTGACCCCGAACGACGCGTGTAGCGTTATCAGAGGTACATCAGGGATCCAATCATCCTTCGATATTTCGTTTTATCTACCATGATCCCTGAGTGGTCCTCATCCAGTTTAGTACGTTCCACCATGGGAGTGTCAACGGTGTCACAAGTGTCAAATCCAAATTTCTTTAAAATTTCATTTGCATATTTAGATTGATTGATAAAAATGCCTCCGGGACTTTGTAAAATTTGTAATCCCAAGAAAAATGACATTTGTCCCATCATTGACATTTGAAATTTGGAGCCCATCTCCTTAGAAAAACGGTCACATTCATTGGGGTCAGTTGAGGCAAAGATAATATCATCAACATAGATTTGAACATGAATTAAATGTTTGCCTGACTTTCTAGTGAACAATGTCGAATCAACTGCTCCTTTGCTGAATCCAGTAGATAGAAGAAAATATGATAGCGTATCATACCATGCCCTTGGAGCTTGCTTCAAGCCGTAAAGGGCCTTCTTCAAGCGATAGACATGAGTAGGATACTCTGGATTCACAAAACCTTCTGGTTGGCTGACGTATACGACTTCTTTAAGATCTCCGTTAAGAAAAGCCGTCTTTACATCCATCTGATAGACAATCATATTCTTACTTGCAGCATTAGCCAGGAAGATTCTGATCGCCTCGATGTGTGCAACTGGAGCAAATGATTCTTCAAAGTCAATACCTTCCTCTTGACGGTATCCTTTTGCAACCAATCTAGCCTTGTTCTTTAATACATCGCCATGCTCATCAAGTTTTACTTTGAAGATACACTTTAAAGCAATGATCATAGCACAGTCAGGAGCAGGTACTAATTCCCATACATTTAGTCGATCAAACTCATGAATTTCTTCTTGCATGGCATTAAATCAGCTGTCTTCATTCATAGCAGTTTTAAAATCTTTTGGTTCGACCTTGGATAGTACAGAGTTGAAGAACTACCATAAGGCATCAGTTGCAAGTTGTTTGTGAGTGGATACTGGACGAGAGGGATTTCCAATGATGTTGTTCAATGGATGATCATGTGTCCATTTTCTAAGGTGTTCGTGTGGTTGTTGTTGAGGAACTAAAGTAGCAGAGTCGATTTCTCCTGATGAAGATGGTTCTGATGATGATTCAGGAGCAAATATGTTCTCAAATGGGGCATCTTCAGGAGTAGCAACGGGATTCTCTCCATCAAGGGTGCCAGAAACAATTCCATGATGTACACTCAATGATTGATGATTTGTTGACGAGATAGAGTGATCAGCAGCAGGCGCTTCTTGACTTAAAGACATAGAAACTGAAGGGTTAACTTCATTGACAGGGATAGAAGCAGCCTATGTTGATGGAATTGACAGATCATTAGCCATTGGCTCATAGTGTTCATCAAACATTGGATCAAACAGTTTCTTCAAGTCATCTTTTGAAGTTGGTACATAAGGATTTGCTGGCGAAGAATCGTATACAAGAGTAGAACTAATGGTACTACTTGATGATGCGGGTCCAGAACTGGGTTGTCCAGGAGCCATTTGGCCGGTCAGCTCATCGAACATAACGTGAATAATTTCCATGATATTTCGGGTTCTTTTGTTGTAGATTCGGTATCCTTTTCTGCTTGGTGCATATCCCACAAATACTCCAATGTCCGCTTTAGCTTTAAGTTTGCCTAAGTCTTGGCCCTCATTAGTTGGATAACACAATGCACCAAACACACGAAGGAATGAAAGATTAGGTTTTCGATTGTGGAAAAGTTCATATGGAGTTTTTCAATGAGAAGTGTAAATAAGGGATCGATTCTGAGTGTAGCATGCAGTGGCAATGGCTTCAGCCCAGAGAAACATTGGAACCTTTAAGTAAATCAGCATTGTTCTTGCGGCTTCCACAAGAGTTCGATTTCGTCTTTCAACTACACCGTTCTGTTGAGGAGTTCGTGGAACACTTCTTTCATGACTGATTCCAACACTTTCATAGAACTCACTAAGTTCTTTATTAACAAACTCAGTTCCATTGTCTGTTCGGATGATTCTGACAGTTTTGTTAAGTCGAACCTGCAGCTGTTTGATAAGTTTGATGATGATATCTGGAGTTTCATCCTTTGTCCTTAAGAATTTAACCCAAGTAAATCGAGAATAATCATCAACCACAACTAACACATATTTCTTCCCAAAAATATTCTGCACTCTCATGGGTCCACATAAATCCATGTGAATGGTATAAAGAACTTCCATAACTGAGTTTGTAAGTTTGGGTTTGTGGGCATACTTCTTGATTTTTCCCAATTGGCATGCTGAACAAAGATGATCCTTTTCATACTTTAGTCTAGGTAAGCCTATAACTAAGTCCTTTCTGGAGAGATCATTTATGGTGCCGAAGTTCAAGTGATTGAGACGACGATGCCATAACCATGACTTTGTTTTCGAAGCTTTTGACAACAAGCAAATTGGAGAAGACTTCATCATATCTTTGATAGAGATGGTGTATAGGTTTAAACCTCGTGTTCCTATTAAAAGTTCCACACCATCAAGTTCTCTAACAAAACAAGTATGTTTTCTGAAGGCTACTTCAAGATCAGAATCACAGAATTGACCGACAGAAAATAAGTTATGACCAAGACCTTCTACATAATATACCTTGGAGATTACAGTTTCACCAACAACATAATCTCCATAACCCATAATTGCACCGAAATGATCATTCCTGAATCTAACAGTTCCGATGAATTTACTCACAAAGTTCATGAGCCGTGACCGGTCTCCAGTCATATGCTTGGAACAGCCTGAGTCCAGGTACCACAAAACGATTTGAACGATCTGCAATTGAACACAGACAAGAATGGATAACTGGATAATTGGGATCCCCATGCAAGAATGGGTTCCATTTGGTTAGTAACAGTGATTGGAACATCCACATCAGAAGTAGAAACAATGGAATCATCAGGGATAGATGCAGTGTGTTATGAAACTATTAACTCAAACCATTTATGTATTTTATTTGTTTCGTTAAAATGATTTTACGTTTGTTATCGACAAAACATTAGAAGATCGTAAACTATAAATAAACGTTTTTACGAATTATTTGTATTAACAATCTCCCCCTTTTTGTTGATGACAAAACATAAAATTATTTTAAGGAAAAGCTAAAATTCGTAAAAGTTTGAATTTGTAGTTTTTACTTTCTTCTCCCCCTTTTTGTCGAAACAAAAAGTGTTAAAAGAAACTAACACAATTTTTTTTTAAAATATGTAAAATGTAAAGAGAGCAAGTGACAGGAATGGTACTCGTCTTAACTCCCCCTTGACGAGTCCATCCCTTTGAAAGGGCATCAAGGACATGACGTAAAATAAACTAATTGTGTTTGCAATTATGTTTGCAAATGGTTCGTCTAAGTGACGATAACGGGCTCCCCCTTGAAGATTGCAAAGTTGCAATGGGGTGTCATGAAGTATAGTCCAAAATCGGATTAAGTTGCAAATGTTTTTGCAATATCGTTTGACACAAAGCTCCCCCTAGCTTTATGTTGTCAAAATCTTCATGTGTATTTTGAAAATCTACAAAGTAAAGGTTAGAAAACAAGAGTATAGTGCATAATTTCCTGCAAATAAAACTCAAGTTAGTAGAAATTTGTACTTCTGTACCACGGATCCCACGGATCCCTTCTTGTAGGGATCCGGCTAGACATTTTGTAGGGATCCGGCTATCTGGTGACAGTTTCTTCAGCAGTGAAGATGTGTCAAACAATGCTAGTGTGGAGATAATATATGTGCAATAAAGAGCACAACACACAAAATAATCAAAGCATATAAATGTTCATTCAATAAAACAAGAGATAACCAAACAAATCTCTAAAACTAAGAGAATGAACTAGGACATACAAGTACCACTAAATACTAACTAGTTACTAGACTTAAAATGCTAAAATGTGCATGAGTCTAGGGATGAGTGAACTTGTTGATTTGATCCAACTTTGAAGAAGATGATTAAACATGAAATGTATCTCATTTCGTACTTCTTGAACAAGTCCTTGAGTGTTTAGACAATTTGGACATTTATTGTCTTGGTTTGAACCCGGAGGGAAATGGATATTTTGAGGAGGCTCAATGTGTGTTTGCGGGTCTTCATTTTGAGAGGTAGGAAGTGGTTCTAAAAATGAGGGTGGTAATGTAACTTTTTCCATATGATCAAGGTTGTTCCTTGTCTCCCATGATTGGCTAGTTGGTGTTGTAGGTGGTTCCCTATTTAACGAAAAGGTTGGTGAATGGGAGTTTCTTTGTGGTGAATGAAATAATGAATAGATGTTTGGGTGAGGGAGAGGCTCATTCGAGGAATGTAGACCATGCTCAATGAATGATGGTTTTGATGGCTTGCTAGAACTAGTCAAGTTTGGTTTTGAGCTAGAGGATCCCTTTTCTAGTCCGAAAGGTTTGATACTAATCCTTGCGGTTCTCTTGGCCTTTGTTGGATGAGTTTGATGGGATGAGGTTCTAGTATCATTATCTCTAGTGGGGGATGTTTCGGTGGAAGATATTTCATGGATCATTTAACCCTTTCTTTTGGTTGATCCTAAGGTTGTGGAGTTGTTGCTAAGAGTCTTAGTCATGGTGATGATGATGCTAATGTGAGCTTCTAATTGCTGAGTTTTGAAAGGTGAGTGAGGATGGTGCCTTAAACCTAAGGTTGTTTGGTTTATAAAGGATAATTTGAATTAGGAAATTAAATTCTTGGCCACTTAGAGGACTAAGCATGCTCTTGAGGTTTTGATCAGCTCTATGAGGATAATTAATGAATGCTAAAAGTGGTTAGAGAACCAAAAGGTGACTTGAATTTGAATATGGAAGCTGATTTATGCTTTCTGCATCTACGGATCTCGTGGATCCCTCTCAGCAAGGATCCGCTTGGTTAAAGACCAGGGATCCGGCTATCAGACAGGGTTTGGGTGAAATCATTATGCTTTAGTAAGGTTTATTATTAATGGATTTCGAGGTTTTGACTTAATTTTGAAGTCTTTAGCTGTTGGATATCTCAAATCCTCAACCATAACAGGTAATGGTGCTTAATGATGGTTTTGGCCAAGAAAATTGACCTTGGGTAGTCCAACTATATGTTTGACAAGGATTCCATTTAATTTGATGTGGAGAAATGGTGACAACAAGTCCTAGAAGTCAGATGATGTCCTAAGAGGAATTTACTAAAATCTTTAAAAAAAATAAAAAAAAATGAAAAACTAATTTTTGAGCCTAATTTTGAGTCAAAGATGATTTGAAATCAATTTTCTAAAATCGAAGGATAGACCAAACTAAGTCCTATCAGACGTGATAGATAATGTGTGAGTGTTGGAGCGGAATTATGGTGAGTTTTGACTAGTTGAAAAAAAAATACTTCGAAAATATATCCTAGATAAGCTATGGATGAGAGTGAGGTTTTCAACTATTTGAGGAAGACTTAGTTGGCTCTTGTATCTTATGTTTGACTTGTGTGAGGTGATCTAGTAGACTATTTTAATGTAGGCAAATCTGTATTGCATATCAGATGCCACGGATCCCGCGGTTCCCTTATGGGAGGGATCCGGCTAGTTTAAAAGTTGGGATCCGCAAACTGCAGATCGTAGAGCTTTCAGGAAATGTGCAACATTGCACTTTATAGTAAATGCTTTTCCTAGTTGTTTCTATGGGGACTAAATGCAAGTTCACAACTAATATAATGTACATCAAAGTAGGAAGAGCTAAAATTCCTAGAATGAGTGACGACGACCACTAAAGAGGTCGTAAAATCTCATTTTCCAAATACCTAAGTTAGGATTGTTTAGTGCCAAGATATGGCAATACCTACATACTACGAGCATAGTTTAAAGTGTTTACAAACCATTGTTTGAAATTGTTCATCATACATTTGAGTTCTAAGACCTTACCTTTCTTCTCCTCCTTCACTTCTTCACCCGTCCTCCACTCTTTATCAAACTATCTTCACTTCTTCTTCCTCAAGAAATTGGCAAAGTATTTGAAGATTCCCTTGGTTTGTTGCCATTCGGGTGATTCATTAGGGATGTTTGGCAATTGGTTAATGTAGTCCAAGGGGCCAAGATCGACATTTTCAAGTGGGTTGCTACTACTACCTTCACCTTCTCCTTGCCTCTCCCTTTCGTCCGAGGAATCCGTGGGTGGGTGTGGCCTCTTGCCTTCCACCATAAACCTTGTTGTTCTACCCTCGGTTAATGGTACCAAAACCTTATTGCAAAAGCTATGATCCAAGGATTGTGGGGAAGCGTCTAATGCAAAGATGAATTTGGCAAGACGGGTTAGAAGCATTGCATACGGAAGCACCATCTCGTCCATGCTTCTTACACTTGCCATTCTCTTGACCATGTAGTAGGCAATGTTGAAGCGAGTCTCTGTCAGAATACAATAGATCATGAAGCTTAGACATGCGTTGGGGTGATCCTTGTTTCCTACTAGACACACCACATTCTCCTTTATCACATTTTCCCATTTTCTATACAACGCATACATCTTCGAGAGCTCCATTTGGAAACGATGTCTATAGATCACTTTCGACTTCCTAGTAACTCTTGATGGGGATGCTCTTGGCATAAACACGGTATCCCTTACCGTGGTTGCCTCCGGGATTGTTGCGTGATAAATGTCATGATGATCAACCATAGAGTGTATCTCCTCTAACGACCACTCATTAGAATACATGCAAACACCATCCTGTGGCACCCCTATTATTCTTCCAAACTCCTCAAGTGAGAGGGTGAACTCTTGTTCATTTATGGTGAATTCAATTGAGATGGACCCATCATCATTTCTAATTATACCCATAGTCTTGTAGAACTCAAGTACAAAGACCGGGCAAATTTGCTCGTTTATATCCAATAAACAATCAAACCCAATAGTTCCAAATACTTCCATCATGTCAGTATTTGCAAGGAATGATGGATCAACAACTCTACCTTCATGAAAGAGTCTCTTTTCAAGCAACTTAAAGGCTTTCCTATCGTCCGGACTTAATCCACTTTTCCTATGGTACATGGGTATGTAGTGAGCGGTGTCTTGGTAATCTTGTTGCTTGTTGCTTGGCATGATGTTCCTAAATAATACAACCACAATGTGGTGTTAATGGTGAATAGTAACCTAGAGGGTTTGATCACAATTTTTCTCTCATCATCTTTGTTGAGTTCTAGAAATGTGTTTAATTTGTATTAACAATGTTAATTCTTTGATTTAGATTATCTTAGAAAACAATGTGGTGACAAATTATGATAAACCCATTTGAACCCAACTCTTAAAGATGAAGAAATTGTAATCTTAGAAATCAAGGAATTAACTTAACAAAGTAGTGAAGATTGTACTTACACAAGTGATTGTCAAACTTGAGAGGAATGATCAAATTGCTCCTATGAACAGTACCTGGGTTTTTGTTCGTGAGTCTTTGAGGTGAGTATTATTGTGGAACATCCACAGTGATCATTCTTGAGCATATACTGTCTTCTGTTGCACGGATCCCGCGGATCCCTCTCATTTGGGATCCGGATAGTATAAACTTAGGGATCCGGCATGACAGCAAAAGTCAGCTCAAAAATTCCTTGATAACTTTGGTTTGGGAGTTCTAAAACGCCTAGTGTTTTGGTGTTAAAGTTCTAAAACTTGTGGTTTGAGCTTTTGACGATTTAATACTATTCCTATTGAACGAGGTTCCCTTTCTAGGAATTAGTCTTAATTCTTGAGAAGCTTTTTCAAACATTATAATAAAATCCCATTTTATCATAATATAAGAAGTTTCACATGGATATTTATTGACATAGATAAAGTGTCAATAAATCCTTTGTGATGAACAATGATTGAGGTTATCGAATAACCAAGATATCATTATTATGAGTTGGTAATGTAGTCTAAATAAGTAGGAGAATACTAATTTGATGATGACTATAATATGAAAAACTACTAGAACAATTACTAATAAATCATGCAACTAAGATTTTAATAATAACAATAAAGGTATGTAATTAAGGATCATACCTTTGCCAAATATTCTTTTTAAGAAAAGAAGTATTTAGATGTTTTGTGATCTTTTTGGAATCTCCAAATTAATGTTGTAAGAATACTAAACATTCTTTTTGCGAAAAGAAATATTTAGATAAATTCTTTATGATTTTTTAAAAAAAATTGTTAGAGCATACATGGATCGTATCAAGTTTTTAAAGTACAACATACTCTAAGAAACTTGGTAACGAAGCTCTGATGCCAATTGTGGAAAACTAGAAGGGGGGTTGAATAGTTTTACCAATTTAAAACTTCCTTTTAAATATTTAGATCGACTTATGTCAATCTATCTGGTTGTTTATGTTGGACGTTGATAGAATAGATATATAAACGTGTAATGAAAGATAAAGAGTAAGAAGCACATCACCACGACACAAGTTATTTATAGTGGTTCGGCTACAAGGACACCTTCCTTGCCCTACTCCACTCCCCGAGTCACCTACTCGAGAGTTCGTAAACACTACACCAATCTCCTTATGGCGGAGAAGCCTTCACAACGTCGCTTAACCTTTTTCCTATACAAAGCTAAATACCGAGTTCCTTCACACCAAGGAGAACCACACCTAACACAACGTCGCCTACCCTTTATATGGTGCTAGGCTAACCACCGAGTTCTTTGACACCAAGGAGAACTAATCCTATCACAACGTCGCCTACCCTTTATTAGGTACTAGGCTAAGCACCTAGTTCCATTACAATGGAGGAACTACTACCCTTCACTACACAACACCTAATATCAAGGAGATCCACTCCTTGTTACAATACCATCATAGATATCACCATCCTTGGAAATAAACAATATGTATAACGATGCACCTCATCGATTATACGACCTAGGCATTCTTCCCAAATGCGACTCGATTTGATTCTTCGGCATCCTTCACTAATGCCTTAGACACAACGCTTGGCACCCTTCACTAATGCCTTCGTCTTGACACCTTTAGCATTCTTCACTAATGCTTTGACACGGATGATGAGCATCTTTCACTAATGCTTTCATCTTGACACTTTCGGCATTCTTCACTAATGCCTTCAACCCAACATCTATGGAGAAAGTAAGAACTATCAACAAGAGAACCTTAGTTGTCTTGATGATGATGAAGCATGGCAACTCATGGACTTAAGCTTGCACGTCTTCAAGAAGTGGTGATCTTGCCTTTAAGAGGAACCTAGAAGATCACACAAAAACAAAAGACAAACTACATAGATCACTTGGATATGAGGTTAGAGGGTTATAATACTTGGGGAAGTATGTATGTGAAGTGATGAATAGAAAGGAAGAAATGGCTCTCTATTTATAGAGAAAATTCTATACTGTTCCCCGGATCCCACGGATCCCTTCCACAAGGGATCCGGCTAGCACAAAACCAAGGATCCGTGGAACACTCCTCTTTGCCCATGGGTATTTTTGGTTATGGGTCATGGGTTATGGGTTGATCCATGGTTTTCTTTCTAGATACAATGAACTTGGTTAAGTGGTATATATAAAACTATGGGTTATGGGTCAATACCATTTGCTAGTTTTTACCCATTTAGTATATACTTTTTTTTACCCATTTTAGTATATACTTGTTTTTACCCATTTTGGTATATGATAACGCTACACGCGTCGTTCGGGGTCAAGGAAACTTCCTTTTCTTCGAGCAAGTTTTATAACACCCTAGGCAGTGAACCTAATCGTTGTAGTGTAGTAATTAGGGTAAGCCACGGGTATTGATATCGTTCTCTAAGGGAATAGGAATGCTAGTAAGGAGTTACTACGCTAAGGTTAAGGTTGAGGAAGATTATTTTTTATCTTTTTATGTTTTATGAAAATGGAAAGGTACGAATCTCGGGTATTGGATTTGGGGGGTTGGTATTTCTACCGATTACTCTACTATTATCTAATTATCTAAACTAAGGTTGTGGGAGTCTATGTCTAATTAATGTGTGCTCGTATGATAGTTTAAAGATGTGTTTACTTAGTTTGTATTACTCCTTAATTATCTCCTATTGATGGTTGAGTGTCACGTCTTATTCCTAGTTGCGTTGTGTGTCTAAAGTTGTAGGGTATGCGTTTCTCCCTAACTCTTTGAACTTACCAAAGGGTCTCGTCTACAAACCCACTAGGGATTATAAACTCCTACTCTAAGGCGCTCTTTGGATGGTTTAGCCTACAACTACTCAGGTAATTATATTCCAAGGTTCACAAAGATGAATCAAGCATTAAGTACACAACGAATGACCTATCGCATTACTAGATCATTAATCAACTAAGATAAGAAACAACCAATCAATATTCAATAATTAAGTTTCATACTTTCTAAGCAAACACACAAATAAATTAGCCAGACATGGAGAACATGCAAGCATACACACAAATAATCAAAGACATAATTGAATTAATGAAGTAAAGACTTATCTTGATGTAAGATAGGGTTTAAAACCCTAAAATACTGTACAAGACACCTTAGGTTTGGTTTTAGGTTTTTACTCCAAAGACTCTCCACACAAAGACTGAAAAATTCGGATTCTATATATAAGATTACAATTGCGACGGCGTCACCTTATGTTTAGTGACGCCGTCGTGTCGCCGCCATTAGGGTTTCGTCTTGGCCACGTTAACCTTGCGACAGCGTCACCTTATGTCCGTGACGCCGTCCTCTTCAGCTTCTGACGTCGTCTGGATTGCATCTAGGCCGTCTGAGTAGCGACGGCCTACTCTTTTACCACTGGACGTCGTCGCTTAAAAATACGAGTTTTGGGTTCTGGCCCGTCACAGAAATCTTGGGACGGCGTCGCCAATAGCACCTGACGCCGTCGCCTTCTAACTTCAGCAACTGTGAGTGTCTCGATTTCGACTTTGGCCATTTTCTTCATATATTCGCGCCTTTTCGTCCAAATAAGTGTCATTCCAGCATTTTGCCTTCACGAGACCTAAAAAGTGAAAAAGAACGATATTAAGCAATAACGGATACAAAAGTGATCAAATAAGGACTTAAACGACCCCTCAAAATGGTACCTTTTAAAACCTTATCAGTATACTTAGTTAAGTATATGCTAACCCAATATGTAAACACTAGTTGTTGTACATATGTTTCTAAATCATAAAATCACTTATACATGTTTTAGTGTTTTATGTGAAAACGTAAGTGTGTTATGAAACTATTAACTAAAACCATTTACGTATTTTATTTGTTTCGTTAAAATGATTTTACGTTTGTTATCGACAAAACATTAGAAGATCGTAAAATATAAATAAACGTTTTTACGACTTATTTGTATTAACATAGGGCATGTTGCTCTTAAGCATTCTAACAGCTCTTGAGATCGTTTGGCCTGAATGCAAGGAAACCTAATTTCACTATCAAGGGGCTTATTTATGAAATCCTCCTCTAAAATTTCACGGAGACATTCAAGACTATCCTTAAGATGAACAAAATAGTTATGAAACGCCAGTTCGTTATATCTAAGATGAGGAAGAATGTATTTAACAGTCACAGTATATTTAGAGTCTGCAGATGACTTTGATGCAACATTCTCATTGTAGACAAGTGGCATTTTCCCTTTTTCCTGACTCCTCAGATTCTCAATTTCTTTTTGTAAAGACGTTATTTTTTCGTTATTCTTGTCACGAGTGACTTTCATTGAATCATATAACTCTTTAAAGTGTCGTTTCACCTTTTCCCTTTCTTCTAGATAACTCTCATTTTCCTTTTGTAAAACATTAACCAAGTTTTGAAGATGAAAAGTTTGAGAACACTGAGAATCTAAAGGAGGAGGCATTTGGGAGCCAGTCACATTGTTCTTTTCACCCTTTAATTGTGAAATTTGGGTTCTCATTTTTCTGATCGTGTTACAATGAGCTCGAATCTGTTCATCACGTTTGCTGATTTCAAAAATTGCATCAAATTCAGGAGCATCCAAGGATGTCTTGATATTTGAGGTTTTAACATTTTCTTTTAGATGTTGATATTTTAATTGCAAAGCAAGATGCTCAACTTCCAATTTAGAAAACTGTTTCACCAGGTTATCATGATCATCCCGTTCAACTTTCTCATGCAATTTAGAGTTAGTTTTCTCAAGCTCAATGACACGATCATGGGAGGCTTTTAGAGCAATAGATAATTCATGAAATTGAGATGCATTAATTGAACAATTCGTGGCAGTGTAAAACACATCTTGAGTGATACATTCAGAAATCAGATTCTCATTTAAGGTATGCAAGTTCTTCCTCTCAATCTTATTATATTTTAATTCTCGCTCATAGTCATTGACCTCAACTATCATTGCATCAAATTCCTTTTCCATTTCTTTAATATCTGAATCCACCCCCTTTTTAAGACTCTCAAATTGACCTTTTAATTGTTTAAAGAAAGGCATGACCTCAGTTAAATAACATTCTTTAGTTTGCTCAAAACCCCTCTCCAGGTAATGAGTGTTTATCTTTCATTTCCATTCATATTTTATTTCATATATACCCTAGAGATGAGAGAATCCAAACACCAATTGTGAGGTGCTAGTATATAATTTTTGTGCTTGTTATGACTATTGTGGCACTTTTACTTGTTGTAGACTATCTTAAACCAGTGCTTCATGCCCCCTAACTTATAAATTGATTAGCCAAAAGCACATTTGCTTGAGGACAAGCAAATTCTAAGTGTAGGGATATTTGATAATGATTTAAAACATACATTTTAGGGGGTCATTTAAGCCCTAAATCGATACATTTTATATTTGTTACTACTTAAAATCATTCCTTTTCACATTTTAGGTCTTTTGGAAGCAAAATGCTGGAATGAAGCATATTTGGACGAAACGGAGCGAAAACATGAAGAAAATGGCAAAGTCAAGATCAAAGGCACATTAGCAGCACCTGAAGACGTCCCAACCAAAGGGCGACGCCGTCCCTCTATAGAAGTTTTGATCAAAATTACACGCGACGACTCAACAGAAATTCTGGTTCCAAAGCATGACGGCGTCACGCCTAAACTATGGAAGGCGTCACTCTCAATTTCCACACCAGACGCCCAAGAACCAAGCTTAGACGGCGTCCTTCATGAAGACTGACGGCGTCACACTCCTCAATTGACGCCGTCCCAACAATGACTTGGCCCAAACGATACCCTAATGACGGCGACCTGACGGCGTCACTAGTAAAAGATGACGCCGTCGCACTTGTAGATCTATATATAGAATTCGATTTTTCTGTTTTAAGAGAGGTAGAACTTTGGAGAGCACCCTAATACAGTTGTAGTCCGACTTGGACAGTATTATAGGGTCCCATACCCTATTTTACAGCACAAGATAAGTTTGTTTATCCAATTTATCATTATGTCTACCTCATGTTCAATTGTATGTGTGTATGCTTTCTTGTTTAACATGAGTAGCTAAATTATTCTTATGTTTGCTTAGATCTATGAAACCTAGTTGTTAATTATTGTTAGGTTGTCTCTTGTCTTAATTGGTAGACGCTAGATTAAGGAAAACTGATTTCTTCTTTAATTGTTGCGAGCTTGAACATCCTAAATAGTAAAAAAGCTTAAGAGTGCACTTAGGCCATTCATTGTGTTTATTGGGTGGATTGTAGCTTAAGGATAGTAGAGTATTCGGGGGAGATACCATTGTACTCGCCGATCCCAAGTAGTCTAAAAGAGAGTTACAATTCATAGTACTAGGGAATTAGGCACGACCCTACAACCAAACGGAATACAACACACCAATTAAGATAAAGGAAATGACAATTTAACCGACCAATAAGAGATAACTAGGGAGTAAGAACATCTAAGAAAACACATCTTAAATCATCATACGAGCACACCTACATTAAATATAATCTATCCTTAGTTAATTAGATAACTAGTAAGTAGTTATAAAAGTAGTAAAATCGGTAGAAGTACCACCCCCCACTCTTATACCCCGAGATATTTACCTTGCTTTCTAAAAAAACATAAAAAAAAGACTAAAAAGAATCTCCCTCAACCCCACCTTCTCATCATATATCTCTTTCTAGCATTCCTATTCCTCTAGAGAACGAAATCAATCCTCTAGGCTTACCACATACTACACTACAACGATTAGGTTCACTGCCTAGAGGGTTGAAAAACTTGGTCGTAGAAAAGGAAGTCTTCTCGACCCCGAAACCTTCTATCAAAATTCCTAATATATTTTTTGCTAGAATAACCTTCATCAAGAGCTTTTAGACTAGTAATAATAGTGTTAAATCTTGCAAATGCACTATCAATAGATTCATCTTCGAGAATAAATAATTGCTCAGATTGTTGCACAAGAAGATCTATATTATTTTCTTTAACTTGGCTATTACCTTGATGAGTGATTACTAAACTTCTCCAAATTTCTTTTGCCATATTACACATAAAAATTCTTTCATATTCCTTTTTCGGCCAAGCATTATAAATCACCATTTTGGCTTCATCATTTTTAGCATGTTTCTTTTTAAATTCTTCACTTTGATTTTCATAAGAAACGATTTCATCCTTTTTAGTTTCTGGATTCTTTTGAATAGGTTTAAAATAACTCTCATTAATAACGTGCCAAAGATATATATCTTTTGATTTCACATAAGGTTTGAATCTATTTTTTTAATAAATAAAACTGTCGCTTTTAAAAAGTGGTGGTCTTTGCATAGATTGTCCTTCTAAATATTTTTCTAAATCCATAGATAGATTCAAGTTTTAAAATATATTTTATTTCAAAAATATTGGTTAATATAGCTCTGATACCAATTGTTGAAAACTAGAAAAGGGGTTGAATAGTTTTACCATGTTATCGTATTAAAATTATGCTTTCAAAAACTTTTGATTTGAGTTTACATGAATTCGAGCAATCACAATATGAACACAATATAAACAACAAATAATAGCAACAAAATATAAAGTGCAAAGTAATAAAAGATAGTTAGAAAGATCAAACCATACAACACGAAGATTTTTAGTGGTTCAGTAAGGAAGCTTCTTTTTGCCCTACTCCAATCCCGAAGTACCCAACTTGAGAGTTCACTTCACTATGCCAGCAAGATCTCTTTAGGCAGAGAAAACCATACAATGTCGCTTACACCAATTTCTAACACTAAGTTAAATGCCGAGTTCTAATCTAGCTAGAACCAATCTCACTAACGTGTATTTTAAGGACTAAAATACTAACCTGATCTACCCAATCTTCACATAGTCAACACCAACTACAAGATTCACCTTATCAATACACTATCAACATAAACTACACAAACTACAAGATCTACACGATTAAAACGATCTACCCGATCAAACAACTACACAATATACTAAAATACAACAAGAAAGTAACCAAAGTTACGAATGCACTATCTACACTATAACACTTCGTATCTTGACGATTATGTGTGTTCTTCTCTTGCACTTGGGATGTAAGAATGTTTGGATCACTTTAGAATGAATTCAAACAATGTAAGATATTGGATTTCACATACACATCAAACCATAACACAAAGTAGGCGTACAAGAGGTTTTTAGAGAGAGAAAGTTAGAGGTTTGGGAACTTTAGTGAGAGAAAGAAAAATCTTATTATGAACTCCAACTCTCTACCTTGGAAGGTAGAGAGTATTTATAGTCTTACAATAAAACGCCACACAACGGGCTGTGGATCAGGCATACAGTGGGTAAAGACCCGTCCGTCCTCCACGGTGTTACTTAACTAAATACTACTTAGCTTAAAAGAACTAAGACTACGAGCTTTCTAACGATTACATATACTAGAGGTGACCGACTCTTTAATACATGGAATTTCTAATTCCTAACAATCTCCCCCTAAGGGAGGTCACCTCAAACATATACTAAAATTACATTGAATACAAATAGATATTACATTAAAAATTGTTCTTGCATTCTTGATGTAGCACTTTGCTCCGAAGCTCGTAGTCATTGATTCTTCTCATTGCATGTTTGGTTAATCCAAGTGGAGGTCTTTTACTGATCCACATGATAATAATTTTGAGCCAGTTTTTGAGATCATCAGCTAACAAAAATCTCTGAGACATCCATTGTGGTGTTGGTATTATGTGATGTTGTGACTTTCGGACCGACATGCTCACATTCTGGATCATGATATCTTCTCATCAGAGTAGCGGAAGCTTTCGTTGATTCATGATATTGGCAGCAGCGTAGCAGAAGCATGGAGTGAAAATATCAGAGTTATTGATGCACTTATCATGATTTCTTGAGAAATGAATGTATTGTGTGAGCAAGCGGCTATGGATTGACCGCTTCATTCTGATCAGCTGCAAACGTCGGGTGTACCTGCATAAAACAGTTAGCAATAAAGCGCATGAAAGTGTCTTTGATCACTTTCGTTGAATTGAGGTACACGGCCCACGGTTCCCTGTTGATCAGTACAAGTACTGCCTGTGATCAGGTATAATTCCGAAGAATTTCCTTGACAGGGTTTCGCAGCTGCTCTAGCTGTTCTCAAACCGGAACGTCTCAAAGAAGACAACACGGAGTGAGTGAACCAGCGAATAGAAATTCACTGATTGATGAAAAGAGATTTGAAAAACAATCGTGTATCGCACAATAGAAATTGTTTTTGCAATACAACGAAGGTTTTAATGAAAATCAATTATCAATCATAAACACCTTTTGATTTGAAATATTTGTACACGGTCGATGTGCTAAAGAAAAGAGTTTTTAAGCATAATGACCGGTTTTTCAAAGGTATCCGTCAATCCATAACCTGAACCAGGATTGATTCAAAAGATTGAATCGCTCCGTTATTTCTGTTCAGTTGTCACATGGTTGATCTATTTAATAGATCTCACATGCCACCTACCAGGAGCTTGTTTGATGTTGGCTCCAGAAGGCTTTCCATCTTCATTGTGAATATGTATGCATATCACTCGGATGTTCTGGCAATACCACAAGGATAATGCGTAGGACTCAAGATATAATCTCTCTTTCCACATTGTGTGAAATAGAGAGTCTTCATTGAAAGTGTCCTAATGAGATTTATGGATGATCTCGTGGCTCTAGACTCAATTTGTGCATATTTGGATCCTGTATCGGAGACTAGGGAGAGGGTCTCCTTCTTCAATATCAACAATCTCTAAGAGAGAGTCGATAGATAATGTCGATTCCCCGAGAGAATGAAACAAGTCCTTTTAAGAGGAACTTGAGTGGTTTGGGAAGTTGAAGTGCAGTGCGTCACTGGGTCCATGACGTCTTGTCTTCAATAGCAGTGTTACCTTGGTAACCACCAGTAGCAAATGAATTGAACCCGGTTTCTGCCCTAAGGTTGAATAATTGGAGGGCTATTTGTTTTCACCCTTTTCTCATTCAATTCTTTTTCATTCTTCAACCCCTTCAGTGCTTACCGAGACTTCATAGCTAGAACCTTGTTGGGTTTATTCCAGTACTAGCTCGGACTCAGTCCGCACTCTTCCCATATCTCATTTTTCTCCTTTTTCAATATACCTAAGGACTTCTACACTATCTAGTGGATTGTCCCTGGGTAGATCCCTCCGGTTCTGGCGGATCATAGAAACAAATACCTAACCTTATCATCCTTATATCACCATACATAAAGTAAAGTTGGTCGGTTTATTTGGTATTGTTCATCTGCCATTGGAACCAATTGAAAACCATTTGAAAATCAATCTAGATACTTGTGATATATTATCAAAGCATTTTGTACCTGAATTGTTTTTGATATTTTTAGAACAAGAGCTCCCCCTCAACATGTGCATCAAGTGTTTGAAATCGTTTTGCACACGGAGGCAAGAGAAAGAATTAACTTCTTTGATTACCATATTCAAAAAAATATCAACATCACTTCCCTAATCAAATCAAGTAGATAAAGCATTTTGGGGAAGGATGAGGTTTTCATAAGCTTGCTCCCCCTCAATATGAGCATAGATATTTGAAAATCTTTTGCACATATTAGGAAAAGACTGCACATAGAGATAAGTTGATCATGTTTCAAATATTTGTGGTTTAAGATAGATGCTCCTCCTCAACATGTGCTTGGAAAATTTGAAATCGTTTGGCACATGTGGGAAGGAGAGCTTGTACATTCTTATAAAACCATTTACCGAATTATCAGTTTAAATCCAATTTAAATCACAAATTCTCCCCCGATCACAATTATCAAATCATTTGAGATTTGTGATCTCTGTAGATTTAAATTGAATTTGTAAGCTTTTAAGGAGAATTGTGACTTGATTATGAAAACGTTTTAACTGATAAGGATCGGATTTTGAGAATTTAAACTCCATTGAATAAACATGCATGATTATCTTTTGAAAATAATTGTATGGCAAATAACTTTTTGATTTAATTAAAATCATTCTCCCCCTCAATCAATGACATAAGTTGTTGATTGAGAGATAGATATTTTGACAAACTTTTAAGTCCAGATGATTATCAAAAATAGAGTTCGAGTTATTTTTCAAAACAACTAGTTTTCATTAGATAGTAAGGATTAGTTTAAAGAATCAGAGCAAGAAATTTGAAAACCACGAAAAAGTATGGCTCTGTTCTGTCTTTGAAAAGCGGGTTACTGCCTGAAATGACAATAAACCATTGTTTCTCTTTCTCCCAAAAATATTTTTTTGATTTTTTGAATATATATATATATATATATATATATATATATATATATATATATATATATATATATATATATATATATATATAGTGTAGCGTTCAATGCAGAACCACTTTTTTGTACAGAACTTACAGAACCAACATATTTACCCTTAATAATGCATGATGTACACCCTATTAATGCAATATGTCATTTTTGTAATTATCCACTACTTATTTTAATTAAACAAAAAATTAAAAGGGCAATTTAGGTATTTGTATTTGTCCCTAAAAAATTGCTAGAAACATATCAAGCAAGTAACTGCCTCATCTCTGTACCTAAACACCATCACCCAAAACCATATACAGCCTCATTCTTAGATCTATTTTTTCGACCATAAAAGTAAACAAAAATCACCAATCTCTTTGAATCCATCAATCATCAAAAGACCATAAAAGTAAACAAAAATCACCAATCTCTTTCGACCATAAAGAACATGGCGCCACCAATATCTTCAATCGGTTGATTAAAAATAATAATGTCAAAAAAAGGTCAAGATTGACTCTTACCTTCTTCAATCTCATGTTGCCTCTACAGATTGGTATGCTTTTTCTTTTATTTTTAATTGTTTATTAATTTAATTTTATATTAATTTGATTGTATCGCTTTTGTTAGTGTTGATTTGATTTGGGTATTTATCGTGAAAGGGTTTCTGTTTTAGATTTAGGATTTTTATTTTATTTTTTTTATTTTATTTATTTTTTTTTTTTTGGAATGATTTTGTTGGGTTTACAACCTGTAATTAATTTGTTGTAGATTTTTAAATGTTGCGGTTCCACATTGATTTTTTAGGCTTTAATAATTGGAACTAATCATGCTTTATGTTTTGATATGCTTATGTTATGCGGAGAACGCATGTATTGATGGTACCCATAAACAAATTATTGGTGAACTTTTTGTGGACTTCAATATTTGTTGCTGAAATATTGGCGCAAATTTTAGTTTTGGTTTAGAGAGTTTCGTGATCTAATTTAGGTTTTTCTAGAATAGCAGTAATCATTTAGCCCTCGTAACATGTATTGCTCCTATATTAATATATCAAAATTATATATGTAGTTCTATTTGTGTTTTATATTTGTTTCAGTGGGGAGAGCTTAAATTGAAAAGACTACAATTAAAGCAAGAAAGCAAGACCAGTGCCTATAAAAAATGTACAGCGTGCACATGTGTTTTTGAAAGGCGTGGACATATGTTTTTATAAATTTGACGACAAAGCGCAGCGTGCACATATGTTCTTTAAAGGGTGCTCATATGTTTTAACGGATTTGTTGAAAAAGTGAAGCGTGCACGGATGTTCTTCGAAGAGTGCATAAATGTTCTTGGAAGAGTGCATAAATGTTTTTGAATGGCGTGGAAATCTATATTTAACAAGACACATTGTATACTTGAATTGTATTATATTTTTATATCAAATTTTGTGTATACTATTTATATTTTGGTTTGTTATAAATTTACGGTTTACATGTATATGCTTATGTTTTGGTTATAAATTTCAAAGATTAAAGAATGTACACCAAAAACACATATGCAATTATCAATTTAATCAAAACAAGTGTGATGTCTAAACAATTATACGCAAGAAACTTATGTAAAATTCTAATATTTAACAACAGAACACATATGCACTTTTGTTTGAAAACATGCGTGAAAGAAAACAAAATTAAAAAAAAAAAAAAAAAAAAAAAAAAAAAAACATTAAATAAATAAATAAAAAATCAAAAATTTGATGGTTTAGAAAACGTTTTTTATTAAAAAAATCAAATAGGAAAGTGAAATTGTGTTTTACCATTATGCCCTTTTGAATTAAATAAAAAGTTTTAATAATACTAAATTATTATTGGTCCAAAGTGGTTCTGTAAAGTTCTGTACAAAAAAATGGTTCTGTATTGAATATGACCCTATATATATATATATATATATATATATATATATATATATATATATATATATATATATATATATATATATATATATATATATATATATATTTGAAAATTCGAACAACATCTAAAGTCCCGTATCATTCTTTGAATGACAGCATCAAGACCGTAGATATAATCAAATCGAGAAAAATATGACAAAATGACAATATTTTTTGAGGATTTTTCGAATTTTTCAAATTTTTTATGGATTTTGAAAGTTTTACATTTTTCTATTTGATTTTTTGAAGGTTTTATAATTTTGTATTTTGTTTTTCGAATAGATATATACAAGAGATAGATGAAAGAAACCTTTTACTCCTCTTCTTCCTCTTGAAGACGTTTGAGTGTTTCTGGTTGAAGGCTTTTAAGGCCAAGTCGTGGAAGAATAAACTCAAAACGTTCTCTAGGAAGAGCTTTGGTGAAGATGTCTGCTAACTGGTATTCAGTCCTCACAAAGTAAAGTTCCACCACACCGTTTTCCACTTGTTCCCTGATGAAATGATGTCGAATGTCGATGTGCTTTGCTCTTGAGTGTTGTACGTTGTTGCATGAGAGAGCAATAGCACTTTTATTATCACAGTACAGAGGGATTTTGTTAAATTCAAAGCCATAGTCAGATAATTGGGATCTCATCCATAGGATTTGAGCACAACAAGATGACATGGCTATGTATTCAGCCTCTGTAGAGGAAATAGAAGTACTCATTTTCTTCTTTGAAGACCAGCTCACAAGCTTATGGCCCAAAAATTGTGCACCTCCAGACGTACTTCGACGAGTATCTTGACATCATGCATGATCAACATCTGCATAGGCTGTTAGTGACATACCGGTGTCCTTCGGGTACCAAAGTCCCATATTGATGGTTCCTTGGAGATACCGAAATACCCGTTTAACTGCTTCAAGGTGCTTTTTAGTAGGCTTAGCTTGGTATCTAGCACACATGCAAACAGTGAACAAGATGTCTAGTCTACTAGCTGTGAGGTACATCAGGGATCCAATCATACTACGATATTTCGTTTGGTCTACCATGATCCCTGAGTGGTCCTCATCTAGTTTGGTACGTTCAATCATGGGAGTGTCAACAGGGTCACCTGAATTAAATCTAAATTTCTTTAAAATCTCATTTGCATATTTAGATTGATTTATGAAAATGCCTCCGGGACTTTGTGAAATTTGTAGTCCTAAGAAAAATGAAATTTGTCCCATCATTGACATTTGAAATTTAGAACCCATTTCATTTGAAAACGGTCACACCCATTGGGGTCAGTCGAGGCAAAGATGATATCATCAACATAAATTTGAACATGAATTAAATGTTTGCCTGACTTCCTGGTGAACAATGTTGGATCAACTGCTCCTTTGCTAAATCCGGTAGATAGAAGAAACTTTGATAGCGTATCATACCATGCCCTTGGAGCTTGCTTTAAACCGTAAAGAGCCTTCTTCAAACGATAAACGTGAGTAGGATGCTCTTGATTCACAAATCCTTCCGGTTGGCTGACGTAGACGACTTCTTTAAGATCTCCATTCAGAAATGCTGTCTTTACATCCATCTGATAGACTACCATGTTCTTACTAGCAGCATTAGCCAACAAGATTCTGATTGCCTCGATTCGAGCAACTGGAGCAAAAGATTCTTCAAAGTCAATACCCTCCTCTTGACAGTATCCTTTAGCAACTAATCGAGCCTTGTTCTTCAACACATCACCATGCTCATCAAGTTTCACTTTGAAGATCCATTTTAGAGCAATAATCATAGCACAATCTGGAGCAGGTACTAACTCCCATACATCAAGTCGATCAAACTCATGAATTTCTTCTTGCATGGCATTGAACCAGCTGTCTTCATTCATGGCAGTTTTAACATCTTTTGGTTCGATCTTAGAGAGTACGGAGTTGAAGAAGCACCATAAGGCATCGGTTGCAAGTTGTTTCCGTGTTGATACTGGACGAGAGGAATTTCCAATGATGTTGTCTAATGGATGATCGTGAGTCCATTTTCTAAGGTGTTCATGTGGCAGTAGTTGAGGGACTGAGGTAGCAGAGTCGATGTCTCCTGAAGAAGATGGTTCTGATGATGATTCAGGAGCAAATATGTTTTCAAATGGAGCATCTTCAGAAGAAGCAAAGGGATTAACTTCATCGTTGATGCCAGAAACAGTTCCATGATGTACATTCGAAGATTGATGATTTGTTGATGAGACTGAGTTCTCAGCAGCAGGTGCTTCTTGACTTAATGATATTGAGACTGAAGGATTGACTTCATTCTCAGAGATATGAGCAGCCTCTGTTGTAGGAATTGGCAGTTCAATAGCACTTAGCTCATAGAGTTCATCACACATCGGATCAAACAATTTCTTCAAATCATCTTCAGTTGGAGGTACATATGAAATAGCTGTAGAGGAATTTGGTATAAGGGATGAACCAATGGGACTGTTTTGAAGTGCGGGTCCAGAACTGGGTTGTCCAGGAGCCATTTAACCGGTCAGCTCATCAAACGTGACGTGAATTATTTCCATGATATTTCGGGTTCTCTTGTTGTATATTCGGTATCCTTTTCTGTTTGGTGCATAACCTACAAATACTCCAATGTCTGCTTTAGCTCTAAGTTTGCCTAAATCTTGGCCCTCATTAGTTGGATAACATAATGCACCGAACACACGAAGGAATGAAAGATTAGGTTTTCTGTTGTGGACAAGTTCATATGGAGTTTTTCCATGAGCAGTGTGAATCAGGGATCGATTTTGGGTGTAGCATGCAGTGGCGATGGCTTCACCCCAGAGAAACATTGGAACTTTTGAGTAAATCAGCACTGTCCTTGCGGCTTCCACAAGAGTTCGATTTCGTCTTTCAACTACACCGTTCTGTTGAGGAGTTCGAGGAACACTTCTTTGATGACTGATTCCAATACTTTCATAAAACTCACTAAGTTGTTTGTTAACAAACTCAGTTCCATTGTCTGTTCGGATGATTCTGACCGTTTTGTTAAGACGAACCTGCAGCTGTTTGATGAGTTTGATGATGATATCTGGAGTTTCATCCTTTGTCTTTAAGAACTTTACCCAGGTGAATCTAGAGAAATCATCAACCACAACTAACACATATTTCTTCCCAAAGATATTCTACACTCTCATGGGTCCACATAAGTCCATGTGAATTGTATGAAGAACTTCTGTGACAGAGTTAGTAGGTTTGGGTTTATGGGCATACTTCTTGCTTTTTCCCAATTGGCATGTTGAACAAAGATGATCTTTTTCATACTTAAGTCTAGGTAAACCTACAACTAAGTCCTTTCTGGAGAGATCATTGATGGTGCCGAAGTTCAAGTGATTGAGACGACGATGCCATAGCCATGACTTTGTTTTAGAAGCCTTTGACAACAAGAAAATTGGAGAAGACTTCATCATATCTTCGATAGAGATGGTGTATAGATTTGAACCACGTGAACCTCTTAAAAGTTCCTAACCATCAAGTTCTCTAACGAAACAAGTATGTTTTCTGAAGGCTACTTCTAGATCAGAATCGCAAAATTGACCGACAGAGAACAGGTTATGACCAAGACCTTCTACATAATATACTCTAGAGATAACACTTTTACCAACAACATAATCTCCATAACCCATAATTGCACCGAAATGATCATTCCCGAATCTAACTGTCCCGATGAATTTGCTCACAAAGTTCATGAGCCGCGACCGGTCGCCAGTCATATGCTTGGAACAGCCTGAGTCCAGGTACCACAGAACGATTTGAACGATCTGCAGTTGAACACAGACAAGAATGGATAACTGATAATTGGGATCCCCATGCAAGAATGGGTTCCATTTGGTTAGTAACATTGGTTGGAACACCCACATCAGAAATAGAAGCATTCATATCAGAAATTAAGGCAATGGAATCGTTATGAATAGATGCAGTACTAGTGTCTGTATTAACCCTATTCAAAGTGTGCTCACTTCTTAAGGGAATAGTTCTACCAGTAGGCATCCATTTTCTAGTGGGCATTGTCTGATTAGTCTTATGACCAACAGGTATCCAATGATAGCCTATCTTACTAAATGTTCCTCTTGTGGGTTTCCATTGTTTTCTAACTTTCTTTCGCCTTTGCCTTTTTGCCTTCTTAGCATGATATTTTTCATTGACAAGATTCACTGGGGATTTGACAGTATTAGACAAAGTATTCATACCACATTCATGATTAGCAACAGAATTCAAGCAGACATCATTACAAGGTTTGAAAATAGTATCAGAATTCGAATTAATTACAGTACGCCTATGGCTAATACTAGAATCAACACGATTCGTTTTATTCGGCTCAAACTTAAAGTTCCTAGATTGGTCTTCTACTCTCTTCCAATGCACATTCTTAGCTTGCGAGGTCCTGTCATTTCTTGTATTGTCTTGAGACTTTGACATGCTCGCTTTAATGTCACTGATTACTCCTGTAGATGGAATGGGAACATTAGTTGGTTTTGCTACTCTTTGCTTCTCCTGTTTAGATGTGCTGGGATCTGAACTACATCCAGGCACACTAAGGTTCACTTTCTTAACACTAGACGTGCTGGGATTTATACTTCTGGAAGGCATACTAGAGTTCGCTTTCTTAGCATTAACAGATCTGGAATCTGAACTACTTGAACGCACACTACGGATCACATTCAAAACATCGGGCATCGAATGAGTATCATACTTGGCACTAGGCATAGAACATGGAATCAAAGGATTAACTCTCTCATCTAAGGACTTTGGGCATATTGTAATTAAGCATTCTAGAATTTCTTGAGATCGTTTGTCATATAAGCATGCATGCCCAATTGCCATGTCAAGTGGTTTCTCTAATTTATCCTCTTCAACAATCTCACGTAGACATTCTGGACAATCCTTAAGGGATAAGAAATATGTTTGAATAGCAAGTTTGTTATTCCTGAGATGAGGGGGAACATATTTCACAGACAAAGCATATTTGTTACTAGAGTGAACCTTTGATACACCATTCTCCCCATTGGTCATTGGCATTTTCCCTTTTACCTGGCTCTTCAGATTCTCAATTTCCTTTTGCAATGAAGCTATTTGTTCGTTGTTTTTGTTACGAGTGACCTTTATTGATTCAAATAACTCATTGAAATGACGTTTAACCTTTTCATTTTCTTCTAGAAAACTTTCGTTTTCCTTTTGTAATGCATTTACTAAGTTTTGAAGATGAAACGTTTGAGAATTCTGAGAATCTAAAGGAGGAGGCATTTGGGAGCCAGTCACATTGTTCTTTTCACCCTTTAAGTGAGAGATTTGGGCTTTCAATTTTCTGATCGTGTAACAATGAGCATGAATCTGTTCATCACGTTTGTTTATTTGAAAAACTGCGTCAAACTCTGGAGCATCTGAGGATGTCTTGATATTTGAAGTTTTTACATTTTCTTTAAGATGTTGATATTTTAGTTGTAGATTAAAATGTTCAACCTCTAATTTAGAAAAATGTTTAACCACATTGTCGTGATCATCCAGTTCAATTTTCTCAGTTAGTTTAGAATTAGTCTTTTCAAGCTCAATGACACGATCATGGGAGACTTTCAAGGCAACAGATAATTCATGAAATTGAGAAGCGTTAATGGAACAATTTGTAGCAGTGAAAAACACATCTTGAGCAACACATTCAGTAATAAGAGTCTCATTCAATGTATGCAAGTTCTTCCTCTCAATCTCATTATATTTTAGTGCACGCTCATAATCACTAACCTCAACTATCATTGCATCAAATTTCTTTTCCATTTCTTTAATGTCTAAATTCATTCCCTTTTTAAGACTTTCAAAATGATCTTTTATTTGTTTAAAGAAAGGCATGACTTCATTTAAATAACATTCTTTTGTTTGCTCAAAACCCCTTTCCCCTTCAGTAATACCAGTGGGTGTGATCCTTTTCTTGCAAGTTTTCTCAAAATCAACAAATAGTTGAAAGATAACGTATTGACTGATTAAGGTCTTGCTTTTAGTGGCAATAGTTCTAGGAACTAGATGCATTGGTGTATTGGGAGGATACACAGTCGCTTTAGGCATTTTCCTAAAGGGAGGGTTTGTTTCAACAATATTTTCCGCTTTCTGCTTATCTAAGTCCATTTTCCAGAACACTTGTTCGGGAGTCAACAATGTTTGAGGCTTAAACATGTTCAAGGAGATCCAATTCTCCTTTTTGTAGTCATGGAGTGTGATAATTATTTTCTTCTCTTTACATTTAGGATCATCTAGTTTCTTGTTCATCTTCTCCCTAGTGACTTCATCTGATTTCTTATCTTCCTCTGTGCACTTAACGCAACTAGGTTTTTGTCTAGGTTTAAGAATCTCATTGCCATCATAGATTACACTTTGAGCTCTTTTGCAATCTTCCCGTACTCAGGGTAATGGGAACACTATGCTTATCGCTTAAAACTCTATGCTTAGTGATTAAGTGAGCAGTCTGAATGGTATTTCCTTGTACGTACAACTTATTTTCAAGCTTGTTTTTCAAGGTTTTTAGATTAGAAAAATCATTCAAAAGTTTTGATTCCTTAGCACTGAATTCTTGCTTAAGCATTTTAACATTTTCTTGAAGTTCTTGTTTTTGCTTAGCAGTTTTAGAAAGCTTTTCTTGTAAGGAGTTTAACTCATGTTTTAATACTTCTTCTCTAAACCTACTTTTTCTAATAGTTGTACGCATTTGGTCATCCATTTCCTGCTCACGGGTGGTCAACTCAAATTTTGCACGTTGTTCATAAATAGCAACACGTTCTTTATAGGCATTCAGTTCAGAGATGACAGAATAATCAGGGGCACATGCAGTGAATTCATCAAAAACATAATCATTATTGACTGCAGAAGATGCATCACTTGGTACAATCTCACTTTCACTTTGTTTCACATATTGATCATATGGGACAACATTGATATTACCCATATTTTCAATATCTGACTCAATAAATACAGTTGATTGTACTTCGTTATGTATCTTTTGCTCATCAACTTCATCGTATAATTTTAATACCTCATAAATGAGTTTGTCTTTGGATAGACCAGCTTATGGTGATGAAGAGACTTTAGGAGAGACCATTGGAGAAATGCTAGCCATGAAGATGGTTTGTGCAGTGGGTGCTTCATCAACATCAAAGTCGTATGCATCACAATCAGCTACTTGAAAGGCATTCAGATGATTATGGCCTATCTCCTGAATTGGTTGCTCATCCACATCTGCATCATATGTCTTAGCATATCCCTCAGCCAAGAACAACAACTCCTCTTCATCCAAAGCTGCACCATTATCCTGAGCTTGCACAAGCAACATCTTATCCCTGAAGTACTCGGAATTCTGAGAGCGTTTTGGCGATGTGCAGTTCCTTGCAATGTGTCCCTCACCTCCACAATTGTAACATTTGATTGGCTTTGCTTGACCCTGATTACCATTCCTTCCCCTATTCTGATTTGTAGCATAACCTCTACCAGCTCCACCTCTTGCTTGTTCGTACTGTCGTTCTTGAACTGGCTGCACCATAACCTTCCCATCTCTGACAGTGGCTTGATTATGTGGATTGGAAGCAGTTCTGAGATTGTTGTTGGTGTGTGGAAGAGAGTTCATGTTTTGACTAATCAGGAGAGCTAGTTGATTAATGAAGTTTCCCACGTGTGCATCAGCATCAGCTTGTTTTAACATAGGATCAGGAATGAGTTTGTGATTACCATTACCCATGGGTATGACTTGTGAGGCTTTGGTTGTGATTCCGATGTTTGAGTAGAAGGCAGTTGAATCATTTGATGAGCTTGTCTCTCCCTGGTTGGTTTTGAACTGATTAAGAATCCTTTTTTCAAACATATCATGTCTCTCATTCTGAAGGAGGAAGGCATAGAGTTACTCATAGTTTGTATTCTTCAATCCTTTGGTTAGCTTTACAAATGTGACAAACTTGTGCCATTCGGGATTCATGTTGTTTACAAACTTTGAGTTCAGCTGAATGTTTGGCATAGTCATTCTGATGTTCCTCATATCATTAACAAGCTTGTGGAATCTCACATAGTACTCATAAACACTCTCATCTGGTTTCATCTTGAAGTGTTCAAATTCATCATAGAGTTGTGATTCTCTGTCTTCCATAGTTAATTCAGATCCTGAGAGAAGCATCTTGACATTATCCCACACTGTCTTGGCTTCGGTGTTGTGATTGATCAGCTTGTAGATATCTTTTGGAAGACCTTGAAGTACGATGCTAGAAGCCCTGATATCAGCATCGAGTCTCTTTTTCTCCTTATCATCGAGCTCATCATATGTCTTTGGTCTGTCAATTCCATAGATCATTGTTCCATCTTCAGCTGTATCAATTAAGTCTCTAGTAGTCTCAACCCGATATGGTCCTTCATCAATGGATTTGAGTATGTTGACCCCATTTTCCTTTCCAAGACAATACAGTCTGATTCGTTGAGCCTAAGAGTCGTAGTCAGTTCTGTCAAGCATGGGTGGACGAGTATCTGAACCAGCTGCTTGAACATCCTCGGCAACAGTGGAGATGATTGTAGGTACGGTGGCAGACATGTTTAAGAATTACACGGGATTTTATAACTTTATGATTAAACCGGGAAATAGATTCTTTCACGGGATTTTACTAAATCAAGAGAAAACCGTATTCAAAGGATATCACCCAAGTCGCTAGGAAACCTTGAACCAAGTCGCTAAGTGCCAAGTCGCTATAGTCCCAAGTCGCTATATAACAACTCCCTACAATCTAAGTCGCTAGCAAAATTTTGACAGCAAGTCGCTAAGCACCAAGTCGCTAATTTGTCAAGTCGCTAAATAGCAACTCACTAGATACCAACTCGCTAACACCAAGTCGCTAACAATATAAAGTACAAGTCGCTAACTTACACCAAGTCGCTACGTGTAGTGGAGAATCCACTACGTATACTTTTTGTCGACTTGTCTCAATAGACAAGTCGCTAGGACCAAATCGCTACCAAATACCACTCCAACTCGCTAACTTTTTATGAAGCAAGTCGCTATGATGAATATCACACCGAGAACCAAGTCGCTAGCAAGAAAATCACCTAAACACCACTTTTCAATCCAAAAATAACCCAACCACAATGATTCAAGCCTTCAAAGTCTAAACCTAAACACTTGTGATGATTCTAAACACAAAAGTACTATCAAAATCCAAACTTTAACACTAGAAATCAACCAAATGATGCAAAAACCACTAAACTTTTTCAAACTCAAAAACCACCTAAAAACCACAAGAAATCCAAAGATATGTAAGAGATGATCTAACCTGGCTCTGATACCAATTGTAAGATATTGGATTTCACATACACATCAAACCATAACACAAAGTAGGCGTACAAGAGGTTTTTAGAGAGAGAAAGTTAGAGGTTTGGGAACTTTAGTGAGAGAAAGAAAAATCTTATTATGAACTCCAACTCTCTACCTTGGAAGGTAGAGAGTATTTATAGTCTTACAATAAAACGCCACACAACGGGCTGTGGATCAGGCATACAGTGGGTAAAGACCCGTCCGTCCTCCACGGTGTTACTTAACTAAATACTACTTAGCTTAAAAGAACTACGACTACGAGCTTTCTAACGATTACATATACTAGAGGTGACCGACTCTTTAATACCTGGAATTTCTAATTCCTAACAAACAAGTTAATGATCAAATAAATGAGATTAAATGGTGTTGAGAATAAACAAAAAAATCAATGCTAAGAGGTGTGGAAGATGTGTGAACTAGTCCACTATTTATAGGCAGCAAAAAGTAGTTGGCAATGGCCAGACGATATCACGGTACCCTTAAATAGTTATTGGTACCGTCTATAATTAAGGGTACCGTCTGACATGGCAAGATGCTCTATTTTTTGTCTTTTAGTGGTGTAGTTAAAATCTGGTGTAGGTGATTTTTTTTTGCGGGGGGGGGGGGAACCAAATTTCGAATTTTCTTTTGAATACAACATTTTATAAAAGTTAAAAACAATTTTCCTAGTTATTTTTGTGTAAAATATTTTGTCACATTTGTATAAAAAAATAATTTCTTTGATCATCCATCAAGTTTGATGTTCATTGTTCATACCTTTAGTGATTTGACGTCGAAACAAAAATTTACGACTAAAAACTTGTTTACGTTAACTTTGACATAGAATGTTTTTAGATTTTGTTATTGTCAAACCATAGAGGAAACGAAAAAAATATAAAGAACATTTTCAGACATAATTTGTATTAACAGCTTTCTTTTAACGAATTGTTATGTTTTATTTATATACATTATCACAACGAAAATATTATCTGATTGAATTCTTTATCTTTATTTTATATTAGAAGATTTCAAACAATAAATGTTATAAGTATGCATACAGCTTGACCTAAAGAATTAGTAATGACCGTCCGAATCATTTTGACAACCATCACATATCCAACATCGTTTATTTTGTATATGCTAATCTACAGTGTCATGATGAATTTTTGTGTTTATGTTATTTTTGTTCTCTTGATATTGTATTTAATAAATAAAAATTATTTTATAAGCAGCACAAAGCTATCAGAAACGAAAAATATTCATTTATGGCATTCATCATTTCACGTTATTAAGACTGTTTATGTATGGTATCTAAATTGGTTTAGAGATGAGATTGGAATGGTTTTGTTGTTTGGTTTTCTCATGTTGAATAGTAAGGACCCGATGAGATTGATATAGATTAAGAAGCTCAGGTAACACATAAACAAGAACCATGATGCACTGCTGTGAGGCAGTATTTTCCCAAGTGTCTAAAACTTATGTGATTGTGTGTGTTCCTCTCCTTTAATAGAGAGACTTTTAGGGTTTGGAGATAAACCCTTGGAGGATGATCAACGACTACTAGAGAGCCAAGTGTTTATCATCCCAGAGAAAATAAAGAGGGCATATCTCATTCGTCCTTTAGCTCGTACGTAGTGGTGCTCGTCGTGCGCCCTCACTATGCGGTGTCAGATGGTATATCTTAACCGCTAGTGACAGTTGGGGAGCAATAGTATTGTTTTACTCAGTCATGCCTGAGAGGTATTTCCAGGCTCTATGTGGCCTGGGATTTAAGCCGGGATTTTATCAAGTGTTGATGAGCCTTGGTGATGAGCTTGATTCGAGCATGTAATTAGTGGGGCTTTGTCCATTAATATTGATACGCTATCAAGTCCCCCGGTCTAGTATTAGATCATGCACTGATGATGTGATGCTTGACTTTTTATACCTGAGTCCCCCTAGTCCGTACATGTGCTACCAGGGTTCACTCCCAGGCCCTTTATTGCCAGGATGATGGTCACATTTGTCTTTTGTGATTATGAATAGATGTAGGCTTTTTACCTCGATCAGGGTTGTAAGCTGAGTTGGGAAAGGTTTGTTCTTGATGTTTTCATGGGGAAGAGTAAAAATATACTGCTTGGGGTTTATTTGCAATCTTTGGGATTTGACGCGTCTTTATTGCCTTTGAGACTGTAGACGGCGTCATCATGACATTTCTTGAGCGGTGTGTATAGCTTGTCCCTTCGACTGTACATGACGCGTGTGTTAATGTCAGTTGTACTCGTGCCTTTGCAGGGTGTTTATCACCCGCTTCATTAAATGTGCTTTGACCTGTGGGCCTTTGCCAAGTGTAACTCGCTGATTCATTTTTCTTGCCTATAAATAGGGCTAGAAAGGTGGAGAGGTTACAATTTAAAACAATAGAGCCTCTTTTCTCCCATTTTTCCACATCATTCCTTAACCCTAAAAACTTCTTTCTATAAGGTTTTTTCTTAGGTTTTCATTGTATTTTTTACAAAGGGCATTTTGTCTTCCTTTGATTTTTGTGGTATGAGATGCAGATTAGTCGTATTGATGGCGACGACATTTGCGGTCTGGGATCCTTTACCAGTGTATAGGGGTTGGTTGTAGAGACACTTACTCCTCTTTCATCCTTGTCTAACGTTGCCATTCTTTGGGTGTACTTTGATCCCCGGTGGAGTTTTTCAAGTGATTGTTAGGATATAAGGCGTGGAGGGTCTTGCATCGGAATTTCTATCATCTTTCTTTAAGTCCTATCAGGGTGATTGGGTCGTCCTGATGAGAAACTTAAATATTACACTGTATTTTAAAGGTGGGAGTTTTCATCTTTATGGGAGACTGTTAGGAATTAGAAATTCCCAGTATTAAAGAGTCGGTCACCTCAAGTATATGTAATCGTTAGAAAGCTCGTAGTCGTAGTTCTTTTAAGTTAAGTAGTAACTTAGTTAAGTAACACCGTGGAGGACGGACGGGTCTTTACCCACTGTATGCCTGATCCACAGCCCAAAGTGTGGCGATTTGTGTAAGACTATAAATACTCTCTACCTCCCAAGGTAGAGAGTTGGAGCTCATAATAATATCTTTCACTTTCTCTCACTAAGTTCCCTAAACCTCTAACTTTCTCTCTAGAATTCCATCTATATGCTACTTTGTGTTATGGTTTGATGTGTATGTGAAAAGTTATATCTTACAATTGGTATCAAGAGCCATGGTTTGATCATATCTTGCACATCTTTGGATTTATAGTGGTTTTTAGGTGGTTTTTGAGTTTGAAAAGGTTTAGTGGTTTTTGCATCATTTGGTTGATTTCGTGTGTTAAAGGTTGAATTTTGTTGGTACTTTTGTGTTTAGAATCATCAAAAGTGTTTAGGTTTTCATTTGGTAAGCTTGAATCATCTTGGTTGGGTTGTTTTTGGATTGAAAAGTGATGTTTATATGGTTTTTCATGGTAGCGAGTTAGTTCACGGATAAGTTTTCTTTGTAGCGACTTGCTTCACAAAATTGTAGCGAGTTACAGTGTTAAATCTAGCGAGTTAGATCTAGCGAGTTAAAGTACAAGTAGTGGAATCACCACTACGGGTAGCGACTTGTGGTAGCGACTTGGTCAGTAGCGAGTTGCTCTTTAGCGACTTGTGTTTCTAGCGACTTGTGTAGCGAATTGCTGCCAAAATTTGGTTAGCGACTTGGTCCGTAGCGAGTTACTACTTAGCGACTTGTATTCTTGTTAGCGACTTGGGATTCTAGCGACTTGGCTGTCTAGCGAATTAATTGGTAGCGACTTAGTGGATTTGTTTCTAGCGACTCAGAGCTTTATCATCTAGCGACTTGAGTGATTGCTTACGGTTTTCTCTTGATTTAGTAAAATCCCGTGAAAGAATCTATTTCCCGGTTTAATCATTGAGTTATAAAATCCCGTATAATCTGTTAACATGTCTACCAACGTCCCTACTGTCATCTCCACAGTTGCTGAGGATGTACAAGCAGCTGGCTCAGATACTCGTCCTTCCATGCTTGACAGAACTGACTACGATTCTTGGGCTCAACGAATCAGATTGTATTGCCTTGGAAAGGAAAATGGTGTCAACATTCTCAAATCCATTGATGAAGGACCATATCGGGTTGAGACGACTAGAGACATACTTGATACTAATGAAGATGGTACTCCTGTTTACGGAATGGACAGACCTAAGATGTACGATGAGCTTAATGATAAGGAGAAAAAGAGATTCGATGCAGATATCAGGGCTTCAAACATTGTTCTTCAAGGTCTTCCTAAAGACATCTACAAGCTGATCAATCATAACACTGATGCAAAGGCTGTTTGGGATAACGTTAAGATGCTTCTCTCAGGTTCAGAATTAACTATGGAAGACAGAGAATCCCAATTCTATGACGAATTTGAGCATTTCAAGATGAAACCAGATGAGAGTGTCTATGAGTACTATGTGAGATTTCATAAGTTAGTGAATGACATGAGAAACATCAGAATGACTATGCCTAACATTCAGCTGAACTCAAAGTTTGTGAACAACATGAATCCCGAATGGCACAAGTTTGTCACAGCTGTGAAGCTCACTAAAGGATTGAAGAATACAAACTATGAGCAACTCTATGCCTTTCTCCTTCAAAGTGAGAGTCATGCCATGTTTGAAAAGAGAATTCTTGATCAGTTCAAAGGTCAGGGAGATACAAGGTCTACAAATGATTCAACTGCCTTCTTCACAAATGATGGGACTTCCAACAATGCTTCTCAAGTTGCACCAATGAATCATGATAATCACCAACCCATTTCTGATCCAAGGTTCAAGCAACCTGATGCAAATGCTGTCATGGAACATTTCATCACTCAACTAACACTCATGGTTAAAGAGAACAGGACACTTTCACCTCACACCAACAAACTCCACACCTGTAATGAGATCCGAACCGCCTCCAATCTTCACAACCATTCTTTGATAAGAGATGGGAAAATTATGGGGCAACCAGTTCAGGAAAGACAGTATGATCAGGGAAGGGGTGGAGCTGGTAGAGGCTATGTGGGCAATCAGAATCGAGGAAGGAATGGTAACCAAGGTCAAGCTAAGCCGATCAAATGCTATAACTGTGGTGGTGAGGGACACATTGCAAGGAACTGTACATCTCCAAAGCGTCCACAGAATGCTGATTACTTCAGAGATAAGATGCTGCTGGCACAAGCTCAGGACAATGGTGTTGCGTTGGATGAAGAGGAATTGCTGTTCCTTGCTGAGGGTAATGCCAAGACCTATGATGCAGATGTGGATGAGCAGCCTATTCAGGAGATAGGTCACAATCATCAGAACGCCTTTCAAGTCGCTGACTGTGATGCTTACGACTCTGATGTAGATGATGGACCTACTGCACACACAATCTTTATGGCTAGCATTTCTCCAATGGTTTCTCCCAAGATCTCTTCTTCACCACAAGCTGGCACATCCAAGGACAAACTCATCTCTGAGGTATTAAAACTATACGATGATGCTGATGTGCAACAGATGCATGACAAAGTACAACCAACTGAAACTTTTGAATCAAATATTGAAAATATGGGTAATATCAATATTGTCCCATACGATCAATACGTGAAACAAAGTGAAAGTGAAATTGTACCAAGTGATGCATCTTCTGCAGTCAACAATGACTATGTCTTTGATGAATACACTGCATGTGCTCCTGATAATTCCATAATTTCTGAACTAAATGCCTATAAGGAACGTGTTGCTATTTATGAACAACGGGCAAAATTTGAGTTGACCACTCGTGAGCAGGAAATGGATGTCCAAGTGAGTACAGTAATTAGAAAAAGTAAGTTTAGAGAAGAAGTATTGAAACAAGAATTAAATTCCTTGCAAGAAAAACTTTCTAAAACAGCTAAGCAAAAACAAGAACTTCAAGAAAATGTGAAAATGCTTAAGCAAGAATTTAATGCAAAGGAATCAAAACTCTTGAGAGATTTTTCTAATCTGAAAACTTTGAAAAACAAACTTGAAAACAAGTTGTATTTACAAGGAAACACCATTCAGACTGCTCACATGATCACTAAGCATAGAGTTCTAAGCGATAAGCATAGCGTTCCCCTTGTAGAGGAACGGAATCCAGAGGTAATTAAAAAGGCTAGAAATGCTCATAAGGTAACTTATGATGGTAATGAAGTCCTTAAACCTAGGCAGAAACCTAGTTGCGTTGAGTGCACTGAGGAAGATAAGATATTAAATGAAATCACTAGGGAAAAAATGAATAAGAAGCAAAATGATCCCAAATGCAAAGAGAAAAACATAATCTTCTCTCCTCATGATTACAAGAAGGAAAACTGGATTTCCTTGAACAAGTTTAAGCCTCAGACTTTGTTGACTCCCGAACAAGTCTTCTGGAAAATGGATTTAGATAAGCAGAAGGCCGAAAATATTGTAGAAACAAACCCTCCCCTTCGGAAAATGCCTAGAGCAACTGTGTATCCTCCTAATACACCTATGCATCTTGTACCTAGAACAATTGCCACTAAAAGCAAGACATTAATTAGCCAATACGTTATATTCCAACTATTTGTTGATTTTGAGAAAACTTGCAAGAAAAGGATCACTCCCACTGGTATAACTGAAGGTGAAAGAGGTTTTGAACAAATGAAAGAATGTTATTTAACTGAGGTCATGCCCTTCTTTAAACTTCTAAAAGATCACTTTGAGAGTCTTAAAAAGGGGGTAGAAGCTGATATTAAGGGTATGGAAAAGGAATTTGATGCAATGGTTGCTGAAGTTAGTGATTATGAGCGTGCACTAAAATATAATGAGATTGAGAGAAAGAACCTGCATACATTAAATGAGAATCTTATTACTGAATGTGTTGCTCAAGATGTGTTTTTCACTGCTTCAAATTGCTCTATTAATGCTTCCAAATTTCATGAATTATCTGTGGCCCTGAAAGTCTCCCATGATCGTGTCATTGAGCTTGAAAAAACTAATTCTAAACTAAACGAGAAAATTGATCTGGATGATCACGACACGTTGGTTAAACATTTTTCTAAACTAGAAGTTGAGTATTTTAATTTACAACTAAAATATCAACATCTCAAAGAAAATGTCAAAACTTCAAATATCAAGACATCTTCAGATGCTCCAGAGTTTGATGCAGTTTTTCAAATTAACAAACGTGATGAACAGATTCAAGCTCAGTGCAACACGATCAGAATGTTGAAAGCCCAAATCTCTCAATTAAAGGGCCAAACGAACAATATGACAGGCTCCCAAATGCCTCCTTCTTTAGATTCTCAGAATTCTCAAACGTTTCATCTTCAAAACCTAGTAAATGCTTTACAAAAGGAAAACGAAAGTTTTCTAGAAGAAAATGAAAAGGTTAAACGTCATTTCAATGAGTTGTTTGAATCAATTAAAGTCACTCGTAACAAAAACAACGAACAAATAACTTCATTGCAAAAGGAAATCGAGAATCTGAAGAGTCAGGTAAAAGGGAAAATGCCAATGATCAATGAGGAGAATGTTGTATCTAAGGTTCGCTCCAGTAATAAATATGCTTTATCTGTGACATATGTCCCCCCTCATCTAAGGAACAACAAACTTGCCATTCAAACATATTTCTCATCCCTTAAGGATTGCTTAGAATGCCTGCGTGAGATTGTTGAAGAGGATAAGCTAGAGAAACCTCATGATAATGCAATTGGACATGCATGCTCATATGCCAAACGATCTCAAGAAATCTTAGAATGCTTGATCACTATATGCCCAAAGACATTAGGTGAGAGAGTTAACCCTTTGATTCCATGCTCAATGCCTAAGGCCAAACATGATATGGAATCGACTCCAAATGTTTTGAATGTGAGGAGTAGTGTACCATTGAGTAGTTCAGATTTTAGATCTGTCAATGCTAGGAAAGTGAACTCAAATGTGCCTTCTAGGAGTACTAATCTCAGTACCTTTAGTGTTAAGAAAGTGAACCTTAGTGCACCTGCATGTAGTTCAGATCCCAGCACATCTAAACAGGTGGTGCAAAGAGTAGTAAAACAAACTAATGTTCCCATTCCCTCTACAGGAGTAATCAGTGACATTAAAGGGAGCAGGTCAAAGTCTCAAGACAATACAAGGAATGATAGGACCTCTCAAGCTAAGAATTTGCACTGGAAGAAAGTAGAAGAACAATCTAGGAACGTTAAGTTTGAATCGAATAAAACGAATCGTGTTGATTCTAGTATTAGCCATAAGCGTACTGTAATTAATTCGAATTCTGATACTATTTGCAAAACTTGTTCTGATGTTTGCTTGAATTCTGTTTCTAATCATGGATGTGATGTCAATGCTTTGCCTAATGATGTTAATTGTCCAGTTAATATTGTTAATGCTAAAATTCATACTAAAAAGGCTAAAAGGCAAAAGCGAAAGAGAGTTAGAAAACAATGGAAACCCACAGGAAGAACATTCAGCAGAATAGGCTTTTATTGGATACCTGTTGGTCATAAGACTAATCAGATAATGCCCACTAGAAAATGGATGCCTACTGGTAGAACTATTCCCTTAAGAAGTGGTCACACTGTAAATAGGGTTAATACAGACACTAGTATTGCATCTATTCACAATGATTCCATTACCTCACTGTCTGATATGAATGCTTCTATTTCTGATGTGGGTGATCCAACTGTTGCTACTAACCAAATGGAACCCATTCTTGCATGGGGATCCCAATTATCCAGTTATCCATTCTTGTCTGTGTTCAACTGCAGATCGTTCAAATCGTTCTGTGGTACCTGGACTCAGGCTGTTCCAAGCATATGACTGGAGACTGATCACGGCTCATGAACTTCGTGAGCAAATTCATCGGGACTGTTAGATTTGGCAATGATCATTTCGGTGCTATTATGGGTTATGGAGATTATGTTGTTGGTGATAGTGTCATCTCCAGAGTGTATTATGTGGAAGGTTTAGGTCATAATCTGTTCTCTGTTGGTCAATTCTGTGATTCTGATCTAGAAGTAGCCTTCAGAAAACATACCTGCTTCGTTAGAGATCTTAATGGTAAGGAACTGTTGAAAGGAACTCGTGGCTCAAACCTTTACACCATCTCTATCGATGACATGATGAGAGCTTCACCAATCTGCTTGTTATCAAAGGCTTCAAAAACAAAGTCATGGTTATGGCATCGTCGTCTCAATCACTTGAACTTCGGCACCATCAACGATCTTTCCAGAAAGGACTTAGTTGTAGGGTTACCTAGACTAAAGTATGAAAAGGATCATCTTTGTTCAGCATGTCAATTGGGAAAAAGCAAGAAGTATGCCCATAAACCCAAACCTACTAACTCTGTCACAGAAGTTCTTCATATGATTCATATGGATTTATGTGGACCAATGAGGGTGCAAAATATCTTTGGGAAGAAATATGTGTTAGTTGTGGTTGATGACTATTCCAGATTCACCTGGGTCAAGTTCTTAAGGACAAAGGATGAAACTCCTGATATCATCATCAAACTCATCAAACAGCTGCAGGTTAGACTAAACAAAACTGTCAGAATTATCAGAACAGACAATGGAACTGAGTTTGTCAACAAACAACTTAGTGAATTCTATGAAAGCGTTGGAATCAGCCATCAAAGAAGTGTTCCACGAACCCCTCAACAGAACGGTGTAGTTGAAAGACGAAATCGTACTCTTGTTGAAGCTGCTAGAACAATGCTGATTTACTCAAAGGTTCCAATGTTTCTCTGGGCTGAAGCAATTGCCACTGCCTGTTACACACAAAATCGTTCCCTGATTCACACCATTCATGGAAAAACTCCATATGAACTTGTCCACAACAGGAAACCCAATCTATCTTTCCTTCGTGTGTTTGGTGCCTTGTGCTATCCAACTAATGAGGGTCAAGACTTGGGCAAACTTAGAGCTAAAGCTGACATTGGAGTATTTGTAGGATATGCACCAAACAAAAAGGGATACCGAATCTACAACAAAAGAACCCGAAATATCATGGAAACAATTCACGTTACGTTTGATGAGCTGACCGGTCAAATGGCTCCTGGACACTCCAGCTCAGGACCCGCACTTCAAAACAGTCCTATTGGTTCATCCCTTGTTCCAAACTCCTCTCAAGAAACACCATATGTACCTCCATCTGAAGATGATGTAAAGAAATTGTTTGATCCAATGTTTGATGAACTGTATGAGTCTACTACTAATGAGGTGCTGATCCCTACAACAGAGGATGCTCAGATTCCAGTGAATGAAGTCAATCCATCAGTTTCAATATCTGCAAGTCAAGAAGCACCTGCTGCTGATCCTTCAGTCTCATCAACAAATCATCATTCTTCAAATGTACATCATGGAAATGTTTCTGGCATCAATGATGAAGTTAATCCCTTTGCGACTCCTGAAGATGCTCCATTTGAAAACATATTTGCTACTCCTGAATCATCATCAGAACCATCTTCTTCAGGAGACATCGACTCAGCTACCTCAGTTCCTCAACAAATGCCACATGAACACCTCAGAAAATGGACTCACGATCATCCATTAGACAACATCATTGGTAATCCCTCTCGTCCTGTATCAACCCGGAAGCAACTCGCAACCGATGCCTTATGGTGCTTCTTCAACTCCGTACTATCTAAGATCGAACCAAAAGATGTTAAAACTGCTATGAATGAAGATAGCTGGTTCAATGCTATGCAAGATGAAATTCATGAGTTTGATCGTCTTGATGTATGGGAGTTTGTACCTGCTCCAGACTGTGCTATGATTATAGCCCTAAAATGGATCTTCAAAGTAAAACTTGATGAGCATGGTGATGTGTTGAAGAACAAGGCTCGATTAGTTGCTAAAGGATATCGTCAAGAGGAGGGCATAGACTTTGAAGAATCTTTTGCTCCAGTTGCTCGAATCGAGGCAATCAGAATCTTTCTGGCTAATGCTGCTAGTAAGAACATGGTAGTTTATCAGATGGATGTAAAGACGGCATTTCTAAACGGAGATCTTAAAGAAGTCGTCTACGTCAGCCAACCTGAAGGATTTGTGAATCAAGAGCATCCTACTCACGTTTATCGTTTAAAGAAGGCTCTGTACGGTTTAAAGCAAGCTCCAAGGGCATGGTACGATACACTGTCAAAGTTTCTTTTGTCAACCGGATTCATCAAAGGAGCAGTTGATCCTACATTGTTCACCAGGAAGTCAGGCAAACATTTGATTCATGTTCAAATTTATGTTGACGATATTATTTTTGCCTCGACTGACCCAATGGAATGTGATCGTTTTTCTAATGAAATGAGTTCAAAGTTTCAAATGTCAATGATGGGACAAATGTCATTTTTCTTGGGATTACAAATTTCACAAAGTCCCGGAGGCATTTTCATAAATCAATCTAAATATGCAACAGAGATTTTAAAGAAATTTGGATTTGATTCAAGTGACCCTGTTGACACCCCCATGATTGACCGAACCAAACTAGATGAGGACCTCTCAGGGATCATGATTGACCAAACGAAATATAGGAGTATGATTGGATCCCTGATGTATCTCACTGCTAGTAGACCAGACATCTTGTTCTCTGTGTGCATGTGTGCTAGATACCAGGCTAAGCCTACTAAAAAGCACCTTGAAGCAGTTAAACGGGTCTTTCGGTATCTCCAAGGAACCATCAATATGGGACTATGGTACCCGAAGGACACCGGTATGTCACTAACGGCCTATGCAGATGCTGATCATGCAGGTTGTCAAGATACACGTCGAAGTACGTCTGGAGGTGCTCAGTTTTTGGGTGATAAGCTTGTGAGCTGGTCTTCAAAGAAGCAAATGAGTACTTCTATTTCCTCTACAGAGGCTGAATACATAGCCATGTCATCTTGTTGTGCTCAAATCTTATGGATGAGATCTCAATTATCTGACTATGGCTTTGAATTCAACAAAATCCCTCTGTACTGTGATAATAAAAGTGCTATTGCTCTCTCATGCAACAACGTTCAACACTCAAGAGCAAAGCATATCGACATTCGACATCATTTCATCAGGGAACAAGTGGAAAAAGGTGTGGTGGAACTATATTTTGTGAGGTCTGAATATCAGTTAGGGGACATCTTCACCAAAGCTCTTCCAAGAGAACGTTTTGAGTTTATTCTTCCACGTCTTGGTTTGAAAAGCCTTCAACCAGAAACTCTCAAACGTCTTCAGGAGGAAGACGAGGAGTAAAGGTCTTTCTTCATCTATCTCTTGTAAATAGTTATTCGAAAAACAAAATAGAAAATTATAAAACTTTCAAAATCCATAAAAATCTGAAAAATTCGAAAATTCTTCAAAAAATATTGTCATTTTTGTCATGTTTTTTCTTGGTTCGATAATATCTACGGTCTTTGTGCTGTCATTCAAAGAATGACACGGGACCTTAGATGTTGTTCGAACTCTTTAAAAAAAATAAAAAAAAAAATAAAATAAAAAAAATTTTTGGGAGAAAGAGAAATGGTTTATTGTCATTTTCAGGCAATAACCCGGTTTTTAAAAGAAAGAACAGAGCCATGTTTTAACATGTTTTCAAATACCATGCTCTGATTCTATAAACATTTATCTGCTGAAAACCAAATGCTTTGAAAAATAACTCGATCTCTATTTTTGAAAATCATCAGGACTTATTTGTCAAAATCTCTATCTCTCAATCAACAACCTATGTCATTGATTGAGGGGGAGAATGATTTCAATTAAATTAAAAAGTTATTTGGCATTAAATTGTTTTCAAAGGATATTCATGTATGTTTTATAAATGGAGTTTAAAGTCTTAAAATCAGATCATATCAGTTCAAACGCGTTCATAATCAAGTCACAATTCTCCTTAAAAGCTTTCAAAATCAATTTAAATCTATAAGAGATCACAAATCTCAAATGATTTGATAATTGTGATCGGGGGAGAATGTGTGATTTAAATTGGATTTAAACTGATAAATAGGTAAATGGTTTTATAAGGATGTACATGCTATCCTGCCCACATGTGACAAACGATTTCAAATTTTCCATGCACATGTTGAGGGGGAGCATCTATCTTAAACCTTTGATTTGAAACGTGATCATTTATCCCAATGTGCAGGTTCCCTCTAGTATGTGCAAAACTCTTTTCATACCTCGAGGCATGATAAGGTTTTAAAAGGTACCTTTTTGAGGGGTCATTTAAGCCCTTATTCGATCACTTTTGTATCCGTTATTGCTTAATATCGTTCCTTTTCACTTTTTAGGTCTCTTGAAGGCAAAATGCTGGAATGATGCTTATTTGGACGAAAAGGCGCGAATATACGAAGAAAATGGCCAAAGTCAGAATCGAGACACTCAAAGCTGCTGAAACATAAGGCGACGGCGTCACTGCATATCTGCGACGCCGTCGGGAAGGAATTTTGCGACGGGTCAGAAGCGAAATTGCATGTTTTCAAGGGACGACGTCAGGTTCTAAAGGAGTAGGCCGTCGTTACTCAGACGGCCTAGATGCAGCCAAGACGGCGTCAGAGCTGAAGGGGACGGCGTCACAGTCATAAGGTGACGCCGTCGCAAGGTTTACGTGGCCAAGACGAAACCCTAATGACGGCGACACGACGGCGTCACAAAACATAAGGTGACGCCGTCGCAGATGTAATCTTATATATAGAATCCGAATTTTTCAGTTTTTGTGGGTAGTCTTTTGGAGTAAAAACCTAAAACCGAACCAAGGCTTTCTTGTGCAGTATTTTAGGGTTCTAAACCCTATTATACATCAAGATAAGTATTTACTTCATTAATTTAATTATGTCTTTGATTATTTGTGTGTATGCTTGCATGTTCTCCATGTCCGGCTAATTTATTTGTGTGTTTGCTTAGGGAATATGAAACTTAATTATTGAATATTGATTGGTTGATACTTATCTTAGTTGACTAATGATCTAGAGTGCGCTAGATTATTCGTTGTGTACTTAATGCTTGACTTTTCTTTGTGAACTTTAGAATATAATTATCTAGGTAATTGTAGGATAAAGTATTCAAGGACAACCGTAGAGTAGGCGTCTATAAATCACTAGAGGATTTGTAAACAAGACCCTTTGGTAAATTCAAAGAGTTAAGGAAACAAGCACGCCCTATAGCCTTAGAATCACAACGCAACTAGGAATAAGGACGTGACAAATCAACCATCAATAGGAGATAATTAAGGAGTAGTAAAACCTAAGTAAACACATCTTTAAACTATCATACGAGTACAAATCAATTAGACATAGACTATCACAACCTTAGCTTAGATAATTAGATAATAGTAGAGTAATCGGTAGCAATACCAACCCCCCAAATCCAATACCCGAGATTCGTACCTTTTCTTTTTCTAAAAAACATAAAAAGATAAAAAATAATCTTCCTCAACCTCAACCTTAGCGTAGTAACTTCTCACTAGCATTCCTATTCCCCTAGAGAACGATATCAATACCCGTGGCTTACCCTAATTACTACACTACAACGATTAGGTTCACTGCCTAGGGTGTTATAAAACTTGCTCGAAGAAAAGGAAGTTTCCTTGACCCCGAACGACGCGTGTAGCGTTATCAAGTTTTTGGCGCCGCTGCCGGGTAATAGAATAGCTAGTTAGTAGTCCACCTCGTTTAGGTTTCTTTGCTTGATTCCTATCAAGTAAATTTTTCTCATTTTTTAGCTTTCTCTTAGTCTATCCCCCTTCTTCGTGACCTTTGTTCGTAACACCCATCACTTTTCACCATGGAAGGTGACAACCAACCACCACTCATCAACCCACCACCAAACGACCCGCCAAGAGCCCGTACTCTTGGTGAGTACTCGAGACCAAACCACCTAGGTTATAGGAATACCATTGAGCTTCCCGACCAAGCCCAAACTACGGCCCTGCGATCCGACACCATCCGGTTGGTGCAAAACGGATGTGCATTCCATGGACTTCGTTCCGAAGATCCAAATCAGCATCTGAGGGATTTCCTCAAAATTGTCGATTCCATCGACCTTGATGCTACTACTCGGGAGACCACGCGCTTGCGTCTCTTCCAATTCTCTCTACGGTACCAAGCTAGTAATTGGCTTGAGCGACTTCCCGCCGGCTCCATCTCAAGTTGGGATGATCTTACTTCTCGCTTCCTTGCTCAATTTTTCCCACCGGGGAGAACCACTAAGCTTAGATGAGAAATCTTAACGTTTCAGCAACTCCAAGGTGAATCACTTTACAAAGCGTGGACTCGATTCAAGGATCTACTCCGTAGACTTCCCCATCATGGCATCGATCTTTGGCTTCAAATCCAAATCTTCTACGATCATACCGACTTCATCACTCGACGATCCATTGATCGGGCCGCCGGTGGAAGGCTCAGCGACTTCAATGCAGAGAAATCTTGGGATATTATAGAGGAGCTTGCTGATCAAAGCTACAAAGATTGGAATGATTCTCCTGAGACTCTGATTAACGTAATCAACGCCATATCAACCCCGTCCAAATCCTCCGACACCCTCGAGAAACAAATGAGCGCCATTGAGAAAGGGATTGATTATCTTATGGAAAGGCAGAAAAGAGCCCCCGTACAAATTCCTCGAGAGGCCGTCAAATTCGCCAACTCTACCTACCACCCCACACCTCCTTCGGAGTCTCCAAGTCGTGATCAAAACCCAACTTCCGAAAGGCGTTTCCGTTCTACTTCCCCAATACCACTCTCACCAAGCTTCAAGGAACAAATGAGGGAGTACATGGCGGCTCATACGGAAAGATTAGCCAGGTTTGAAGAGGAGGTTTATAGGCAGAGAGAGGAGATGCAAGCAAAGATGACGGAAATGATGAATTTGGTAATTGAGTTTACCAAAACAAAGGTTCCCGAAAAGGTGCTCGTAAGAAGCAACGATTGCCCTCCCACTTCATTTGTCAACGCTGTTTCCATTATGCCTGAGAATGCAAAGGTTGAGACGCGGAAAACTGAGGGAAGTAATAAGGAGGAGTCGGTGCATGACGACGAGCCTGAGACCATTGAATACTACCTTAAGCACGAAATCAACAAGAAAACCATTGCAAACCAAGTAAACAACTTTAGGTACAATGAAGTTCTCAAGGAAGCCCTTGATGAAAAAATGACTGAAGAAGAGTATGACGCCCTACCTATGGGACCCCTGTATGAGTTAGTTATAAAAAAACCTCTAACAAGGAAACGTAACACCACAGGGAATTTCGTAATACCAGTTAGCATAGGTAACATTGATAATATTAATGCCTTGGCCGATCAGGGGACTGATGTGAACATAATGCCATTATCAATCTATAATAAGTTAACTAAGGAGAAACCAGCCAGTACCGACCTTAGACTCTCCTTAGCTAATCACACTTATGTTCACCCCGTAGGAGTCGCAATAGATGTTCTAATTGAGGTGGCTAACATTGTTTATCCGGTAGATTTCGTGATCGTTGATTTTGAAGAAGACAAAAACATACCCCTCATTCTTGGAACACCGTTTCTAGCTACCGCCAAGGCAACCATCAAATGCGGAGAGGGCGTCATGATACTCAAAAGCGGAAAGGGGTATGCTAGGATACCCATCATCCCAAGGTATCCTCTCAAAATCATGGAAATGATTACGAAAGGGAATCGGAAAAACCCTAGCCATAATGTTAAGAAAAAGATGAATGACTGGGAAAAAGGGCTTAGAGACTTCATGGTCCAAGGATTGTATGCAACATTGTGGAAACCCGATAATAAGTTAGGAAGCAACCCCACCTCGGTACCTAAGGCACGAAAGGACCCTAAGAAATTTCTAAAAGGAGAAAAAGTACTTCTGTACAAATCAAGGAAAAGGGCAATGCAAGGAAAAAACAACCCAAGATGGTTTGGGCTTTTCACAGTTAAGGAAACCAACTTAAACGAAACCGTCACCATAATTGACAGCAATGGCCTGGAATCCACAGTGAACATACAACGTTTACGCCGCTTCGATGAAGAGAAAATGAATGACGAAGAGGGCGGTGATGCAAAAACGTAGGAGTAGGACTACGAGTCTAGCTACAAGACTCTTAAGTAAAGAAAAGCGCTTCGTGGGAGGCAACCCATGCTTAATTGTTTGCTTGTTAGTGTCATATATCTTTTATTAATTGTTTGTCCTCATGTTTGAATTTGTAAAAATGCTTTATTTTGTTTTTAACCTCGTCTTAATTACATATAAAGGTATTTTACATAAAGGATAAGTGTAGGGAGGATTACACACGTTTTCATAAGAAACGTAAACATGAGAATAACAATTAACTAAAAGATATATATGTTTGTTTGTTCGAGTCAAATGCTTGTATCGAGTCATAATGGATGTTTTTGCAGAAGTTTTTCCAGATTCTAAAGATGTAAATTTTCCAGAATTTTTTTCAGAAAATCGCAGACCAGTTTTTGTCAGGATAACCTGACGGCGTCAGGATTGCAACCTGACGGCGTCAGGAAGGAATAAAAACATCAGCTTACTTTTTCTCGTTTTCTGAGCTACTTGTAAAATTTTGGAATTTTCCAGATCTTAACTTTCAAAACAAATTCTGTAAACATCCATTCCACAAGCATTATATCCTAGTTTAAATCGAGTCTTATGTATATTATTACCGCCGATTTTACGCGAAGGTTTCGTTTGTTTTCTTCTAGTGTGCAGGTTTAGTTTGTCAAGAAGAAGTTACACAAGTTTGGAAGGAGCCTTTCACGCAAAAACTCTTCTTGGAAAAGATTTAACCACCACTTTTTACGGATCGTACCGAGCTAATCAGGGGAGTATTAGTTTTTTTCGTTTTTAATTACCTTCTATTATCATAACTTTGATACTTTCGGGGAACATTGGGGACAATGTTCAGTTTAAGTGTAGGGAGGGAAAATAAAACGGGAACTTTGAAACTATGCTTATCCTTGACTATTTGCTTTGTCCAAGTGTATTTGTGTAATAAACCATGAGAAAATGTAGGTTAGGGTAATTTTAGCCAAATTTAAAATTTTTTCATGACGTATAGGAGTGGGCCATTAGTCTTAACAAAAGCGTCTCATGGATAGGAAGTTGCATGACTATCACAAAAAAAAACCCTTTACCACCTAAATTCCACCCAAAATGTGAGGATCGCCCTTAGATTAGTAGGAATTAAAGCATTCATCTTTAATGCTTAGAGTGTGAACCGGTAGTATATTAGATTCTAGAACTTGTTTTGTGATGCATTCCGAGATCGCTAGTGAGACTACACTTGTGTAGTTAGGAATAACTAAATGATAAGAGGCATTAGGATAAACCCTTGTTTGATACCTGTAATATAATTACTTCTTCCACCTCGGTTGAGTAATTCCCCCACACCCTTTGCGTTGTACTCATCTTTAGTACACGATACCCCTAGTTAACCCCTCAGAGCCTATCCTTTTCGCGGTTCTCGTGATGTTTCGGTTTCCGGAATATCAATGAAGAGCATTGTTTACACCCCACCCCCAAATATACACCCAAATCGCCTTAGCCTACCCTTTATTGCACTCACTTTTAGTGCAAATTTATGTTAACACCTAAAACCCTTAGTTCAATTATCTGGTTGCTTACATGAGTTGCTAAGTCGAGTCATATCCTTTGTATACAGTTTTGGGATGATTGGGATTCATGGGAAAAGTTAAAGTTTATGAAATATAGGGAAGAGAACGTTAAACTCAAATTCCCTTTGTTTGCATAATAATGTACTCCAAGTGTTTTGATCTTTTCAATTCGGGTCAAATTAGTGTTAGAATAATAAAAACTCAAGTGTAGGGATGTGTCTATAAATCCCTATCATTTTGATGTACCGTAGAGGATGGTAGAGTAAAAGTGTATGAAAAAAAAAAAAAAAAAAAAAAAAAAAAAATATATATATATTAAAAAAAAAAAAAAAAAAAAAAAAAAAAAAAAAAAAACAAACCATACGGGCTACCATCCTACATCTATCTTTTAAATTATGTTTGTTTATTTTCGTTGCCTAGAGTTTTAGAGTGTCGAGTCTTGACTTAGCAATGCTATTCTTCGTATACTTGCAACATAGAGATTTTTGACTATCCACCACTAAATAGCCTATCCCACCAAACCCTTCATTTCCTTACCGTAAGCCTAACGTTACAACCCTTTAAAAGACCTCTTTGATAGTCTTTCCTAGGTGCTTACGCCAAAGCGACGGAGGTTTGATCTATTCTCAAGCCTATGGTAATCTATGTACTAGGACCGGTTAATGAGTGTTTATCTTCCATTTCCGATTTGTTATATTTCATATATACACCCGAGAGAGATGTGAGTATCCAAACACCCCATGTGAGGTGCTAGTATGTAATTTCCGTGCTTGTTATGACTTTTGCGGGGCTTATATGTGTTGTGGACCGTTTTGAATGGATGCTTCATGACCCCTAACTTATAAATTAATTGGCTAAAAGCACATTTGCTTGAGGACAAGCAAATACCAAGTGTAGGATATTTGATAAGGTTTTAAAAGGTACCTTTTTGAGGGGTCATTTAAGCCCTTATTCGATCACTTTTGTATCCGTTATTGCTTAATATCGTTCCTTTTCACTTTTTAGGTCTCTTGAAGGCAAAATGCTGGAATGATGCTTATTTGGACGAAAAGGCGCGAATATACGAAGAAAATGGCCAAAGTCAGAATCGAGACACTCAAAGCTGCTGAAACATAAGGCGACGGCGTCACTGCATATCTGCGACGCCGTCGGGAAGGAATTTTGCGACGGGTCAGAAGCGAAATTGCATGTTTTCAAGGGACGACGTCAGGTTCTAAAGGAGTAGGCCGTCGTTACTCAGACGGCCTAGATGCAGCCAAGACGGCGTCAGAGCAGAAGACGGCGTCACAGTCATAAGGTTACGCCATCGCAAGGTTTACGTGGCCAAGACGAAACCCTAATGACGGCGACACGACGGCGTCACAAAACATAAGGTGACGCCGTCGCAGATGTAATCTTATATATAGAATCCGAATTTTTCAGTTTTTGTGGGTAGTCTTTTGGAGTAAAAACCTAAAACCGAACCAAGGCTTTCTTGTGCAGTATTTTAGGGTTCTAAACCCTATTATACATCAAGATAAGTATTTACTTCATTAATTTAATTATGTCTTTGATTATTTGTGTGTATGCTTGCATGTTCTCCATGTCCGGCTAATTTATTTGTGTGTTTGCTTAGGGAATATGAAACTTAATTATTGAATATTGATTGGTTGATACTTATCTTAGTTGACTAATGATCTAGAGTGCGCTAGATTATTCGTTGTGTACTTAATGCTTGACTTTTCTTTGTGAACTTTAGAATATAATTATCTAGGTAATTGTAGGATAAAGTATTCAAGGACAACCGTAGAGTAGGCGTCTATAAATCACTAGAGGATTTGTAAACAAGACCCTTTGGTAAATTCAAAGAGTTAGGGAAACAAGCACGCCCTATAGCCTTAGAATCACAACGCAACTAGGAATAAGGACGTGACAAATCAACCATCAATAGGAGATAATTAAGGAGTAGTAAAACCTAAGTAAACACATCTTTAAACTATCATACGAGTACAAATCAATTAGACATAGACTATCACAACCTTAGCTTAGATAATTGGATAATAGTAGAGTAATCGGTAGCAATACCAACCCCCCAAATCCAATACCCGAGATTCGTACCTTTTCTTTTTCTAAAAAACATAAAAAGATAAAAAATAATCTTCCTCAACCTCAACCTTAGCGTAGTAACATCTCACTAGCATTCATATTCCCCTAGAGAACGATATCAATACCCGTGGCTTACCCTAATTACTACACTACAACGATTAGGTTCACTGCCTAGGGTGTTATAAAACTTGCTCGAAGAAAAGGAAGTTTCCTTGACCCCGAACGACGCGTGTAGCGTTATCAAGGCACATATTGAGGGGGAGCAAAATTCATGGAAACCTCATCCTTCCCGGAAATGCTATACCCACTTGATCTGTTGAGGGAAGTGATGTTGATATCTTTTAGAAAATGGTAATCAAAAGAAGTAAATTCTTTCTCTTGCCTCCGTGTGCAAAACATTTTGATACTTGATGCACATGTTGAGGGGGAGTTCTCGTTCTAAAAATATCAAAAAACAATTCAGGTACAAAATGCTTTGATAATATATCACAAGTATCTGAATTGATTTTCAAATGGTTTTCAATTGGATCCAATGGCAGATGAACAATACCAAATAGACCGACCAACTTTACTTTATGTACGGTGATATAAGGATGATAAGGTTAGGTATTGGTTCCCATGATCCGCCAGAACTGGAGGGATCTACCCAGGGACAATCCACTAGTTAATGTAGAAGTCCTTAGGTATGATGATAAAAGGAGAAAAATGAGATAAGGGAAGAGTGCGGACTAAGTCTGAGCTAGTACTGGAATAAACCCAACAAGGTTCTAGCTATGAAGTCTCGGTAAGCACTGAAGGGGTTGAAGAATTAAAAAGAATTGAATGAGAAAATGGTGAAAACAAATAGCCCTCCATTTATTCAACCTTAGGGCAGAAACCGGGTTCAATTCATATGCTACTGATGGTAACATCGGTATTGAAGACAAGACATCATGGACCCAGTGACGCACTGCACTTCAACTTTCCAAACCACTCAAGTTCCTCTTAAAAGGACTTGTTTCATTCTCACGGGGAACCGACATTATCTATCGACTTTCTCTTAGAGATGGTTGATATTGAAGAAGGAGACCCTCTCCCTAGTCTCTATTATAGGATCCAAATATGCACAAATTGAGTCTAGAGCCACGAGATCATCAATAAATCTCATTAGGACACTTTCAATGAAGACTCTCTGTTTCACACAATGTGGAAAGAGAGATTATATCTTGAGTCCTACGCATTATCCTTGTGGTATTGCCAGAACATCTGAGTGATGTGTTTACACACTCACAATGAAGATGGAAAGCCTTCTGGAGCCAACATCAAACAAGCTCCTGGTAGGTGGCATGTGAGATCTATTATATGGATCAACCATGTGACAACTGAACAGAAACAATGGGGCGATTCAATTTCTTGAATCATTCCTGGTTCAGGTTAGGGATTGACGGATACCTTTGAAAAACCGGTCTTTGTGCTTATAAACTCTTTTCTTTAGCACATCGACCGTGTACTCATTTTTCAAACCAAAAGGTATTTTTATGATTGATAATTGATTTTCAATAAAACCTTCGTTGTATTGCAAAAACAATTTCTATTGAGCAATACACGACTGTTTTTCAAATCTCTTTTCATCAATCAGTGGACTTAAAAATTCGCTGGTTCACTCACTCCGTGTTGTCTTCTTTGAGACGTTCCGGTTTGAGAACAGCTAGAACAGCTGCGAAACCCTGTCAAGGAGATTCTTAGGAATCCTACCTGATCACAGGCAGTATTTATACTGATCAACGGGGAACCGTGGGCCGTGTACCTCAATTCAACGAAAGTGATCAAAGACACTTTCGTGCGATTTATTGCTAACTGTTGTTTGCAGGTACGCCCGACGTTTGCAGCTGATCAGAATGGAGCGGTCAATCCACAGCCGCATGCTCACTTAACACATTCATCTCAAAAGAAATCATGATTTGTGCATCAATGACTCTGATATTTTCACTCCATGCTTCTGCTACGCTGCTGCCAATATCATGAATCAACTAAAGCTTCCGCAACTCTGATGAGAAGATATCATGAACCAGAATGTGAGCATGTCGGTCCTAATGTCACAACATCACATAATACCAACACCACAAAGGATGTCTCAGAGATTGTTGATAGCTGATGATCTCCAAAGATGGCTCAAACCTATCATCACGTGGATCAGTAAAAGACCTCCACTTGGAATAACCAAACATGCAATGTGAATAATCACTGACTACGAGCTTAGGAGCAAAGGACTACATCAAGAATGCAAGATCAATTGTTAAATGTAATATCTATTTGTATTCAATGTAATTTTGGTACATTATTGAGGTGACCTCCCTTAGGGGGAGATTGTTAGGAATTAGAAATTCCCAGTATTAAAGAGTCAGTCACCTCAAGTATATGTAATCGTTAGAAAGCTCGTAGTCGTAGTTCTTTTAAGTTAAGTAGTAACTTAGTTAAGTAACACCGTGGAGGACGGACGGGTCTTTACCCACTGTATGCCTGATCCACAGCCCAAAGTGTGGCGATTTGTGTAAGACTATAAATACTCTCTACCTCCCAAGGTAGAGAGTTGGAGCTCATAATAATATCTTTCACTTTCTCTCACTAATTTCCCTAAACCTCTAACTTTCTCTCTCTAGAATTCCATCTATATGCTACTTTGTGTTATGGTTTGATGTGTATGTGAAAAGTTATATCTTACAGAGGCTTAAGTGCTACACCGCGCTTCCAGTCACCATCGGTTGGCGTAAACTAGCCCTTGAGTAATGGAATCGCAAGTTGGTGGTCACTAAAGTAAACTCTCCTGGATTGGGGATGGGTGTTGTTGTTCTCCTTGCCTTGGAGGAACAACCACCTATCATCGTCATCCAGTCCTTGATAGGGATATCCAACTGTCAAGCCTTGCCCCTGATCCTGAAGGTAGATGCCCCTGTTGGACTCCTGCCTCAGTAAGCTTTTGTAGAGACACTTACTCCTCTTTCATCCTTGTCTAATGTTGCCATTCTTTGGGTGTACTTTGATCCCCGTGGAGTTTTTCAAGTGATTGTTAGGATAAAAGGCGTGGAGGGTCTTGCATCGGACTTTCTATCATCTTTCTTTAAGTCCTATCAGGGTGATTGGTTCATCCTGAAGAGAAACTTAAATATTAAACTGTATTTTAAAGGAGGGAGTTTCATCTTTATGGGAGACTTAAGTGCTACACCGTGCTTCCAGTCACCATCGGTTGGCGTAAACTATCCCTTGAGTAATGGAAGCGCAAGTTGGTGGTCACTTAAGTAAACTCCTGTGGATTGGGGATGGGTGTTGTTGTTCTCCTTGCCTTGGAGGAACAACCACCTGTCATCGTCATCCAGTCCTTGATGGGGATATCCAACTGTCGAGCCTTACCCCTGATCCTGAAGGTAGATGCCCCTGTTGGACTCCTGCCTCAGTAAGCTTTTTTATTTTTCTTGGTTTACTCCGGAGATTTTGTTTGATGAACTGTTGATTTATTTTTGTTTGTTATTTTTGTAGGTAGTTCTTGGTCACTACTGGGAGCTACAAATAAAGTGGTCTGACATCGATGAGTCCCTCAAATTATTCTACAAGTATGAATGTTTGAGGGAGCGCGGTCGGATCATGAATCTTGGATATAGCTTGGGTCCCATAATGAACATGTAACAAGGATCACCCTTGTAGACTGTGCTTCATGCCGGTTTTTTCCCAAGCGCTATCCAAGATCAACTCGCGTCCTGCTCGCCTAAGCCTCTTGTCCATGTAGATTGGAGCCTGAGTATTCCAGGTAGCTATTAGCTACGTCCGGAAGTTTCTCAGACGAGTGTTTGTAATCCGTGATGTATCAAAATTGTTTTGTAGAATGTACCATGCATGTGTTGTCCTGGGTTTTGTAATTGGGTGGTTTACCCTGACTTTATAATGAAATTAATTGTTCGTTAATTTATTTTTTTTGTTTACCAGGTTCGTGTAGGCCTGGGTTTTTAGTTATGATGTTGTAACCCTAAACTCTTAATGAAATTAGCGTTAAAGCCAATTTATTGTATGTATGTTATCAGGCTCGTGTAGGCATGGGTTTTTAGTTAGGGTGTTGTAACCCTGAACTTTTAATGAAATTAGCGTTCAAGCCAATTTATTGTGTGTAAGTTACCAGGCGCACGTAGGCCTAGGTTTTTAGTTCAGGTGTTGTAACCCTACACTCTTAATGAAATTAGCGTTCAAGCCAATTTATTGTATGTGTTGTATTCCTATGTTTAATGATCCGTTAAACATAAAGAATGTGTAGCCTGATTTTGTAATCGAGGATCAGTTTGACCCTGATTTTTGTGATAATCAGTTTGACCTTAATGGAGGATGAGTCGCAAAATTCTGTCAGATAAAGGAGTCTGACGGAATCATACATCACAAATTGACGTCGTCACTTGTTACTAAAGATGGATTTTGGGTAGAAAATTAACAAGCGACGCCTCAGTGGAATCTGAAGACACTACAACCTGACGGCGTCAGGTGTAATTTAAAGTTGAGAGTCACATACAAAGCTAACAAGAGACGGCCATGATCATTTACAAGGGGACTACGTCAGACATCACATGACGGCGTTAGAGATCCAAAGACACGGCTTAACGATGACTTGCACAAGACAAAACCCTAATGACAGCGAGCTGATGGCGTCACAATCTATAAGGTGACGCCGTCACAAGTGTAATACTATATATATTTTCACAAGTTTTCCATTATTTGTGTAACACTTTGAAGAGGCAAACTCTAGAAGAATTTCACAGCTTTTGTGAAGGTTTTTCAGCCACTTTGGCTCATGTTTAATTGAAGATAAGTGATCCCTTTCTAATCATTCAATATGTCTATGTGTTGTTTGAGTATATGCTTTTCATTTCTTCACTTTAACATGCTTGGCTAGATTTATTAGTGTTTGCTTAGATCTAATGAAACCTTGTTATTAATTATTAATTGTCGTCTCTTGCTGAATTGGTTGCTTCGCGTTAGGGTAAGAAAACTAGCTTAATTATTATATGTAACTAGCTTCTCCATCATATTAAACACAACCCTATAGTGCACTGGTGGTTTTTATCATTGTATTTATTGCGTGAATTGCGGCTTGTAGATCCTATGAGACTTAATAGAGTTTAAGCTTCTTAGGGGAGACTTATATATTCATAAAGTTAGGGCATTTGGCACCTCCTTACGACTAATAAAAAGGAATACAACACTCCAATTAAAAAAAGATGTGACAATTCGATTAATCAATAAGAGATAACAAGGGAGTAAATAAATCTAAGTGAACACATTTTTCTATCATAAGAGTTACCACCAATTTACTTTTTTTGCATTTTATTTTAAGTTATTTAGTTTTGTTTTAACTAGTTAGTAGTTAAAACGCCCACTATTCAAAACCCCGAGATTTTAATTTACTTTCTAAAATATATAAAAATACAAAAAGACTCATCCCTCACCTTTAGAACTATCTCAACATACATTGCGGTCTTCACAACACTATTTCCCTAAAGAACGATCAATCCCCCATGTCCTATTTATACTACACTACAACGATTAGGTACACTGCCTAGGAGGATTGTAAAACTTTTTGAGATCTTACAAAATCCGCATCAATTTTTAAGGCTTGTTCTAAGTGTAGGGTAGGTTGCATGTCATATCTAGGGTAAGGGCTAGGAGATAATGTCAGGGTGTGTTGTACTTGGGGTGGTTCCCCAAGCAGTGGTGTGGTCTGATTACTACATGTAAAGTAATGCGGATAAGGACAAGTGAGTTAGTATGCGTTTACCTGCGTTTTTCTCAATAAGTGCGTGTAACATGAATCGAGTTGCATGTTTGTCAGACCCTTTCCCTGACATCCACCAGCATCTTTTTCTACCCCCTAACTTTGAACAGTTGCGATTTTTGAGCTTGTGTGGTTTGCGATTGTGATGTCTCTCGTAGAACCATGTGGGTTTCTTGAGAGAGAATGACGTGTGCAGGACTGTAAGGTCAGGTGATGCATGCATCTTCCTCAAATGTTTTGTTGTGTTGTTTCTAGGTGGTTGGTGAGCCTCTTTTTTGGGTATTTGTTGGTTTTCCTCCATGCGAGAGAGACTTTCCACTCGGATAGGTCCGAGGTGGTTTTTGGTTATCTCCAAAATTTTAGGGTGCTGTTCACTAGCCATGTTTAGCCAAGAAACTAGTGGCTTTAAGAAAAATAATTTTTGATTTTTGAGTGAGAAATGAGTGAAAACAGGTAAAAAATTTAAGAAATTTGTGGCTATATTGTATCATGTCCCCACAGATAGCGCCATGTTTATGTATGGTATGTAAATCAGTTTAGAGATGGGACGGGAATAGTTTTGTTGTTTGGTTTCCCTTGTTGAATGGTAAGAACCCGATGAGATCGATATAGATTAAGAAACTCAAGTAACACTTAAACAAGAACCATGTTGCACTGCTGTGTGGCAGTATTTTCCTAATTGTGTGAAAACTTATATGATTAAGGCTTGTAGGGTTTAGAGATAAACCCTTGGAGGATTATCAACGACTGCTAGACAGCCAGGTGTTGATCATCCAAAAATAGACAAGGAGGACAAATGGTATTCGTCCTTTTGCTCGTACGTAGTGGTACTTGTCGTGCATCCCCACTGTGCAGTGTCAGATGGTACATCTCAACTGCTAGTGACAGTTGGGGAGCAGTAGTACTGTCTTACTCAATCAGGCCTGAGAGTTATTTCCAGGCTCTACGTGGCTTGGGGATTTAAGCCATTCTTTTATCAATTGTTGATGGGCCTTGGTGATGAGCTAGATTTGAGCGTGTAATTAGTGGGATTGCACCATTAATATTGATACTTAGTTATTTTTTATAAGCTACATTTCTAATACATAATATTTCTAATCTAAATGCTTACATTCTTCATTATCATTAAATCTGAACTTTAAAGGTATATAATCATCTCCTTCTTTCTCATGAACATCACCTTCTTCTTTATATAGAGAAGGAGAGGATACGTCACGAGATTATAACTAATATTATTAAAAGTGGAAAAACTACATTTATATAAAAACAAAACATGTTGATATATAAATGTGGCTTTTTATTATCAATTAATCATTTTTTTCGATGCTCCAACAGCTCAACATCATATGGATGAAATTTGACTCAAATTTAAGTAGTTGAAGAAAAATTAATGACTGATTCATGATAGGATAAGAAGAAATTTAATAATTTAATTTATGATAAGTGGTTAGTATTACTTAAAGATGCGTTTCAACTTAATATACTCAAAAATGTAAATTAAACAATGTTACAACTATAATGTTAGTATAATATTTATATTCAACAACCATTTATCCAACAAAATTTAAGTCTGGTGCAGGTTTTACTGACCAGGTTTTAATATTTATAAGTCTCGTTATACCTATGGTCTACCCTAATGCACTAACGGGTAGTGTACCCGGTCGTGTGTAGTGTAGTATTTGGTAAAACCGAGGTCGTCCCAAGAGCTATGTGTGTGGTTTTAGACTAAGTCTAGATGTCACAGCTTTTGATATGATTTCGATAAGGAATTAATAAATTAACTACTAAATCAGATAAAGGAAAAGGTTGTGATCAATAGAGGAGAGTGGTGTTAACCTAATTATTCATCCTAACTAGTAGTGTTTACGTCTAATTACTTTCAATTACTCAAATTCGCTAGGACAGCATTTGGTTAGTTCGTCCTAACCTATCAACAAAGGGCCCCACTGGAGAAGTCAAGTGTCCCCTCATAAGTCCAGTTGTTCCTGGTCCCATAATCCAAGTCATTAAGTACCGTTACATGCTAGATTCATAATAGTGAGTGCCCGGACGCTAACATCTTAAACACTCACCCCTTACTTCTTAAGTTCATCCAAACGGTAGGTGATCAGTTGGTCAAATCGCACAAGTAAAGAGGGGCGTCAGTTGGTCATATCTTACCCTTCCCGTCTCAGTCTACTCACTTAGGGCCAGTTGGTCATATCTCCTAAGCAACTAGCCTCTACCGCCATTCAAAACTACCAAAACAAGGGTAGCTACCAATAAACTATGCATGCATACACTTAGAAATAATTATACGGAAGCAATGTAAACGCAAACAAAACAATTAAAGAATCATAACTAGGCTAGCACCAAGAGGTGCTTAGCCGCTCATATTAACCATAACAATCAGTTCAATGTTTAATGTTACGAAATACATGAATTGAAAGTAAAGAAAAGATAAAAAGCTAATGCTTATCGTAGGGGAGTGATTTCTCCCTTGGAGAGAGCTCCGTATGCTCCTCTAGATCTGCCTTCGACTTCTTCTTACGTTCTCTGATTGTTGTGTATGAAATGGGATGATTTGAAATGCTAGAAATCGTGGGGTATTTATAGGCCAGATCTGGTTACGGCGCAACTATTAAAAGAGTTACGCCGTAACATACAATTCTTCGTAAAATGCACTAATAATGTTGGTTACGACGTAGCCTCAGGAAGGAGTTACGCCGTATCTTCAATAAATCTTGGTTACGCCGTAGTTGATGCATGAGTTAAGGCGTAATTAGTAGCGGCACGGAACCTCATTTGACCTAATATGGTTACATCGTAATCTTGGATAGAGTTACGCCGTAATCTTCTGTTAAGTTGGTTTTCTGAGCCACGCTTTAGTTACGGCGTAATGTGAGAGATGAGTTATGCCGTAACTTCTTCAAAGTGAGCATACTATGATAAATCTTCAATAAACTCTCCAATTCCGCATCTCTTTAGCTCCAATGCTCGTAATTTACCTGAAAGTGAAATATAATGGAAAACAAACGTAAATCCATATAAATGATATAAATTACAAGCATTATCAGGGGAAATTGACACTTAATATTCAGGATAATTTGATGTTATCAAATATCCCCCCACTTGAACTCTACTTGCCCTCAAGTAGACCTTATTAGATAGATTTTTAAAAAGATATCTCCCATTACCTGGAAAATATAAGTTTACAAATCCCTTATGCTAGAACAAAACAAAGCCGAACACCTCACGAAATGGGAACGAAACACTCAAATCTCTCAACTATTCTAAGTGTCAATTTCGGGGTGATCACTCAATCGCACAGTCATAGCATGTATTCTATCATAAGCTTGGCGGTTTCACAAATATCCACCACTAGAGTTAAGGGCAAAATAATCTTCGAAGGCAATATGGGTAGACACGGAAAAGGTTAAGGGTGATTTGTCATTACTAAAATGTTACGGCGAAGTGGATAAAATCAATGATACATGACCAAATCCATGGCCAAGACACCAAAGATTGCTCGCTGCATCACCTAGACACGGTTCATGACTAAAGGGTAGGATAAGACATGGGATATATAAATGGTGTAAAATAAAAATCAAACAAATAGTCTAAATCTATAACCAAGTCATCACCACTTACCGTCTGCCCAAAGTTCAAGTTTCGAAGTTAAGAAACCGGATCATGATATACTAGGTAGATGTGTCATTAGAGGACGTCATGATGGGCACACTACCTTTTCTCCAACTGTTCGCGCAAATACCAACTCCAATCTTTAAATATGACCGAGGTGGCCTCCTCGATACTAAATCTATAACAAGCTCATAACATAGTGCTTATAACATCGCACTTTACAATCAACTAAATAACAAATACATAACTTTTTTTTTAATAACACGAACATAACATCCCCCCACTTGAGATGAACAATGGGAATTCGGAGGGTCTTCAATGATCTTTAAGAATATGTCGTCGACGAAAACGTGATTTCCGAACCTTTCCACTTGAACCTTGGACTTAGGCAAATGATGACTTCCCAATCACAAATAAAGACTACATGGTAGGCTAAGGTGTATAGGTGTAACGAAACAGTATATTGGGTTAACAAAATGAAAGGAATGGCTCAGATGGGTGTATCTAGGGGTATCTTGCACTAAAGGTGAGTGCAACAAAAAGGTTTCACATAGGGGTCGAGAAGTCGAGGTGACTAATCGATAGACACACAATGGTAGGCTATTTGGGTGATAATCCTATAATATTGCCTTCTTAAATTGAAAAGTCCAAATACATCAAGCTAACTCAACATACCTCGTCTATGGTCTTGAAATGATGTAAAGGCCAAGTTCTAAAGTTTACAAGCTACCGACACACTCATAATTTGGTGGATTTAGGGTAAAATTTTGGAAATGGATAAGGCTAATCTCACCAATAATATCAAGGGTTGTATGTGCTCGGCAAAGGTCTAATCTAGTTAGGTTAAGAAAAATATGTCAAACATTTAAAAATGGCATAATTTTTCAAAATAAACTAGAAAAATGACGGCAAAATAAAGTTCAAGAGACAATTCTACTCCCGTCCCCCCACTTGAATTGTACAAAGTCCCTTTTGTACTAAGCGTTAAATAAAGGTGAAGAGAAAAGTAGAATTAGAGCGAGAACTTCCTTGAAATTTACTTCAAAAAGAAAGAAGGCCCACGAAAGAGAGTCGTGCCTTCACATAAGCATCCATGAGCAAACTTTAATCCCTGAAATCACACTACCGACAAGCATAATTCTAAAAAGAAAAAATAAAAAATAAATCTAACTCACTTTCGTAGGAATCACGGTTGTTTTTAGCGCATGCAACAAGCCTTTTAAACCACTTGGTTTCCCAAGTGAACGAGTGTAGTCTCGTGAGGGCTTACAGGAAACATACCCACAAAGTTCATTTAAAATACTAATACAAGGTTATTGTGTTTAAAATGAAAGAACTAATGCATAGGATAGTTACGTCGTAACTCCAAAAGGAGTTACGCCTTAACTAGGCAAAACCTGGCATACGCTGCAAAAGTGTAGCTACAGCGTAACCATTGAAAATGGGATTACGCCGTAATTGGTAATGCTTCTGAGGTTCTGCTACAAAGGGCCTGTTACGGCGTAATCATGAGAGTGAGTTACGCCGTAACTCTGGTCAGATCAGCATGCTGCAGCAGCAACTTTTCTTCGTTTCCTGCAAAAATGGTTAAAAACACACAACCCAACAAAAATGGAAATAAAACAAATGAAAGGGATAATTCTGGCTGTCTCTGAAAGAGAACTTTTCTTTATTTACGAGTCTTTAAGTTAGACTCAGAGCCTCGGGGCTTTATGGTGGCCTTGGGACTTGGCCAACTTCCTCTACTAGTTAGCGACAATCATTCATCCATTCGACAAAAACTTTTTTTCTTGTTGTGTTTCTGATGCTACATGTTCCAAATTTTTGTGAGAGCCACTCATTAAATGATAAACATGACTTTCCGTAGTCGTCACCTTCAGCTATATGACCAATTGTTGTACTCATGTTTGATCTTTCATCATTGGTTATTGCATTAGTAAGACGATAGTTATCGTAACTGCATTTTAGTTGTTTTACCAATCTCGTATTGATTTCTGAGTCTCCAAATCTTACCTTGTACCAATATTCAAAAGATAATTTCCCGAATTTTATATCGTGTCTTTCAACCTCGTGAGGGCACGTCCATTCATCCGCCCTTCCCTCACAAAATTCACGAAAAGGGTTACACGAGGGCCACGCTTTCATTGATTCGTTATCTTTCGCTAATATAGGGTTGCAGTAATGTTTGTTAGGATCCGGAGCTTCCTTAATACCCTCAACCTGGACAGTCTCTTCTTGTTCTTGCTTACAACTATCAACATTTTCTCCACCATTGTTAGTACTAGGATTATAACACAAAGGTGGGTCGAGTGATTGAATATTGACAACATCAACTTTATTTGAAACTTCTAATTTTGGGTTTAATTGCTCTTTCATGCTGAAAGTTGTTCGTTCTTTTTCAGTTCCCAAAGAAATTAGTTTTTCAAATACCTTAATTTGTGCACGACAAGTGGCCGGAAAAGGTCTCCCAATAATTAAGTTGTAAGTCTCCCGTTTTCCCATATCAATAACCACAAAATCAGTGGGTAAAAGGAATTTTCCAATTTTAAGGAGGACATTATTAACCACTCCCCTAGGTACAGCCTTAGAGGAATCAGTCATTTTAATCATCATTGTTGTTTCTTTTAAATTAGTAAGTTTTATTTTCTCAAACAAGGTGTTGGAAATAAGGTTTACTCCAGCCCCCAAATCAGCTAATGCGGGAATTTTAATATTACCGATAGTGCATGGAAGAAGAAAACTTTCCTGATTGTGTTGTTTCTCAGGAAGTTGGCTTGGCAGGTCCTCGTCGTTTTCCGATTTATCATCTTCTTTTAGGTAGTTGATCCTGGATAGATCATTGGTGACAGAACAGGTGTACTGTTCTTTCTTCGGTTTATCTTATGCAAATATGGCTTTACAGGCAATGGCTTTGTCATTACTGGTCTCAAGGTTTTTAGCTAATTGCCCAATTTGGGTTTCGAGGTTTTTAATTGCGGCATCTTGGTTTCGCAAGTTCATGTCTGTGTCTTCTTCTACCTTGACCATCCATTCTTTGAGTCTATCGCTTTTCTTTGTAGATTCCTCGATATGTTTATGCATTATTTCTTCAAGGCTTGGTCTAGGAGGATTGTTGTTGACTCTTGTATAGAACCCTGGGGATTTTTCTCGGTATCTGACCCCGTTACCATTGTATTCGTTGAAGGGACTTCCACCTCCATATTTTACTTCTTCAATCCTTTTAACTTCCTCTTTAGAGGAGCATTTCTTAGTAGGGAGAGCTCCATTGTGTTCATTTCGTTCCGCTTGTATGGAGTGCACATTTTCCTTGAGCTTTTTTATGTCTCTTTCGATACTTTCTAATTTGTTGTTTATCGCTGCAAGGCCTTCCATATTTCCACTCTTACTTCGATTGCTTCCCCCATTGTGCCATTTGTGAGAGTGGTCAGCCATCTTCTGAATAGTTTCAAGAGCCAATGTCAGAGTCATTCTGGAAATTAGTCCTTGAGAATCGATCATTTGTCTTGAGGAGATGTTCAGACCTTTGTAAAATACGTTCACCTTTTGCTGGTTGTTGAGGTCCTGAGTAGGGCACTTGTATAATAATTCGTTGTACCTTTCCCATGCTTGGTACAACGTTTCATCACCCTCCTGTTTGAAGTTATGAATTTCTTCTAATTGTTTAGCAGTCCTGGATGGAGGACAATATCATTGAATTTAATATTTTTTTAGGAGGGGCCAGGTGTTGACTGTTCCGGCAGGTAGTCGATCAACCCATCTTTTAGCAGCCCCAGTGAGAGAAATAGGGAACACACGTAACATGACAACATCGTTTGAGAGTCTAGGAATTTTGATTAGGCTGACAATGTATTCCACGTTGTCTAAATGCTCATGAGCATCATCGGTAATGCTTCCTGAAAAAGGGTTTGCACGCAACTCCCTCATAAATTGAGGTTTGATTTCGAATTGAGCATCTTCTGTGATGGCTGGTCTAACAATCCCTGGTCCTTGTTCTTCTCTTGTCAACGCCAAATATTCCTCGAGAGTGAGGTCATCAATGTTAACAACTTCCATGGTACCTGAATCTTGAAAAGAGATCGTGAGAATTTGAGAAATTTTTAATACAAATCAGAAATGAAAGACTTAATAGCAATCTTAATATAACTCCCCGGCAGCGGCGCCAAAAAATTGATGCAGGTTTTACTGACCGGGTTTTAATATTTATAAGTCTCGTTATACCTATGGTCTACCCTAATGCACTAACGGGCAGTGTACTCGGTCGTGTGTAATGTAGTATCTGGCAAAACTGAGGTCGTCCCAAGAGCTATGTGTGTGGATTTATACTAAGTCTAGGTGTCACAGCTTTTGATATGATTTCGATAAGGAATTAATTAATTAACTACTAAAGCAGATAAAGGCAAAGGTTGTGATCAATAGAGGAGAGTGGTGCTAACCTAGTTATTCATCCTAACTAGTAGTGTTTACGTCTAATTACTTCCAATTACTTCAGGTGGGGTCAAAGTCTCTAGGACAACATTTGGTCAGTTCATCCTTAACCTATCAACAAAGGGTCCCACTGGAGAAGTCAAGTGTCCTCTCATAAGTCCTGCTATTCCTGGTCCCCTAAGCCAAGTCATTAAGTACCGCTACATGCTAGATTCATAATAGTGAATGCCAGAGCGCTAGCATCTTAAACACTCACCCCTTACTTCTTAAGTTCATCCAAACGGTAGGTGATCAATTGGTCAAATCGCACAAGTAGAAAAGGTCGTCAGTTGGTCATATCTTACCCTTCCCGTCTCAGTCTACTCACTTAGGGTCAGTTGGTCATATCTCCTAAGCAACTAGCCTCTACCGCCATTCAAAACTACCGAAACAAGGGTAGCTACCAATAAACTATGCATGCATACACTTAGAAATAATTATACGGAAGCAATGTAAACACAAACAAAACAATTAAGGAATCATAACTAGGCCAGCACCAAGAGGTGCTTAGCCACTCATATTAACCATAACAATCAATTCAATGTTTAATGTTATGAAATACATGAATTGAAAGTAAAGAAAAAGATTAAAAAAAAAAAGCTAATGCTTATCGTAGGGGAGTGATTTCTCCCTTGGAGATAGCTCCGTATGCTCCTCTAGATCTGCCTTCGACTTCTTCTCAAGTTCTCTGATTGTTGTGTATGAAATGGGATGATTTGAAATGCTGGAAATCGTGGGGTATTTATAGGCCAGATCTGGTTACGGCGTAACTATTAAAAGAGTTACGCCGTAACATACAATTCATTGTAAAATGCACTAATAATGCTGGTTACTATGTAACCTCAGGAAGGAGTTACGCCGTATCTTCAATAAATCTTGGTTACGCCGTAGTTGATGCATGAGTTACGGTGTAATTAGTAGCGGCGCGGAACCTCAGTTGACCTAATATGGTTGTGTTGATCCCAGTTGAGCAAATGATCTAATATAGAAACTGACTTAGAACAAAAGCTTATTAAGTATTACGCGGAATTTAACATTTAATCTTAAGAAGAAGAACAATAAACATTCAACACCTCAATATTATTTATTAATACGAATACTCTTACAGTATTAGGGTTTCGCAACCTTGAAGTGTATCGACCTTAGATATAAAATATACGTATATCTAATCTAACCTAGGACCTCCTTTTATAGGCTAAGGAGTCCTATACATTATACAATACGTAACCTACAAGATAAATATCTTTTCCATATTTATCTAATACAATAAACTAAACCGACTATACAAGACTAGCAGTGGTTACATATCAATATCAGAGGTTACACAATACTACTAGCCGCGGTTTGTCTTCATCAGCGGTTACATTCTTCTGTCCGTGGTTATATCAAACCTGTCAGTAGTTCCAGTACTTAGAGTAATTCTTGATCCAAGGAACCTAAAACCCAACAATCCTCCCCTAAACTTGATACATTCCAACAGAATTCTCAAGTTTCCTTTAAGCTCAAAACATCTTAATTGGAGGATGTAGCCAAACATTTACTAGCCTTAAGAATGTTCTCATACTTCAGCAACAAATTGTAAGCTTGACCATCATAGGGTACTAACATCTTGATACAACCAGGCTTCAACATATGAGCAATAATTCCTGAATGCTTATTCAGTTGAGGATAATCACCTTCTACAAGCATATGAATAACCTTTCCAGAAACAGTTAAAACATGAACTCCACAAGTTTGATATAAAAACCATCTAGTAACTTGACCATTATAGAGTCCTTGCCATTCAGGTTCTTCATGAGTAGGTTCAAATAAAATCTTCAAATGATGATAAACCAGTCTCTCATGATAATCATTTGGACGTACTTCACCAAACTTATTCTTGTAAAGTATCCAAAGATTCATCAAATCATCTCTATGAAAATACTGAAGCATCTGTGAAAATTTATTATACTCAGAAACTTCATTGTTGAGTCTTTGAATTTTCCAAACTCCTTCACTTCCAACTTTAAGCTTAAACTCATAAGAAATGATTTGATTTACATCTTCAACAACTTTCAATCTTTTAGAATCGGATGTCTCCTGAACCTCATATTTTCTCTTTCTTTTACTTTGAATCCACTCTTCATCCTTTTGAATCCACTCTTCTTCCTTTTTAGAATTCATTGGACAGAACTCATCATTATTAATCCTCATACATCTCTCATAAATCTCCAAAATTCTTTCAAATGAACATTACTAAGATTATCAGAAACATGAATGCCTGAATTCTTAATAATTTTCATTAATACATTCCTCATCTGTGCAATTGAAGGAGGTTTCTTTCTTACAACTTGCTTCCTTTCTTTACTGACCTTCCTTTCCCATTCACCCAAAAGTCTAGCTTTTTCCTCATCATCCAACAAAGCCCATTCTTGTGCAGTATACTCATCACTTATTAATTCAGAAGCTTGAAGATAATTTTGTGATTCATACCATGTAGCTAACCATCTCTGACTAGCTTCCTCTTCATCTTGCTTCCTTTTCTCTAAAGCTGCTTGTTCATTAGCTATAATACTTTTTGCATACTCTACATCATAAGCTTCGTGTTCTGCTTTATTTTTAAACTTAAGCTCTGGTACTGCAACCCCTTTTCCTTTTCCAATATCAGATTGAATCACTTTCTTCTTCAAAGGTTCACCAATAACTAAACTTTTTGTTTTGGGTTTAGTTGCAGTAGATTGAACAGATAAAACAGGTGCAATGATGGGTGTAGAAATAGATGAGGTTTTACTTAGATTTATCAATGTACTTGCAGCTTCTTTCTCAACTTCTTTAGTTTTAGGTGGTGATACAGAGAGAGTTGTGACAACAGTGGAAGTGGTTATGATAGCAGTGGGTATGATTGTAGTGGGTATAATTGCCATATCTGAAACTTCAGCAGTGGTTTCAAGAGTACTAACCGTGGTTTCAGACATACCATCAGTGTTTGTGTCCTTCACTACATCTTCTACAACATTCTTCACATTTTCAAGAACTGCCTCATTCCCATCTCAGATATCAAAAATTCATTATCTCTACTATCAACATCTTCATCCATAGGTACATCTTTATCAGATATCAAAAATTCATTATCTCCACTATCAACATCTTCATCCATAGGTACATCAACAGATACATCACCAGCCTCCCCTGAATCCATGCCTTCACTCCTCCCCTGTTTGGATACATCTTCCACATTCAGAGTTGGAGAGGAGTCCACCTTCTTTTTCTTTCTTCTCATAGGTTTCAAAACAGCAACCCCAGGTCGTCTTACTTTTTCCAAAATCAACACTCTGTGCTTCAATCTCCTAATATCCTTACCCTGAAACACAGCCAACTCTTGTAGACCTGAAATTGTAGCCTCCATTTTAGCACATTTAACAGTCAATTCACTAAAACGTTCAAGAATATCCTCCCCACTTCGACCTGTGTGAACTGGTCTGAGAGGTGGTTCATTGGAAAAATCATCATGTACCAGCTTAGGATCTGACAATTCATGTTCATGTTCCAAACTATCCTCATCACTTCGAGCTGTGTTAACTGCTCCGAGAGGTGAATCCTTGGATATCGTAAACATAGCATCAGACCTTGCCTGATCATCTATGCACCCTGTAGCAGCCAGTTGGCTAGGGATTCCTCCACCTGTGTTAAGTTCCAAGGAACTCTCCACATTAGGAGTTGCCAATGGTTGGGTCTTATTTATGTTTCCACTATTCTGACCAGCATCTAAGCATGAATCAGTAGTGGAAGCCCTTCCAATCATGTCACCTCCACTCCATGTGACAGCCTCATTAACAACACCACTAACACTAGCCTGAGGAAGTTTAGTGCCCTTTTGTCTCCTAGTCCATACAATTGGTGTAACAGTGATTTGAGTGTGACTAGAAGTAGGTTGAGTTTCACTAACAGTGGTTTGAGGTGTACTATCAGTGGGTTCAGATGTACTAACAGTGGGTTCAGTGACTATAGGTAGGGATGCAAGACCTTCATCAAACTCAGGATCAGTAGGCAAAATAAGCATATGGGAAAACAAAGGAACATCTCTTATCTGCACATTTGGCTTCTGATTCCTCATATGTGCAAAAACCTTAGGAAGTGATGACGTACCCTCCGATCAGGTCGAAGGACCCCCCTTCGACCTCAGTCAAAATTGCATTACGAAGACCCAAGTCTTTCTTCATAAGTCATTGGTGGCGTAAAACCATTCATCATTGACATGGTTACCAGTTGGGAATCCGCCAGCCGAAGGCCTATGCCCTTCGGTGTCTTCCCTTGAAGATGCCAAGACAAATAAGAACCTTGACTTGGTCTTCCCCCACGTTCCCACTATGTCCTTAGCTTCCCCGCCAAGTCCGAGATAGTGGGGATGAAGCCCTAGCGGTTACCATAAATCAGGGGACGCCCCCCATGATCTCCTAAACGTGTGCTAACACTCTCCAAGCTGTTTTCATCATCTATAAATAGGTTGGACGAGTCATTTCAATGGTATGTTCACTCAACACAGTATTTCACATACATCATATTATCCATAACTCATATCACATACTTATTCACACGCCGGAGGTGGTTCGCAGGGCCCAACCCCTGCGCAATCACTTAACGAAGTGTCTATTATTTCTTATTGCAGATTGACTACAAGTTTGGCGCAAGCATATCACCCCCCATATCCTTCGATCACCATCGAAGGCCTGGTCGTACGAATTATTGTACAATCAGTGGCGCCATCCGTGGGACCCGCTACTATTGGTCTCGTTATTCCAAACTTACACCCATTCAATCACTTTCACTAGTTTTACGGCATAACTCAAGGAAGAGAAGATACACCCCCTCCGGGTTTCTCGACCTTGACACCAATCCCAGTCAACGATCCTAACAACCTTCCCAATATAACCGCATCCACTTTTACCACACGATCTCACCCTGAAATAACTCCCAACAACCATGCTTCAACCTCGGCTAACCCTGAACCGGTAATCAGTCTAGCGTTTGTCGAAGCTAACATCGAAGCATTAGAATCTTTACTAAGAGCTCGAAGGAGGCAAGAGCGGAATGTGGAAATGCGTAGGGAGTTAGAATACTCAAGCGATGAGTATGACGAAGAGTTAGAAATGGAGACTAGGTCCTTGGCTCCTGGGGCTACTCGCTCAGTGCTAAGGGTAGGGTCTTCGAGCAATCGAAGGCCTAGTAGAAGGTCGGTTGGTTTCGAAGATGCTCCGGAGCGGGCTCCGACAAGAAGGGAAGGAACGATGGAAGGCTCCAATGGAAGAAGTCATCGAAGGGATACTATGGAAGTTAATTTGCCACCACTGTTGGCGGCTCATCTGGGAAGAACTGAGGCGGGGGTTCCACTACAGGCTTCTCACGCATCCGGCGTAGAAGGTAATCCATCTCAATTAAATAGGGGAGGAAATCTTCCTCCTCATGGTATGTACCCTCCTTTTCAGGCTCAATCTTACCCTCAAGGGGTTTATCCCCCACTTAACGGGCAGGCTAACAACCCCAATTTTACTCAACCATACGGAAGCATGCCCTACGGGCAAGCTATGGTATATCCTTCGTATCCTGTTGGAAGTCACCCACCTTATATGCCTACTACTTAACCCCAATATGTTAACCAAAATACTGTTGGAATACCTCCAAATCATAACCCATACAATGCTGCCCCTACATACATGCCACCTTATAACTGCCTCTATTCGGAGCCCATGGGCTCCACAACACCCTTCGTAAGGTGGATAGAAGACTACCCTTTGCCTGATGGGTTGAAAATGCCCGCACATATTGGTACTTATGATGGAAAAGGGGATCCAGATAACTTTTTACACTTGTTCGAAGGGGCTATTAGAATGCAGAAGTGGGTAATGCATGTCGCTTGTCACATGTTTACATACACCCTACGAGACTCTGCTCGTATATGGTGGAACGGGCAAAAACCAGGTAGCATTGTGAATTTGGATGATCTTAAAGCCAAGTTCAGGTCACATTTCAGCCAACAGAAAAAGTTCACAAGAACGCACCTAACAGTGCACAACATCAAGCAGAAGGAGAACGAGAGCACCAGGGCTTTCATTACTAGATACACTGATGACACCTTACAGATAATGGGCTTGCACGAAGACCAGCGCATCTCAGGTTTCGTACATGGCCTACGAAACAGAAGCTTGGTTGAATTCCTTTCCACTGATCTTCCTGCAACCTATAAAGGATTAGTGGAAAAGGCTTACACCTGGATCGAAGCAAAAAAAGTGTCCACCAATGGGGCTCCGGTCGGAAACAAGGAAAATCACAGCAAAGCCCCGAAGCATCCTTCGTGGGAAGGGTCAAGGAACAAACACAAGAACAGGGACAGGTTTACTCCATACCACAAAAACATCAACCATGGTCTCCTGGCTAATCTGTCCAAATCCCCAAGGGAGATACTCGCTACCGAAAAGGCTGCGAAGGCCTTTGATCCTCCTCCTCGCTTGGCAAACAAAGGGAGGCCCAAAGACACTTCCAAGTTTTGCTATTTCCATGACGATTACGGTCACGACACTAATCACTGCCGAGAACTCAAAAAGCATATAGAAGAGGCCGTGAAGTCTGGCCAATTGGGACATTTGGTGAAGGGTATAAAGAGAGGCAAAGAAAAAGCATCCGACACACAGTTGGGAAAAGATACCACACCTGTCGAAGCACCTATCCTCATGGTTTATAAAGAAGACTCTGGTTCAAAGAGGAAGGAAGCAGAGGAAGCCTTGTGCGGAATAGGAGATGTCACTTTTCCTTCAATCACAGGGAAAGTTCTTTCTAATGATCCCGTGGTCATTAAAGTCTTGATCTCCAATAGAGAAGTAAACAGAGCCTACCTTGACTGCGGTAGCTCCTGCGAAGTTATCTACGAACGATGTTTTCTAAACCTCAAACCTTCAATAAAGTCGAAGAGAGTAGATTCGAAGGTGCCCTTAGTAGGGTTCTCAGGGGAACACTCATGGCCCTTGGGAGAAGTCCCTCTAGAGGTTACGATTGGAAAAGGGAGGCTAAAAAGAACAGAAACTCTGGTTTTCACGATCGTAAGGTCGGAATCTCCCTACAACCTATTGATAGGGAGAACAGCAATGCAGAAGATGGGCATCGTTGTCTCAACCATACATGCCGCGATCAAATTCCAAACACCTTTCGGCATTGGAACGGTTTTCTCCAGCTATAAGGTGAAGGAGTCTACGACAGAAAGAAAGAGGGTCAAACAGGTTTCGGAGGAACCTTCGAAAGATGTTCTCAGTTGTGCTAACGCTGAAGAACGCATCGTGGTAAATGATCTCTACCCCGATCAGACAGTAGTAATCGGAAAGCAACTTCCAACCTCCTTTAAAGCAGAATTGGAAAAGGTACTTCGTGCTAATGCAGATGTCTTCGCATGGACCTATTCTGACATGACGGGGGTCCCCAGAACTCTCCCATAGACGGAAAGCCCTTCGGCACTGAACACAAGCTCAATGAGTTCAAACATATTGAACCCATCAAACAAAAGCGTCGAAGTCTAGCTCCTGAAAGAAATGCCGTTGCATGCAAAGAAGTGGACGAACTCGTAGCAGCAGGCATACTCAGAGAGGTGAAGTATCAAACTTGGGTGGCCAATCCGGTGATGGTCAAGAAGCATGACGGAGGATGGAGAATGTGCGTAGATTTTACTGACATTAACAAAGCTTGTCCGAAGGACTGCTACCCTCTTCCAGAGATTGATTGGAAGGTGGAATCCTTGTCAGGGTTTTGGCTAAAGTGTTTCCTAGACGCTTATAAAGGTTACCATCAGATACAAATGGCCGAAGAAGACGAAGAGAAGACAGCCTTTTTTACAGGAAAAGGCATTTATTGTTACAAAAAGATGCCTTTTGGTTTGAAAAATGCAGGTGCCACCTACCAACGATTGGTGGACAAAGCCTTCCACAAGCAAATAGGTAGGAATCTAGAGGCCTACATAGATGATATGGTCATTAAGAGTAGCTCGGAGGAATATATGCTCTCCGACGTCAAGGAAACCTTCGATCAGCTTCGCGCCATCAATATGAAAATAAATCCCAAGAAGTGTTCCTTTGGTGTGGAAGAAGGACAATTTTTGGGGCATCTGATCACCAAGCAGAGTATTAAGGCCAATCCTTCGAAAGTCAAAGCCATCACAGATTTGCAGCCTCCTAAGTCCCTAAAGGAAGTGCAAAGTCTTAACGGAAAGCTAGCAGCCCTCAGCAGGTTCTTATCGAAGGGTGCAGACAGATCTTTGCCGTTCTTCAAAACACTCAAAGGATGCGCGGACAAAAAGACGTTCCAATGGAGCATAGATGCAGAAGCAGCCTTTCAAAAGCTCAAGGAGTTCATGGCTATTCTACCTACACTTACGGCCCCAATCAAAAGCGAAGTGTTGTTCATGTGTTATTGGCAGAAAGGGAGAAGAAGCAAATCCCTATATACTTCGTTAGTAGGGTACTACAGGGAGCTGAGCTAAATTATCCAGCATTGGAGAAGCTAATTTTGGCTTTAGTTCATGCTTTCAAAGCCGGAGAAATCTGGAAGGATAGCTAAATGGGTTATCGAGCTAGGAGAACATGATATTGAATACAAGGGCAAGAGCTCGGTCAAAGGGCAAATATTGGCAGAATTTTTAGTAGAAACACCCTCCGAACCAAAACATGACAAAAGGTTGTTGAAAAGGAGCCCGCTAAGGCAATCGAAGGGTGGAAACTTTATACTGACGGAGCCTCCAGCTCCGATGGTTCTGGCGCAGGTCTCATGCTCGTTGATCCCAAAGGGAAGGAATACACTTACGCACTTCATTTTGAATTCGATGCTACGAACAATGAAGCGGAGTACGAAGCCTTGTTAGCGGGTCTCCGATTGGCCAAAGATATGGAAGTGGAAGACTTGGCTATTTTTGTTGACTCACAACTAGTGGCCAACCAGATAAAAGGCTCCTACGAGGCAAGACAACCTGTGATCAAGCAATATCTGGATAAGGCCAAAGAAATGCTCGAAGGGTTCGCATCTTACAACAAAGAGCATGTTTGAAGAAACCAAAACAAGAAGGCGGATGCACTTAGCAAACTGGCATCAATGGCATTTCCTCATTTAACAAAGGAAGTTTTGGTCGAAGTATTGGCAGATAGGTCCATCGTCCGAAAGGAGGTGTCTGACGTAATACTGGAGGAAGACTCGAATTAGATGACTCCAATTAGAGAATATCTAATAAGTGGCATACTGCCGGAGGATCCTAAGTTGGCTCGAAAGGTGCGCATCAAAGCACCACAGTACAGGATCATGGGAAATTACTTATACAGAAGATCTTTTCTATCCCCTTGGCTCCGTTGTGTAGGACCAAGGCAATCTGCCAACATCATCCAAGAAGTGCATGAAGGATCCTGCGGACTTCACGCAGGACCTCCCTCCATTGTCTCCAAAGTCATGAGGGTCGGATATTACTGGCTTTCGATGCACAGAGACGCTGTCGACATCATTCAGAAGTGTGAAGCCTGTCAAGTCCACTCAAGAGTCCTAAGGCTACCAAAGCAAGATATAACTTCCGTAACGTCTGCATGGCCCTTCAGCCAATAGGGGATAGATATTGTAGGCCCTCTGCCAGTTGCTCCAGGAGGAGTAAAGTTCTTGGTCGTAGCCATCGATTACTTCACTAAATGGGTGGAAGCGAAGCCTTTGGCATCCATCACAGGAAGACACATGGAAAATTTTGTGTGGGAACATATTATCTGTCGGTTCGGAGTACCTCACATCATCATTTCAGATAATGGGAAGCAGTTTGCCGAAGGGGTATTCCCAGTATTTTGCAGGGGTCTGAATTTCAAACAATCCTTCACTTCCGTTTACCATCCTCAAGGTAACGGTCAAGTAGAAGTTACCAACAGAGACATCATACAAGGAATAGAACGAAGGCTGGGATACAGTCATCACGGTTGGGTAGATGAACTACCTCAAGTACTCTGGGCACATAGAACGCATACGAAGTCAAGTCACGGAGAAACGCCTTTCAGCTTGACATATGGCACGGAAGCTGTCATCCCTTCAGAAGTAAGTGTCGAAACAGAAAGGGTCATGAACTTCGAAGCAGCAGATAACGAAGAAAGACTCCGTAGTAACTTGGACCTACTTGAAGAACGAAGGGAAATAGCCTCCATTAGAGAGGCTATCCATAAGCAAAAGATTAAAAGGTACTATAACAAGCGAGTTAGGCCTTCGACTTTCAAACCAGGGGAATATGTCCTCTGACTCAATAGCGCAAGTAAAGCTGAGTACCAGGGTAAACTGGGACCTACATGGGAAGGACCCTACGTTATTAAGGAAGCCTATGGCAACGGAGCCTACAAGCTGGAAACCTTAGAAGGAGACGCTATTGATAGAACCTGGATTGGCACTACTCTTCGTAAGTTCTACGTATGAAACTTACAATGTCTAAGGACACATTTTATTTGCTTTCAATCAATGTATTTGCATTCTTCTCACTTAGGGAAAGAAGCATTAATGGTAGGCGTCTAGTATTCATTTCTTAAAATGATGTAATCCTCCCTACCCACTTAATGATAATAACACATTTCCCTCAAATCTCTTGTTTCGTTCAATACAACAAAGATTTGTCCACCAAGTCGCTTTATACGTTTCAATGTCGAAGGGATGTACAAAGACTAAACAACATGTCTTGCTCACATGCATAACATCCATCTCAACTTCACATTAACTTTCCTATATGGCCTTAAGGTATTTCAAGCCTTTCGCTGCCCAAAGGATGAAGACGGAGTGGGTCGCGACCCTCTGTCAACGATTAAATTATACGATTGCTAATATTCTTGGTGAAGTAACTACACACAATGAGGCTATGCATCTACCATAAACCTTAGGTTGTAAAAAATATTTTTACGCAAGTAAAAGTAAAAAGAGAAGAATCACACATGGCAAAATTCGAGCCCTAGTGGCTTCGTTGTAGATTTATGACTAGTTTTACTAGTCTAAAACAGGCCGTAGCCTTAAACATCCAACATTATAAACTATTGTCTTAGGCCGTAGCCTACTTCCAACATGCAATGAGTAAATTGTTTCATCAGGCACGAAGCCTGGAACGGAGCACAGACAATTGTTTTAAAAAGGGTACATACCACCCTGGGGATCAAATTACAACCACATGGTTGCCTTCTTTAAACCTTGGAGTGATTGGGATCAGCTGAGCCTGGAGATGGAACCTGGGGTGATGGAGTCCTCTTGGAGGGAGACGGAGGCTGGACTGTCCTTGGCTTCTTGGCTAGCAGGTCCTCAATTGAGGCTGCTGGGTCCTTCGTCACATCTGCAAGGAAAGGGAACTCAAAAGCAGTTAAGTGATTACCTGCATCATCATATTCTTTTTCATGAGTCGCCCTGTAATACGGAATTTTCTCCAGCACCACTGGTTCCCCAGTCTTCGCCACCTCCTCCAAAGTGGTACACTTGCCATGAAAAATGGCAGCATTCACCACATTCCCAATGGCAATCCCCACATCATCGCTATGGTAAAGTTCCATAGCAATGTAGGGGATCACTTTGGTTACCAGGTCCACCCTGTCCTTCTTCAGCATCTTCAGACGGAGGTTCAAGCCATCTACCTTTTCTCGGAGCTTGATCTCTTGGTCCAGCAACTTTGACCTCTCTTGTTCGAGACCTCTACACTTGGATGAAAGAACAGATATCTGCTCCTTATAGCCAACAACCATAGAGCCTTCGACAGTTAACCTGCCGCACTCAGCCTCGCTCGTTGCCAATTGACCTTTGAGCTTTTCATTCTCAGCTCTGAGATCTTGCACCAAGGGGTTCTTATCAAAATCCTCCAATGCTTCCACACACTTCTTCTCCAGGTCTGCATACTTCTGATCCCTAGCCTTTTCCCTTCTCAGCATAACATCCATTTCTTCTCGAGCTTTGGTGACAGCACGGAGCAATTCCCTTGTCCTAGCATTGAGTTGGTTGTCAAGCATGCACTGGCGAACATAGCTTTTATCATGAAGATCGCAGAGCCTCTCTATGGACATGTTGTCCATCACCCCCTTCTACTTGGATGGGATCACATGGCTCACGAGTTGGTGACAAGCTTGGGGAGAAGGAAGCTCTTTTGTATCAGGAAATCCTACAACAAATGTACATTTCATTAGCATATTATATTTGTTACCTAATTTTGTTTCACAGGAAAGGAACTTACCATGGATATCATCGCCGCTGGGCCCTTCGATGGCTGGAAATACCACAGCCTTACCTTGGGCACTCTTCTGCCAGGTAGTTCGAGAGGGAGGAGTAGGTAGAATAAGCTTTCTTTTTTAATCAGATTTCACAGCTTTAGCACTGGCACCTTTCCTGCTTCGGACCCTCTCACCTATGCCGGAGGGTCCTACGATGGCCAATGGTCCTTCGGAGACTGGTTCGTCTGAGTCAGCAACGTTCTCCACCAGCTGATCTTCTACATCTATGGTTTCCTTTAACGGAGGAGCAGAGGATACAGGCTCGACAGGCTGGGCTTCCACCTCGTCTTTGTTTATGGACACCGATGGGGAGCCCACGCCATAGCTTGTCTCTTGGGGATTCTTTGGAAGAAAGCTTACCTCTTTTGCACCTCCAGCCACAACAAAGTTCCTGAACGACATCTCTGCACAAAGAAGCAGATAAGATAAATATCAGCGAGATAAGTTTTTGTTTCTTATGTTAATTTAAAAAATACATACTTTCTCCATCACAAATTATCTCAGGTACCAACGGAGACCCCTCCCATCTTTCAGCAATGCCAGCCATGAACAGGATTGGCTCAGGGAAGGTCTGGCAGTCAGCTGGATGACGAGCCAAACGCTGATACAATGGGTTTCTTCTCACAGTATAAGGCAATGGATCGGTGAACTTTTTCTCATCATATTGAAAGTCTGGGTTTAACAATGCAGAGTATCCAGGAGGGATAATGGTAGTCTGGATATAAAAGAACTTACCTTTCCAGTTCCTTATGTTCGTAAAAGGTCTATCTATCAATATGGGCACATCCTTTTCACCCCTCTTGGCCAAGGTCAACCAATATCCTCCCGGGTATAGATTCAAAAAACCCCTAAGCACAGTCAAGGATGGTTCAAACCCATAACCTTTGCACATAACAATGTATGTTGTCAGCTTGGCTAGGCCAAAAGGGTTGAACCTAGAAATGTGTACTTCATAATACCGGAGGAATTCTAAGATCAAAGGATGCAAAGGTATCCTAAGGTTGGAGGTGGTGAAAGCATGGGTATACAGGCCTACATAATTTTCAGGGGCATCAAATATCCTTTGATTTTTACTCGGTAGCATTATTTTATGTTCCTTTGGAATGGGATAATCAGTGAGGAACGCTTTAAGCTCCTCCCTGGTTAGTGTGCAGCGTTGTTGTTTTATCACAAATGTTTTATTGGTTGACATGATACCTTCTAAAGAACACAAAAAATATTTGAAATATAGACGAAGAAGGAGCGCTTTACCTTGTTTGGTCGGAGGCTTGATCGAAAGAAATTTTAGTAGGTGAAAAACTTTGGGCGAGAGTTACTTTGTTAGGGTTTTACTGTTTTTCGTATTTTATATACCCTACAAATGTTGAATCTCAGCCCTACACGTGTCCGTACTTATCGCTTTCCTACCGGATTTCAAACCTCTTTTAAATTTTGAAAGGATGTTTACTAATACCGAGGAAAACGGGGTAGTTAAGATTAACTATGCATTTATTACGGTCAATATTAACAAGACTTTTCATCTTCGTTCATTTTTGTGACGAAGGGGAGGTTTCGTTTTTATTTCTGAGTCGTAAGCAATATTTTTGGTTCGTACATATCACTTTTGACTGGGGGGCTTGATGGCGTACCCTCCGATCAGGTCGAAGGACCCCCCTTCGACCTCAGTCGAAATTGCATTACGAAGACCCAAGTCTTTCTTCATAAGTCATTGGTGGCGTAAAACCATTCATCATTGACATGGTTACCAGTTGGGAATCCGCCAGCCGAAGGCCTATGCCCTTCGGTGTCTTCCCTTGAAGATGCCAAGACAAGTAAGAACCTTGACTTGGTCTTCCCCCACGTTCCCACTATGTCCTTAGCTTCCCCACCAAGTCCGAGATAGTGGGGATGAAGCCCTAGCGGTTACCATAAATCAGGGGACGCCCCCCATGATCTCCTAAACGTGTGCTAACACTCTCCAAGCTGTTTTCATCATCTATAAATAGGTTGGACGAGTCATTTCAATGGTATGTTCACTCAACATAGTATTTCACATACATCATATTATCCATAACTCATATCACATACTTATTCACACGCCGGAGGTGGTTCGCAGGGCCCAACCCCTGCGCAATCACTTAACGAAGTGTCTATTATTTCTTATTGCAGATTGACTACAAGTTTGGCGCAAGCATATCACCCCCCCATATCCTTCGATCACCATCGAAGGCCTGGTCGTACGAATTATTGTACAATCAGGAAGCATATGATGTACTTCATACTCTCTAGAATGCTCAACAGGTTCATCAATTTGGCTTTCTACAATAAGTTGAACAAACCTAGGATACAAATAGTATTTACCCTTCTTCCTAATGTTTTGTACTAACCCCTCATAAATCATCCTAGACCAATTGAACTTTCTTCCATCAGACAAACAAATAACAGCAATAGCAATTTTGGAAGGAAAGTCATTAAACCCAGTGGTCTTATTACTCATACACATCAACAAGGTATGAATAAGAAACTTCCATTGTGGTGAAAACAAACTCTTAAAAAATTGTACCTTATCACCCCTGTGTTTATATCCTAACCGTCTAAACTAGCTACAATCTCAGCATCAGAAAGATTATCAATACCATCAGCATCATCAAACTTTAACACTCTCCTTATGATCTCCTCATCAACAGAAATAGCATTTTCATCAACAACAGTACTAAACACTTCAACTCCTTCAACCTCTTCAAGCTTAGCATTCCTCCAGAACTGATGTATGTAGGCTTTAAAGATGGTTGGTGTGACAGTTAATGCATAGTGAATAGGACTGTGAACAAGGAAATCAATCATTTGATGAAACCCTTCAGATCGATCGTTCTTGGTGAGAATAGCAACAAGGTTATGTGTAGTGGAATAAGTTTCCGCCATTGTGATTAAGGATGTAGATGATGTAGGTTTTGTGAAGTATGCAAAGGATAGTGATTAAGGTTAATGTTGAGCGCAAATTGGAAGTGGTTTGAAGATCAAATAAATGATCCATCCGTGATTTGGGGAAATAATATACTTGTGCTAAAGTTACCAATCAGCCCCTGTAGTATCCAACACAAATCAAAATGCTATCTGTGGTTGCAGAACAGCTATCCGCGTTTAGACACACACCATCCGTGGATACATAGTAACACTTTAACCAAATGTCCAAGAGTTATAGCAAAGAAATCTGTGTCATAAGAAGAAAGATCTCACAATAATATGAAAGATTACATAATTTTTTTTTTTAACAAAACACAAGCAGCTAACACACCAGCTCCTATGTACACAAATCCTTCATACCTGCAAGACAAATAACACAAAACAAACACAGAGAAGAAGGTTATTGTTGTCAGTGGTTAGAAAGAGCCAGAAGTGGTTCCAAATGACCTATCTGTGGTTTAGAACAGGTAAGTCAATATGGTCAACTTCTAGAACTAATATTAGTCCAACGCCCAAGAATCTCATTAACTCCTCAACCACATTTAAACTGCCCCTCATTTACTTCCATAACCCTTAACTTTGCTTATATAAAGAACCCATAATCTCATATAGCGCACACACCAATCAATATCAAAACCCTAATCCTCTAAAATCCACAATCAATCTCAATCACCATGTGGAACCCCAGTTGGAATAAACCAGAAGTTGTTGATCTTACATCCTCCTCCTCATCATCATCATCATCAAGTGAAGATACTAATCCATGGCGGCTGTATATTCCTCCACAAGAACCAAGACCAAGAAAATCCCCATTTCTTCCATCATCTGAAGATGATAGTGTGGTGAATCCAAGTGAGGCATCTGAGGACTCTGATGACTCCTCAAAGATCAAACCCCCAACCTTCATCATCCCAACCCCAACCAAGACCACGAGCAAGAAATCCACCACTCCCAAAGGACAGAGAGATGGTTCTTGGTCTTCCTGCACCAAGTTGTGGTGCTTCTTCACACATCGTAAGGGGGAAGGGAAAAAGGAAAATGGAGTGATGCTTTTTGGTGAAACCAGCAGATGAATGTGTGATCTGACTATGTCCTTTGTGCTTCATCTACTGTATTCATCTTCATCATCTTCGTTTGCATCAATCCATCCTTCCCATTTTGATCCTTAGCTTGTCATGCATATCCAACAGCTGAGGATAGTAGTAGGAAATCATGTATAGAAGTAGTCTTTTAATTTGCACTTGAAGTTTCATTGTAAGCTGTAAGCTGTAAACTGTTTTGATGAATGAATGAACAATTAACTTCAGTACTTCTTTAGCTTCTATAATGAACTTTCTTGTATCTGCAAAATGGTTAGTGAAAACACAGAACAACAAGCAGTGGTTTGAACAAAACTATCAGTGGTTAGAAATAAGAATACATAACTAAGATTACATAATAACAGTCCAATACTTATACAAACTGGTACAAAACAATTTGAGAGTTTAGAGATTAATCATTCCAATACTAACAACAAGGTACTGAAACCTCCCCACATCAAAAGCTTTGGTGAGAAGATCAGCAACATTGAAATCAGTATGGATTTTTACCATTTGAATCAGCCTTTTCTCATTACAATCTCTAATGAAATGATGCCTTATCTCAATATGTTTAGTTCTAGAATGTAAAACAGGATTTTTAATAATGCAAATTGTACTGTTATTATCAATGTAAATCTTAGTATGCATAAAATTGTACCCAAAGTCCAGCAATTGATTCTGAATCCAAAGAACTTGACCACAGCAACTAGTAACAGCCACATATTCAGCTTCAGTTGTAGAATTAGCCACAATAGTTTGCTTTTTACACTGCCAAGAAATTAGTCTGCTTCCCAAAAACTGACATCCTCCAGTACAGCATAGTCACTATCTGTGTAGGCTACCAAATCAAAAGGGGAATCCTTAGAGTACCAAAGGCCCAATTTAGGATGACCTTTAAGATATCTAAAGATCCTCTTAACAGCATTCATGTGTGAGGTATTAGGTGTGACTTGAAATCTTGCACACACACATACTGAGAACATAATATCTGGCCTAGATGCTGTGAGATACATTAAAGATCCAATCATGGACCTGTACAACTTCAAATCAACTTTGGAACTTCCATCATCTGGTAGCAGAGGTTTCTGAGTCTCTATAGGTGTACTTTCACTCTTTACATCTTGAAACCCAAACTTCTTCAAAACATCTGCTACATACTTGTCTTGACTAATGAAAATACCATCAGTCGTTTTTTGAACCTGTAGCCCCAAAAAGAAAGTGAGTTCTCCCATAGAACTCATCTGAAACTTATCATGCATAAGTTTCTCAAAATCTATGCATAGCTCCTTGTTTGTAGAGCCAAAGATGATGTCATATACATAAACCTGAACCAATAAAATATCATCTTTGTGCTTTCTAATGAACAAAGTTTTATCAATCAGCCCTCTTTTAAACCCATTGTCCATCAAATAAGTAGACAGGTACTCATACCATGCCCTAGGAGCTTGATGCAACCCATACATAGCCTTTCTCACCCTATAAACCTTGTCAGGATGATCAGGATCTTCAAAACCAGGATGTTGACAGACATAAACCTCTTCATCAATTCTGCACAGAACATGCAGTTCCTACAGCTTCAGCCCAAAAGGTAGTTGGTAACTTAGATTCTGACAACATTGTCCTAGCAGCCTCAATTAGTGTCCTATTTTTCCTTTCAGCTACACCATTCTGTTGTGGTGTTCTAGCAACAATAAACTGTCTTTCTATACCCTTAGCTACACAGAACTGATTCATCACATCATTCTTAAACTCAATTCCATTATCACATCTGATTACCTTGACCTTATGATTTACTAGATTTTCTATCTTAGTAATGAAACTCTTGAGGATCTCACTAGTCTCACTCTTAGCAGCCAAAAAGTATACCCAAGAAAATCTACTATAATCATCAGTGATAGCTAGGCAGTACTGCTTCTGGTTCAAACTTCTAACAAAGGTAGGTCCAAATAAGTCCATATGAAGCATAAACAGTGGTTGTGTGATGGTATTTATAGTTTTGGTCTTACAAGAAGCTCTATGTTGTTTACCTTTTTGACAGGCCACACACAGTTCCTTACACTCAAAAACCTTTGAAGGTAACCCTCTCACTAAGTTTCCTTTTACCAGTTTATTGATTGTTTTGTAATTGAGATGACCTGGCCTTCTATGCCATAATTTTGACTCATCTACAGATGCCTTAGCAAACAAACATGTTAAGGACCTATTTGGAATAACATCTTTAAGATCAAAACAATATATATTTTCCTTCCTAGGTACCCTAAGTTGTATAAACTTCTCATCAGGCATCTTAAACTCAGGAGACAACACCACACACTCAGTTTCACCAAAAAGTACCCAGTTTTTCTTATCACACATTTGAGAAACACTGAATAGATTATACTTAAGTCCCTGTACCAAATAGACTTTTTCAAAGTCTAAATTCCCTGTTCTGATTGTGCCTCTGCCAAGTATCTTTCCTCCCTTTGGATCATTGCCAAATGCCACATATCCTCCATCAAAAGCTTCAAAATCTTCCAGGTTGCTCCCATCCCAAGTCATGTGCCCAGAGCAACCACTATCAAAAACTCCTTTATCTTTTAGCTCAGTTTGTAGATTGCCCTGCACATGAAATTAAACAAATTAGTTCCTTTTGTGGACCCAAGCCAATACTGACTTGGGTCTGCCCTGTGCATCAAAATATTCAAATTTCTTTAGGTCCATTGATGCACAGTTGACATGTGGTAAAACTTTGGTCTTAGGCTTCCATTGCCAACTAGCTGAGGCCTTAACAGCATAAAAATGATTTCCAACCACTGTGTCAGTTATCACCTTTGGAATTTTTAAAACTTCTTTTGAATCAGTGGTGGTATTTTGCTTAACAGTGGTTTGATTCTGCTTAGTCGTGTTTACATTTTTCTTAGCAGTGGTTGGAACCCATTTAGGTGCAGCAGTGACTATAGATTTTGTATTCCCATTCCTCATCAACACTGCTCTTGGAATCATGTTTTTGTTTGGATGAGGGTTTGTATTCTTTGAAAAGTTTTGATGATTTACCCTCCTCCAATGATTCCAAACTTGTGGTCTGTTTTTATTACAATTTCTCTGTAAGTGTTCAAAACTACCACATACAAAACAAGCCTTTTTAACACATTGAAACTCATCTCCTAACCTGTTAGAAATTAGGCCATAAAAGTTTCTCTGGTTACCCCTAGGTATGTATCTTTTCATTTGTTCCCTAGGCACTTCCTTGTACTCAACTACTCTCTTAGCTATTTGAGCTCCAAATCTAGGTACAAGGTTGACTTGTTGAGAATCAACTTTCTTAACTTTTTCTATCTCTTCAGACTTAGTTGATTCAGTACTATCTTCCTCAGAATCTGATTCCCAATCTTCAATTATGGGAGCATCAGATGACTTATCAGAACTTATCTTAGGTGTTTCAGTCTTACTTATTCCTTCTACAGGTTTGTTAAAACTGAATTCACTACTAAATGACAGTTCTTTAGCAGGTGGTGCATGTTGCATAAGAGTGGGTGGTGGCATATTATTGTATCCTATCCCAGAACCCTTTTTCATTAAATGACTCTCTATTGATTTATGAACCAGATCAGAAGCAAATTGTGTTTTAGCTACCCTAACAACATGTTTTTCTTTTTCTTCTAGGGCCTTTTGTTTTACACTCTCTGCCAGTTCAAGTTTCTCTTTAAGCATTTTAATCTCTCTATTCTTAAGATCAATTTCACCACCTAATATATTGATCTTATCTACATACTCAAACTCACATTTAATACAGTATTTAAGCTTCTCTTCCACACTCTCTAGACCAACTCTATAACCTAAGTTGTCCATAGTCAGTCTTTCTACTTCTTTCCTCATACTCTCAGTGATAGCTTTTTGAGATTCTAAGTTATCATGACATGATTTAAAGGAACAATTAGAATCATTAGATACCTCAGAATCTAAACCAGAAGATGAAGCATAGGCCATGAGAGCAAAGTTATGCTCTTTTGAAGCTTCACTAGCAAGAAAAGCTGCATTGGGACCTTCTTCAATCTGATCACTCCAATCATAATCACCAATCCCATCCTGAGCAACCAAAGCTGAAGAAGCAGCAGGCTCTTCTGTAGTCTTCTTTATGCCTTCAATTCTTTTAGGAGCTCGACATTTGATGAGTGTGTAAATACTCATCATTTTTGTTCCTTCTACACTGCAAAAACAATCAAAAACACTTTGAAAAGTCTCAAAAAGACAGAAAAAAATATTTAGACTGTATTTTATGCAATAATTGTCAAAATCTAGTCCCTGGTTATTCAAAACATGTAATTTTTCATAAAAGGCCCTCAGGAATTTTTAAGTTGTCAAATTTAGCCTTATAAAGTCTAGTTTTGCAAAATGACAACTTGAGTCTTTGGAATTTTAAAGATTGACAGAAATTACCCCGGGACATTTTTAATTTGAAAATTATCATTTTTGGTCCTTGGGAAAATTAATCTTGTCATAATTAGTCCTTATGATGAAATTTGGAAAATTACAGCTTTGGTCCTTCAAATTTGGTCAAATGGCAAATATGGTCCTTGTGATTAAAATACCAAACCCCTTGAACCCCAGTCCAAAACCACTTGACCTCCCTACCATTTGAACCCCATCACCCACAAATAAAAACACCCCGACCCAACCCTGTTACCAAAACACTTTTCCCTCCTCCTTCCTTTCTCTCTAACCCAGAAACTCACACCAAGCTTTTACCCAGAAACTCTCCATCCCAGACACTCAACCTTCACCACCCTCCTATTACCCAGTTTTCCCCATTTCCCAAACCCACTAAGCTTCTTTTCCCCTTCCCCAAGATGTGCCATGGTGGCAATCCAGGCATAAATTAACCAATGGATGGCTCAGATATGCTCTCAAGTGTACCTACTTAATCAAGGGCCAAGATTGAAGTGAAGAAAGCACAAGTTGGGTCATTGCTTGTTTACCTCACACAGAAGAAACACACGAAGAAGGATTGAAGACCCTAGAGCACTTAGTATAAATAGGAGCTTGTAGCCACTGTGAAAGGCACCCTAGTTTTAGATTTTAATACCCCTAGTCTTAGTTTCAATTCAGTTTTAGTTTTTAAAATTCAAGTTGTAATCTGTTTTCTAATTAATGAAAAAATCCCTTTTGATCAATTCTGTTTCTTTGATATTTTAGTTACTTTAGTTGTTTCATAGTCTTGTATTAATCATCAGTTTAAGTGTATCAAAGAAAGCTAATAACAATTTCCAAAAAAGCAGTTTTTTGTCAAAAGCTATTTGCTACAGGGGTGTTTGGTTTATGCTTTAAAATGGTCAAAAATCAAGTTTTACCCGTTTTACTTTCCAAGTCAAACTCACTCCTCTAGTCTTAAATCAGTAACAAGGTTTTGAAAATGTTTGCATAAGTTTAGTACTAGTTTTGTTGTAACAAAAAGTTGGGTTTTCTGTTTGCTGAAACTGAACAGAACAGCAAGCCATAAGCTGCTGTTCAAGCCTTTTCTTTGAAGCTTATTTAATGTTTGAAAGTGCAAGTCTGTTATTCTTTTAAGCTCTTAGGTACCCAACTCAGTTTGTGTCAAACTTAATTTGCAACTGAATGACTTTTAGCATAGTTTAGTTGAGTTTTAAAATCTGCCTTTTCATTTTTTTTGTCTGTATCAACACAAAAAGGGAAAAATATTGCTGATAACAGCTTTGTTTTAAGCTGTTCCCAGCTTGTTCGTGCCCTATTCTTGGCTTATTTTTCATCTATCATGTGCTAACCTTGATTGTGAAGCTTGGCCCTGGCTTGGACATCACTGTTTGGCTTATTAATAAGCTCAAAACAGACACCCTTCATCTGCTGTTTTGCAGACCTGCACATCAGTATCACAGGTCACTTTTGTATTTTATTTAGCTTATTGGTAGTGCAGCTTAGCTTATTTAAGTGGTTAGATATTTAGTAGTACATTTAGATTAGTTTAAGTTAAATTCATAGTTAGCTTATTAAGTGCTTAATTGTAGTCTTTCATTGCTTGTGTTTCCATTTTATTTTAGCTTAGGATCCCCCTAGATAGCTTATTTAGCCAACTGATCTTCCCCTTATTTAGCTGTGTGCAGCTTATCTCAGATTTAGGAGCACACATTCTAGCTTATTTGCCTGCCCATTTTGATTATCCACTGTTGTTCCGTGGTTCTTTTTGTTCTAAGATTGCAAATAATCTATCAAGTGGTGTTTGGTAAAACTGTCCCATCAGTTTGCAAAAAGCTGTTCCAACAGCTTATTGTGAAGTTTTCTCAAAAAAAGTTTTCTTAAAAAAATTCTTATCTCAATTTCCTTTGCAAGTTTCAAAAGAAAAATCTAAAAAAAATAATAAAAGAACAAAAAAAGTGGGAGGCAGGCTCGAACCTGAGACCTCCCGCCCTTGAAGAATGATAGTGTGTACCTGTATAGCCAGTTTCCCTTGGGACTTGTCTTGTGATGTTATTGCACAATTTAATCCTTAAATAGGTTTAGGCAGTTTTGGTTTAAAGCCAATCTTAGCTTATTTGGTAGCTTATTTTCATAACAACCCACTGTTTTCTTATTTTTCCTAGAACCAGCACTAAGCAAAGTACTTTCTGTGAATTTTTCAGATTTTTCAAAATTAGTTTAGTATTTTTTTATAATTAAATTAGATTTAAAAGGTTTTTAATTCGTAGTAATTAATTTAAAAGTCAAAAAAATACCCGGTCTTTTTCTAAAATTATTTTTAGTCAATTAGGACGTAGGAAAATTAATTTCAAACCCGTAGCCCTTAAATTGCCAAAATTTTACGTTTATGGCTCGGGTTGTTTGCCGGTTTTTACGTTTTTACGTTTTAGCACTATAGGACTTAGTGTAGCGTCGTTTTATCATTCCTTAGGCTTAGTGATAGTTTATTTTTAGTTTTGTTAGGGTTCCCTTGCCTTAATTACTTTCTCGTTAATTAATTTGTATAAAAACGTAATTCAAATCAACAATTCGTTTAACCAATTCAAGTTCTAGTCACAAAACTCAACGACACCGTCAATTTCACACCTCGTTGGGACACGACCCGGGAAATCACTTTTCCGGTATCACTTTTATCACACCCGTAAGATTTGGCACGTTAACCCTTTTCCTAAAAGGTTAATCTGTCGGGTTTTACGGTTAATTTGATATATTGATATTGTGTTTATTTCACCACACTCACTTTACACGAATCAACATTCCCTAGCAAAGTGCCATTTCTTCTTGCAGTTAAAGCACTCCATCTTGCTTTTGTCGAACCCAGCTCTCCTTTGACCATCATACTTAACTTGTCTTCCAGTCCTCCTCAGAAACTTCCTTGCTTGGAGAGTCAACATTGCCATTTTCCATTAAAGATTAATCTCTTCAAGATCATCAGGATCAATTTGATCCAGATCTTGATTCAACACAGTAACACTGGTAGTTAAATCAGCCAGAAAAGCACAAATTGCACCATCACTGACATTATCACTAACAGTGGTATTGTTTGCAATAGCCGTGGTTATACCATAGGCAGCAGTGGATACATCTTGTGGGCTCTTGTGATTAGTGGATACAAAAGCAATGTTTTGATTAGCAGAAGATGCATTAGCAAAGTTATTCTCAGACTCATAAACCTTCAAGTTGTTGAAGAGATTGTCTAGAGTCATCTTATCAAATTCCACCTTATTTCTCCACACAATTGTATGAATAGCCCATTCAGATGATAAACTCCTAATGAACTTCAAATTAATATCTTCTTGAAGAACCTTATAATCTACTGACTTCAGTTGGTTGATAAGTTTTTGAAGTCTATTGTATGTGCCATCAATCTTTTCTCCACTAAGAGCAGTGAAGGTTTCAAATTGATGCTTGAGCATATTCATCCTTGACTTCTTAGTAGCTTCATTACCAGCAAACCTTGTTTCAAGAGCATCCAATAAATCTTTAGCAGACTCATATTGTTCAAAGTCCAAAGCATAGTCATTGGGTATTCCCATGGAGAGAATACTGTGAGCTTTGATCTCCATCTTCCTTTTTGCTTTATCAATTTCACTAACAATAGCTATCTCTAGACCATCCTCACCCTTCTTAGGAAGAGTGTCTCCTTTTTCAACAACATCCCAGAGAGCATAATCAATCATACGAATGTATTGCCTCATTAGCCTAAGGAGTCTTTTTTAGGCTAAGAGTGTCTCCTAGGACCTCCTTTTATAGGCTACGAATGTATTGCTTCACTCAAGAGAGCGTATATGCCGCTTCGGGTTCCTACAATACGGGAGGTAATTCCTACCAACCGCAAGGAGACCGAAACCTTCTAAGCTATCGTTCTAACAATTTCCTTGGACCACCCGGGTTTAATCAAAATCAGAACAACCAAAATGTGCAAAATAGAAATAATCAGTTCAATCAAAATCAGAGTCAGAATCGGAATTTTCAAAATCAAAATCAAGGTTTTCAAAATCAAGGAAATTTCAATCAAAACCGATTCCAAGCTCCTCAACAAAATATGCATGCCCAGCCTCCTCAAGCTTCCATTGACATTGCTAATTACATCAAAAGCAATGAAGCTAAGATGGTGTCCATGCAAAATCAAATTACCACTTTGAAGAATGATTTCACTTCCGAGCTTAGAGCTACTAGTAACAAGATTGATCAATCTAATAGCAAGATTGAAAGCATGTTTGCTAGTCTCATGAGTCAAAAGAATCAAGCTTCAACTTCGGGAGCTCTTCCGAGTAATACCATTCCCAACCCAAAAGGTGAATTGAATGCTATTGCCACCCGAAGTGGTAAGTCTTATGAGGGACCCTCGATGCCTAATCCTTCTCCGGTGAGGGATGTGGAACGAGAAACCGAGGTATCAAAGGACAAGGTGCATAACTCAAGCCCACGAAGTACCGCACAAGTCCAACCTCCGGTGGTCTAACCTCCAATTCCGGAACCCGTTGTTCCGATGACCACTCCTAAGCCTTCACTTCCTTATCCTTCAAGGCTTAATGACCAAAAGCTCCGTGATAAAACTAGTCAACAAATGGAGAAGCTTATCCAAATCTTTCAAGATTTGCACTTCGAGATTAGTTTCGCGGACGCTCTTCTTCTAATGCCAAAGTTCGGTCCAACAATCAAAAATTTGTTGAATAACAAAGAAAAGATTTCCGAAATGGCTAAAACTTCTTTGAACGAGAATTGTTCGGCGGTTATCCTTAAAAAGCTTCCCGAAAAGTTAGGAGACCCCGGAAAATTTCTCATCCCATGTGATTTTCAAGGCATAGTTCAATGCTCCGCTTTGGCCGATCTTGGTGCGAGCATTAACTTGATGCCACACTCCATGTGGAAAAAGCTTTCATTACCTCCGCTTACACCTACATGTATGATCCTCGAGCTTGCGGACCGTACAAGTTCTCGTCCACTAGGTATAGCCGAGGATGTATTTGTGAAAGTAGGCAAGTTTCATTTCCCCGCCGACTTTGTTGTTGTCGAATTTGATGCCGATCCCCGAGTACCCCTCATCCTTGGGAGGTGCTTCTTAAAAACGGGTCGTGCATTGATCGATGTTGATGAAGGGGAAATCACTTTGAGGGTGAACAAGGAAGCCGTTACTTTCAATCTCAATCAAGTTACGAAATACTCCCCCAATTATGGAGACAATTCCGTCAACAAAATTGATGTCCTTGACATTGTGTCGGAGGAGTATTCTCAAGAAATTCTTGGATTCTCGAGTGGCAATCCCACTTCGGTCGATCCCATCGTTGCTCTCTCTTCCCCTTCCCTCACTCCGTTTGAGGGAAGTGACTTTATTTTGGAAGAGATTGAAGCATATTTAGCTAGTGATTCTGTTCCATGGGAAATTGATCACGCCCCCATCGACATTGAGGGAGATATTCTTCTCATCGAGAAGATGCTCAATGATGATCCTTCATCACTCCCTCCTCAAGAACTTCATAAAGAGGAAATCAAAACCATTGAAAAATCTAATGATCCTCCCGAGGTCGAACTTAAGGACTTACCACCTCATCTCGAGTATGCATTTTTGGAGGGTGACAATAAATCACCCGTCATCATTGCTAAAGACTTGAGTGAGGATGAAAAAGCCGCTCTCATTAAGGTTTTGAAGTCACACAAACGAGCCATCGCTTGGAAACTTTCCGACATCAAGGGTATTAACCCGGAATTTTGTACACACAAGATTCTCATGGAAGATGACTTCAAACCGGCGGTTCAACACCAAAGAAGGGTGAATCCTAAAATCCACGAGGTTATCAAACAAGAAGTCATAAAACTTCTCGATGCCAAATTGATTTACCCTATCTCGGATAGTCCTTGGGTTAGCCCCGTTCATTGTTTGCCCAAAAAAGGTGGCATTACCGTTGTTGAAAATGATGAAAACGAGTTGATTCCTACTCGATTGGTTACGGGATGGCGTGTTTGCATTGACTATCAAAAGTTAAATGAAGCCACCCGTAAAGACCACTTTCCATTACCCTTCATGGACCAAATGCTTGAGAGATTAGCGGGAAATGAATACTATTGTTTTCTCGATGGTTTCTCGGGTTACTTTCAAATTCCCATTGACCCACAAGATCAAGAAAAGACCACATTCACATGTCCTTATGGAACATTTGCTTACCGGCGCATGCCTTTCGGCTTATGCAATGCTCCCGATACATTCCAAAGGTGTATGATGGCCATTTTCCATGACATGATCGAAAATACTATGGAGGTCTTTATGGATGATTTTTCGGTCTTTGGGGATTCTTTTCAAACATGTCTCTCCCATTTGGACAAGATGCTTGAACGTTGTGAAAACACGGATCTTAGTCTAAATTGGGAGAAATGTCACTTTATGGTTAAAGAAGGAATTATCCTTGGCCATAAAATTTCTAAGAGTGGGATTGAGGTTGACAAAGCTAAAGTCGATGTCATTTCAAAATTACCTCCTCCCACAACCGTTAAAGGTGTTAGAAGTTTCCTTGGTCATGCCGGATTTTATCGTCGTTTCATTCAAGACTTTTCAAAAATATCCTGGCCTATGACCCGACTTCTTGAAAAAGACACTCCTTTCGTCTTCTCTAGTGAGTGCATTGAAGCGTTTCAAACTCTTAAAAAGAAACTCACTGAAGCACCAATTCTAGTTGCCCCTGATTGGGAATTACCATTTGAGCTTATGTGCGATGCAAGCGATTTCGCCATAGGTGCCGTTTTGGGGCAACGAAAATCAAAACATTTCCAGCCTATACATTATGCTAGCAAAACTTTGACCGAAGCTCAAGCACATTACACTACGACGGAGAAAGAATTACTAGCCGTGGTGTATGCTTTCGAGAAGTTTCGGCCATACTTGATCTTGTCAAAAAGCATAGTGTATACGGATCACTCGGCTCTCAAATATTTCTTTGCTAAGCAAGATGCAAAGCCGAGATTGCTCCGATGGGTTCTCCTCCTACTAGAATTTGATATCATTATCCGTGATAAAAAAGGAGCGGAGAACCTAGCAGCTGATCATCTCTCTCGTCTTGAAAATCCACATCAAGGTGTGCTCGAGAAAAAGGAAATAAACGAAACGTTTCCTCTCGAGACTCTTAATGTGGTATCTCATCATGAAAATTCGAGTACCCCATGGTTTGCCGACTTTGCAAACTATCATGCGGGTAACTTTGTTGTGAAAGGGATGTCGTCCCAACAAAAGAACAAATTTTTCAAATATGTTAAGCATTATTTTTGGGATGACCCCTACTTGTTCAAAATCTGTGCGGATCAAGTCATCCGACGGTGTGTTCACGGCCAAGAAGCCGCTGAAATCCTCAAGGCTTGTCATAATGGACCCACGGGGGGACATCATGGCCCGAACTACACCGCCAAGAAGGTGTTTGATTCCGGTTTCTATTGGCCCACGATTTACAAAGATGCCCATGACCTCGTCAAATCTTGCGACTCTTGCCAACGTCATAGCAACATCTCTAAAAGAGATGAAATGCCTCAAAATGCCATTCAAGTGTGCGAGATCTTTGACATATGGGGCATCGATTTTATGGGGCCGTTCCCGTCTTCTCGAGGGAACAAGTATATACTCGTGGCGGTCGATTATTTGTCCAAATGGGTAGAGGCGAAAGCGCTACCCACCAACGACGCCCGAGTAGTTGTGAAATTCTTGAAGTCTCTCTTTACCCGTTTCGGAACTCCCCGTGCCATCATTAGTGATCGCGGTACGCACTTTTGCAACGACCAATTCGCAAAAGTCATGCTTAAGTACGGTGTCACTCACCGTCTTTCTACCGCGTATCACCCACAAACTAGTGGGCAAGTGGAAGTTTCGAATCGTGGTTTGAAAAGAATCTTGGAGAGGACCGTAGGTGAAAACCGTTCCTCTTGGTCGGACAAACTTGAAGATGCACTTTGGGCCTTCCGTACCGCTTACAAAACACCCATCGGGTGTACTCCTTACAAGCTTGTGTATGGAAAGGCGTGTCATCTCCCGATCGAGCTCGAGCACAAAGCCTATTGGGCCTTGAAACATGCCAATTTTGACATCAAGTCCGCGGGTGATCATCGAAAAGTTCAACTCAATGAATTAAATGAACTCCGTGATCAAGCTTACGAGAACTCATTGATCTACAAAGAAAAGACAAAGAAGATCCATGACTCAAAAATCAAGAACCGCATTTTCAACATAGGTGACCGAGTCCTTCTTTTCAATTCTAGATTGAAAATCTTCTCGGGGAAGCTTAAGACCCGTTGGACCGGTCCATTCATCGTTGCCAAAGTTTTTCCATATGGCACCGTCGAGTTATCTCAAACCGACGGACCAAACTTCAAGGTGAATGGACATAGGTTGAAGCATTATTTTGGAGAGGACATTCCACTTGTGGTTGTCCCGGATCTACAAACTTTCCCCCATGAACAAATGAATGCGGGGATCGAGTCAAGCTAGCGACTCGGGAATCAAAAACAGTAGCACACTATATGGGTTTTCACCCGTATTTCTGACTTCTTTCTACTTTCTACCACCCTAGTGTGGGGGAGTTTCCCCCCGCTATTGTATATAAAGTTTTCTAAAAAAAATAAATAAATAAAAAATAAATAAATAAAATAATTTTCAAATAATGGCCGTAGTATTTCTCTTTTACGTTCTATGTTTCGGCATAACCGTCGGTACTTTGAATATTGAGGGCAATATTCATTTCTAGTGTGGGGGGGAATTCTCACGAATTTTATCATGTAATTATACCATCTTATTCCCCCATTTTTGGCCAAAATTTTTTTTTTGAGTAAGTGTTTTGCACTTACTCAGCTTACGGTTATCAGTCCGCCATGTCTAATAAACAAAAGGATTGGCTAATCCAGGAGCAAACGTCTCTTGGTAAAGATATCTCAAATCCGTTGACGGCTTGCAATTTGCCCAAAATTGTATGGTGTTCAGCTCACCATATCTTTAATTAGTGAAGAGTTGGCTAGCCCGCAAGTTTATGGCTTGTGGTAAAGGCAGTTGGAAAACCATAATTGGTAATCGACTCACCAAATATATTTTATCTAAGAGTTGGATAGTCCAGAAGCAAACGGCTTCTGGTAAAGACAAATCAAATCCGTTGGAAGCTGGTGATTTGCTCAAAATCATATGGTTATCAGTGTACCATAGTTCTTACTTGAACTAAAACATTTGGCTACTCCAGAAGTAATGGCTTTTGGTAAAGAGATTCAAATCCATTAAGTTTTCTTAAAAGATTGCTAGGGACTAGCAATGTTTTAGTGTGGGGGATTGATGAGTGTGTAAATACTCATCATTTTTGTTCCTTCTACATTGCAAAAACAGTCAAAACACTTTGAAAAGTCTCAAAAAGACAGAAAAAAATATTTAGACTGTATTTTATGCAATAATTGTCAAAATCTAGTCCCTGGTTATTCAAAACATGTAATTTTTCATAAAAGGCCCTCAGGAATTTTTAAGTTGTCAAATTTAGCCTTATAAAGTCTAGTTTTGCAAAATGACAACTTGAGTCCTTGAAATTCTAAAGATTGACAGAAATTACCCCGGGACATTTTTAATTTGAAAATTATCATTTTTGGTCCTTGGGAAAATTAATCTTGTCATAATTAGTCCTTATGATGAAATTTGGAAAATTACAGCTTTGGTCCTTCAAGTTTGGTCAAATAGCAAATATGGTCCTTGTGATTAAAATACCAAACCCCTTGAACCCCAGTCCAAAACCACTTGACCTCCCTACCATTTGAACCCCATCACCCACAAATAAAAACACCCCGACCCAACCCTGTTACCAAAACACTTTTCCCTCCTCCTTCCTTTCTCTCTAACCCAGAAACTCACACCAAGCTTTTACCCAGAAACTCTCCATCCCAGACACTCAACCTTCACCACCCTCCTATTACCCGGTTTTCCCCATTTCCCAAACCCACTAAGCTTCTTTTCCCCTTCCCCAAGATGTGCCATGGTGGCAATCCAGGCATAAATTAACCAATGGATGGCTCAGATATGCTCTCAAGTGTACCTACTTAATCAAGGGCCAAGATTGAAGTGAAGAAAGCACAAGTTGGGTCATTGCTTGTTTACCTCACACAGAAGAAACACACGAAGAAGGATTGAAGACCCTAGAGCACTTAGTATAAATAGGAGCTTGTAGCCACTGTGAAAGGCACCCTAGTTTTAGATTTTAATACCCCTAGTCTTAGTTTCAATTCAGTTTTAGTTTTTAAAATTCAAGTTGTAATCTGTTTTCTAATTAATGAAAAAATCCCTTTTGATCAATTCTGTTTCTTTGATATTTTAGTTACTTTAGTTGTTTCATAGTCTTGTATTAATCATCAGTTTAAGTGTATCAAAGAAAGCTAATAACAATTTCCAAAAAAGCAGTTTTTTGTCAAAAGCTATTTGCTACAGGGGTGTTTGGTTTATGCTTTAAAATGGTCAAAAATCAAGTTTTACCCGTTTTACTTTCCAAGTCAAACTCACTCCTCTAGTCTTAAATCAGTAACAAGGTTTTGAAAATGTTTGCATAAGTTTAGTACTAGTTTTGTTGTAACAAAAAGTTGGGTTTTCTGTTTGCTGAAACTGAACAGAACAGCAAGCCATAAGCTGTTGTTCAAGCCTTTTCTTTGAAGCTTATTTAATGTTTGAAAGTGCAAGTCTGTTATTCTTTTAAGCTCTTAGGTACCCAACTCAGTTTGTGTCAAACTTAATTTGCAACTGAATGACTTTTAGCATAGTTTAGTTGAGTTTTAAAATCTGCCTTTTCATTTTTTTTGTCTGTATCAACACAAAAAGGGAAAAATATTGATGATAACAGCTTTGTTTTAAGCTGTTCCCAGCTTGTTCGTGCCCTATTCTTGGCTTATTTTTCATCTATTATGTGCTAACCTTGATTGTGAAGCTTGGCCCTGGCTTGGACATCACTGTTTGGCTTATTAATAAGCTCAAAATAGACACCCTTCATCTGCTGTTTTGCAGACCTGCACATCAGTATCACAGGTCACTTTTGTATTTTATTTAGCTTATTGGTAGTGCAGCTTAGCTTATTTAAGTGGTTAGATATTTAGTAGTACATTTAGATTAGTTTAAGTTAAATTCATAGTTAGCTTATTAAGTGCTTAATTGTAGTCTTTCATTGCTTGTGTTTCCATTTTATTTTAGCTTAGGATCCCCCTAGATAGCTTATTTAGCCAGCTGATCTTCCCCTTATTTAGCTGTGTGCAGCTTATCTCAGATTTAGGAGCACACATTCTAGCTTATTTGCCTGCCCATTTTGATTATCCACTGTTGTTCCGTGGTTCTTTTTGTTCTAAGATTGCAAATAATCTATCAAGTGGTGTTTGGTAAAACTGTCCCATTAGTTTCAAAAAGCTGTTCCAACAGCTTATTGTGAAGTTTTCTCAAAAAAAGTTTTCTTAAAAAATTCTTATCTCAATTTCCTTTGCAAGTTTCAAAAAAAAATCTAAAAAAAATAATAAAAGAACAAAAAAAGTGGGAGGCAGGCTCGAACCTGAGACCTCCCGCCCTTGAAGAATGATAGTGTGTACCTGTATAGCCAGTTGCCCTTGGGACTTGTCTTGTGATGTTATTGCACAATTTAATCCTTAAATAGGTTTAGGCAGTTTTGGTTTAAAGCCAATCTTAGCTTATTTGGTAGCTTATTTTCATAACAACCCACTGTTTTCTTATTTTTCCTAGAACCAGCACTAAGCAAAGTACTTTCTGTGAATTTTTCAGATTTTTCAAAATTAGTTTAGTATTTTTTATAATTAAATTAGATTTAAAAGGTTTTTAATTCGTAGTAATTAATTTAAAAGTCAAAAAAATACCCGGTCTTTTTCTAAAATTATTTTTAGTCAATTAGGACGTAGGAAAATTAATTTCACACCCGTATCCCTTAAATTGCCAAAATTTTACGTTTATGGCTCGGGTTGTTTGCCGGTTTTTACGTTTTTACGTTTTAGCACTATAGGACTTAGTGTAGCGTCGTTTTATCATTCCTTAGGCTTAGTGATAGTTTATTTTTAGTTTTGTTAGGGTTCCCTTGCCTTAATTACTTTCCCGTTAATTAATTTGTAGAAAAACGTAATTCAAATCAACAATTCGTTTAACCAATTCAAGTTCTAGTCACAAAACTCAACGACACCGTCAATTTCACACCTCGTTGGGACACGACCCGGGAAATCACTTTTCCGGTATCACTTTTATCACACCCGTAAGATTTGGCACATTAACCCTTTTCCTAAAAGGTTAATCTGTCGGGTTTTACGGTTAATTTGATATATTGATATTGTGTTTATTTCACCACACTCACTTTACACGAATCAACATTCCCTAGCAAAGTGCCATTTCTTCTTGCAGTTAAAGCACTCCATCTTGCTTTTGTCGAACCCAGCTCTCCTTTGACCATCATACTTAACTTGTCTTCCAGTCCTCCTCAGAAACTTCCTTGCTTGGAGAGTCAACATTGCCATTTGCCATTAAAGATTAATCTCTTCAAGATCATCAGGATCAATTTGATCCAGATCTTGATTCAACACAGTAACACTGGTAGTTAAATCAGCCAGAAAAGCACAAATTGCACCATCACTGACATTATCACTAACAGTGGTATTGTTTGCAATAGCCGTGGTTATACCATAGGCAGCAGTGGATACATCTTGTGGGCTCTTGTGATTAGTGGATACAAAAGCAATGTTTTGATTAGCAGAAGATGCATTAGCAAAGTTATTCTCAGACTCATAAACCTTCAAGTTGTTGAAGAGATTGTCTAGAGTCATCTTATCAAAGTCCACCTTATTTCTCCACACAATTGTATGAATAGCCCATTCAGATGATAAACTCCTAATGAACTTCAAATTAATATCTTCTTGAAGAACCTTATAATCTACTGACTTCAGTTGGTTGATAAGTTTTTGAAGTCTATTGTATGTGCCATCAATCTTTTCTCCACTAAGAGCAGTGAAGGTTTCAAATTGATGCTTGAGCATATTCATCCTTGACTTCTTAGTAGCTTCATTACCAGCAAACCTTGTTTCAAGAGCATCCAATAAATCTTTAGCAGACTCATATTGTTCAAAGTCCAAAGCATAGTCATTGGGTATTCCCATGGAGAGAATATTGTGAGCTTTGATCTCCATCTTCCTTTTTGCTTTATCAATTTCACTAACAATAGCTATCTCTAGACCATCCTCACCCTTCTTAGGAAGAGTGTCTCCTTTTTCAACAACATCCCAGAGAGCATAATCAATCATACGAATGTATTGCCTCATTCGCATTCTCCAGATTTGATACTCACCATGCTTGAGCATGGGTACCTTTGAAGCAGTCACTATGTGAGTTTCGTCAGACATCTTTACTTACTTGAATAAAGCTTAACAGAACTTCTTCTTGGTTACAGTTTCTAGATCACAAGCTCTGATACCACTTGTTGATCCCAATTGAGCAAACGATCTAATATAGAAACTGACTTAGAACAAAAGCTTATTAAGTATTACGCGGAATTTAACACTTAATCTTAAGAAGAAGAACAATAAACATTCAACACCTCAATATTATTTATTAATACGAATACTCTTACAGTATTAGGGTTTCGCAACCTTGAAGTGTATCGACCTTAGATATAAAACATACGTATATCTAATCTAACCTGGGACCTCCTTTTATAGGCTAAGGAGTCCTATACATTATACAATACGTAACCTACAAGATAAATATCTTTTCCATATTTATCTAATACAATAAATTAAACCGACTATACAAGACTAGCAGTGGTTACATATCAATATCAGAGGTTACACAATACTACTAGCCGCGGTTTGTCTTCATCAGCGGTTACATTCTTCTGTCCGTGGTTATATCAAACATGTCCGTGGTTCCAGTACTTAGAGTAATTCTTGATCAAAGGAACCTAAAACCCAACAGGTTACGTCGTAATCTTGGATAGATTTACGCCGTAATCTTCTGTTAAGTTGGTTTTCTGAGCCACGCTTTAGTTACGGCGTAATGTCAGAGATAAGTTACGCCGTAACTTCTTCAAAGTGAGCATACTATGATAAATCTTCAATAAACTCTCCAATTCCGCGTCTCTTTAGCTCCAATGCTCGTAATTTACCTGAAAGTGAAATATAATGGAAAACAAGCGTAAATCCATATAAATGATTTAAATTACAAGCATTATCGGGGGAAATTGACACTTAATATTCAGGATAATTTGATGTTATCAAAGTCAAAGCTTAATCTAACAAAAATAAAACATAAAGTCTCGTGCGTGCACAAAAATCAAAAACTATTAAATATTTAAAACACGATAATAGAGGAATTCGAGCAACTAGATCAATTAAAAAATTCACAAATAAACACAACAAACAGTAACTTCCAAAAGTAGTAGCATAGCATTATATCGTTAGAGGGCTAGGAGTGGCAACGCTTTAACGTCGTTATGTCCGAGGTGGCATGCTTTGCGTTGTGTTATCCACACCGGCCTATGGGGCGTTGTTATGGCGTTGAGAAGTACGTTGGTATACTAACGTACGTTGGAACGTAGAGTGGACATAAAAATCACTTTTAGCTCAAACAACTATATTTTCAAAATTTAAAATATTTTCAAAACACCCCCTTTGGGGTTAACGGTAAGTTTTATTTATTTTTTATTTTTTACTTTTTGTAATTTTATTTTTTAACTCCTCTATAATCACAACACCCCAATATTTTCACACTTAACTCACACGATAATTATAAACCCTACACATTATGTCTTGTTCTCTCCCCCATTCTGTCGAAGAAATGCAAACTTACGTTCAGAAACAATGCGAGAAAGAGGATACGACTCGCCGGAATGCTAATGTCGAAGTTATCAATATGTTTGAGCACGCAAAGGCAAAGAAGGAATGGTTGAGAAAACAAAATGCGCAGTGCAAAGACATTTCGCTAGAAAGACAAGCTGTGACCGACAAATTTTTTAGCGATGAAGCCAGGAAAGATGACACCATTAGTGAAACGTTCTGGAAATGTGATTCACATATACTAGGGGTGTTCACAGGGCGGTTCGGCTCGGTTCGGTTAGAGATTTTATCTATTCATCGCGGGGCGGGTAGTTTATTTTACTATCCAAAACCGAACCGTACTAGGCGGTATAACCGGACATGCGGGTACCCGAAATGAGCAGTTACCCGCGGTTAGGGTCACGATTAACCATTTTAAAAAAATTAATTGATTCGAATTGGGGAACAATAACATAAATTAGAACGTAATATGTTATTTTAGTAAAATTAAATAACATTGAAGAGATTAGAGTAATAGTAATGTTGTTCCGTCGAAATAAAAACATTCAAATTATCATATGTAACAAAATAATTAATATTAAATATTTGACGTTTATAGGTTACGATCACATTAATCATATGTAATCCATGGACGTTAGTAAATGATCACATTAGATAAGTAAAAATGTGATAAACGATAAAGGTAGTGCAATAATATAGTTAATACTTGTACATTTTTATGAATGGTTTGTTAAAACCTACATGTATATTATACACGGTTCGGTTCGGGTAACCACGGATAACTAAAAGTAAAAATCAAAACCGAACCGTGATAAGCGGAGTTTTCCGGTTTCGGGTTTTCTCGGTTTCGGTTTCTTCAGTTATCGATTTTTTGCGATTTCGGATTAAGCGGATCGGCTCGATTCTACGGTTTCTCGGATTTTTTGAACACCCCTAACAGATACAAGACAACATCAGAAACAAAATCCGTTGGAGTTATGAAAAATACAAAATTGTTGGTTTGGTATCACAACAACTGAATCAACTTGGGCTAGATGCGTCAACTTCATTTGATGCACATGGATTTATTGAGCAACAACATTATCAATTTACAGGTTATGAAGACGAGACAGTTGATGAGCATGGCTTAACTGTAAGACAACATTATGAAATTATGTGTGGCGAAGACTTTAAGAAAAGTTGAAGTAGAACAAGCAAGGATTCAACAATAGTGGGAGGAGAAACCCAGGAAAGAAGAAGCAGAAACGGCGGCGTTCAGGTTGGAATTTGGGTATGTGGAGTCTCTAGAGTATGATTCTGCATGTAGGGAGCATTCAGATTAAGTTATGTTTATGTATTTCGCATCGTATGTTTTTTTTCATATCGTGTTGTATTTCGTATTGTATTTTATGTAATATTTATTTAATGTTTATGTATATGAATGAAATATTAGTAAAGCGTTTATTTAATAATTGAAATATTAGTAAAGCGTTAAGTTGTAAATTATATATGTTTTTTTAATACGGTGGATCTGAAAAAGTGGTGTAATATAATGTAATGATAGAGGGTGATTTTTTGATGTTATTTTATTTGGTGTTGAAATGATTTGACGCTGATGTGGTTAAGAATTTGATGTTAACTTGAGGTATGACTCCTAGCACTCTTATCCATGAATGGGAATGAAATTCGATATAAAGCCAACAGATTAATATATTTACATGGATGTATCTGCATTAAAACCTTGTTACACAAAAGCAATTACAAAATCCACACTTTATAATTGTTTCTTAAGATAGCATACTTGTGAACATACACAAAACAGAGAGAAGAATTTTAGGTAGAGTAGTGATTGGGAGACCTAAATCATATGCCTAAAGATATGACTAACCATATGTGGCATCATCCTGATGGCAACAACAATGGGACCCGCTTTTTTATAAACCACCAGGATCATGCCACATATTTTTAGTCACATCTTTAAGCACATAATTAGTCTTCCCAATCATTTTCCTTTTAGGTAATACCTGGGACATTTGTTTCTCCAACTAAAGCCAATGGTCTTTGTGGGTTCCACTCACCTCTCTCTTTCTTCAAAGGCCAAAAATGGAAACCCGTTTGCAACTTACAACCGAGACTATTGGCGTGAACCTTGTAGCCACCTTTATTTTGAGCAATGTTTTGCGTTTTTTTTATATACTGTACCTAATATTATTATTTGTGGTTATAATACAAAGATGTAAACAATAGATACCTTATATTTATTCTTTTAGTTTTTGTCAAAGGTATACTTGATTATGGTTGTGTTTCACTATTTCTGTTATGCAAGAGATCGTTTCTAGGGTTGATTGAGTTTATACACATACAAGAATATGTGCATTAATGTTAGTTTATTCTTTCTTTAATTTCTATATTTCCTCCATACCAATTTAGTTGTATATTTTTCTTTTTAATTTGTCTCAATTTAATTATCGATTATTAAATATATATGGATAAAGATCTTTGATCAAGTTTTTTATGTTACTATTACTTTAAATTATTATTAAAAAAACTTAAATGAATTATTAGTTAATTAAGAATGATAAAATTGCTATCATGCAAAAAATTAAACAAAAACATTCTCTTCTTTAAATTGTGTGTTAACGAATTAACAAACAACATATATATTGTCATCACTATACCATTCAGAAATTAAAACATAAAGCACCCTCAAACCTAGAAAGTTAAACAATATAATATTTAGTGTCAAAGCATAAGTTAAACTTCAAAGTAGGTATATGAAAGTGGCTTTAAGACAAGACTACTTGCATGAAAAACAATGGATAGTATCATGTTGCAATTAAGTAGAATGATACATCGTCATATACCATATATGACAATAAAGTGAGATGGCTGGTTGTAATCTTCTAGGTTCAAATATGGAAAGAGGTTTTTAATTATTTATTTATTTTAGCTTGCATATCATGTAATGTCATTTTACGTTATGTACCAAAACAACAAGTAATAAAGGTAACATTTTAATTGAGATAAGGTAATCAATTTTGATCATAAAAATGGTGAATAAATTAGTAAATTGATTTTGATATATGGTGACCGATGTTGGGAGTCTAAAATATGTGTATATATCATATCCAAATTAGATCATGATGTTATTTTATTAAGATGATATAATTAGATTAAATCGATGAGATGATAAAAGTGGAAGCGAATTACCGAGTCATTTTGGTTTGCGTGCAAATCTGCAAGTTACGTCCAGCTTTATAATCATCTTTGATTCTTTTCTTAAAAAGGTAAGTTTTATGATAACCAAATCTACTATATTAGGTTTATTAAAAGCAAAATATATTAATGTTCTTTAATATAAAATGTAAAGTATATTTACAATGTAATAAACAAATTTGTAAGGTAATATTGCGAAGGTCATCTCGTGCGTCACAAAATTTCATGTTTAATTAGTTTATTATTGTACCAATTAAACGTGTCATGTTTCATGCTTTTTGTGTTTAATATGGCATGTTTATGGTTATATGGCAAGGCCAATGAAATCTACGAGACGACGATCATGATAATTATGATAACATTATATCTTTTCAGCGATCTACATTGTCATATGATAAAATCGTATACCAATTTGGTTATCATGGATTGAGATCCTCTCATGTTCCATTTGAATATGAGAGGTCATGTTAGTTACTTTTTTCTCGACAATGTTAATTTATAAAATAATGGTCCCATAATGATTAATTTATTTATTTTTCTTCACTCACATAAACTTCAACATGACCTCTCATATTCAAATGAAACATGAGAGGATCTCAATCCGGTTATCATATATATAAGTAAGGTTAATGTCATGTTTTTGTGAACTTTATGAATTATACAATGACTACTATGGAGCTCAAGGAGTCGTCTTGTGAATATTTAAAACATCGCACAAATTCAATAGCTAAGTTGATACAAAACTTCATGATCAACACAAAAAATGAAAAGGAATTACGTTGTTAAAAGTTAGATTATCTCAGATGAAGTAAGTGAAAAAAGAAACTTTACCCTTTCTAAATATGATTGGTCAATGTGACCTTGTGGGAATATATCGATATAATGAACACAAGATTTTCTCGTACTATAAAAATAATATTAATAATATTTACCCACGTTGTCACCATTCAATACGCCAAATTGTCGCATTTTCTAAATTACAAAAATAATATTCTACATTATCTTGTTCGAGTTGCCGCGTGGAGTAAACGGAGCATTGTCGACAATACTAAATCCGATCATACTAAATTTATCGCCCGATGTAACAGAAAAACCTGAAACACCATTGCTAGAACTATAGTTCGTCGTCCGTCTATACGAACCAAACCATTTATTCTGCATGAACCGGTTCTTCCTCCACGGAGGAAGAACCAATCCCCTGGTTTTCAATGACCGCTTTATTTCGTCACTCATTAGTTTCACGATTACTTTCAACTCAACACTTTTTCCTACGAACACGTTCGGTAACTTTGTAAATAATTGATGAAACTCATTTGTTTCTCTAGCGATCTCAAACTCTCCTGAAAAGTTTAGATCAATGAAATAACGAGTATCGGATCGTAAAACATCTATGAACTCGTAGTTACCAGCTGCCAGCCCGCCACAACTCGGCCACTTAGTTTTGCAAATGGCCGCGTTGTAGCCTATCTTCTGAAGATAGAACATTACATTACGGTTTAGAACCTGTGTGTTAAGGTTAGGTTCTGCACAGTGAAAATATTGCATAGCTTTTGCAACATTTGCGTAAAGAACATTTCTAAATCGATCAACGTCTAGACTACACAATGTAGTAACAATCTCGTCAACTTTTGCTTCTATACGATCGCTATCAGAAGAATCAGAATCATGATCATTGGTGATCACATCTTCTTGCTGGGCTTCTTGATCATCAAATTCATTGAAACAATGAATAAGATAAGATAGAGATTGAGATGATGAAGACGAAGAAAATGATGAACTATCATCAATCTGGTCGCTATGTTCGCTCCCGCTGCTAGTGTACACAATTTCCATCTTGTCGCGGCCTATTATTCGATCTTTAGCTCGTTCGGTTAGAGGATCAGTAACACGCTTTAATCTCATGGCCATTGAGTTTGATATATTATGAAAGAAATTAAGGTTTATTCTAAGTTCTAAGGTTTATATAAAAGAAGTTGAGGAGTATTTAGTGGAGAATATTCGGATTAGTGAAATTTCAAAAAATAAATCAACGTTATCTTGAATGATTATTGTAATGTGAATAGTATGAGACTCGACGTTTGAAATGGTTCAGAAGCATGGCATATTCAAGGGTGTGAGAAGGTTTATTCGAGTGAGGTGGCTATTTATAATGTGTGGGGTATGAAAAGATAGGCACGTAGTATAGTAAAGTTGGGTTTTGGTCTCATTGATGGCTATTGGAGTAAGCCAAGAGTGAACAATATATTTAGGAGGCATGGTTTGTTACAAAAGAAAGTTCTTTTGGTGACTAGCTTGATGTGGAAGATGTGAAAATGATACAAGTTATGTAGGACAAAGACCAAAGTTGTTCCAAAGTTTTTTGAGATGTGGTGTCACGAAATTATACGAGGCCCAATAAATTAAGGCATAATAAAAGCAGTGTCGAATTTCTATTGATGTAACTTCCAAAAGGGATACTAATGTAGTTTTCAAGTTATATTGCTTCATCGGCATCTTCAGTTGTAGGCGACTCTCATTTATGAGATGTTACTGAAGAATGACATATATTGAAACAAGTTTGAGGGAAAGACATAAGGGAGATCGAGATCAAAGAGAGCGAAATTCAACTCTATGAAAAACAGTTTGTGTTTCTCTAGAGGAATAAGCGACACTAAAAAGACAAACTCTTTTATTTATCACCTCATGATCATTTGTCCCGCGCACAATAAGCCAAAGTGGTGGAAATGAAAGCAAAATTAATGACAAATATGGATTGGATTACTATATGATAAATTTCTTCAAAGGTCTAGAGTAGCCGTGTCACATGCACAAACATACTAATTCATAAACATGTTACTCCTTTCTTCTCATATCTTTGTTCTCATATTAAATGTTTTGTTTTGATTTTTACAATCATTTTTTTTTTTTGGCTAATAACCTATTAAAGTATCATTTTTGTCATAAATGTCAATTCGACGTAGCGAACAAAAAAATAGCTCTTCTAGACATTAAACTTGAAATTCTTGTTTTCCTTTGAGTATTATGACCATTTTACCCTTCCAAATTACATAAATGGTCTCTGTGGGTTTGCGAAAATTGCATCCATCGTCCGTAGGCTAAATTACATAAATGGTCCCTGTCGTTTGAAACAAATTGCGTCCATCGTCCCTTTAACAATTAACAAAACAGTAATCAAATCTTTAACAATCAACTAGAAACACAAAGAACTGCAACCAATAGATTGCAATAACACTCGAAATCATCACTCACCCACAGTTCTCATCAGCAAAATTAATGAAACACCAGATATCATTTTAAGCAAATAAGTGGTACATCATTTCCTTCAGACTACCCTTCATATACAAGTTTTTAGCTGGAGGCATATTACCTCCATCAACCCTCCTCTTTTTTATCCGGGCTTGGCACCGACTGAGTATACACTTAACCCAGGCAGAGTTAAAACTTGTACATTTACCATACCAATATTAAACAAAGAAACAATCAGGGCATATGCAGCAAAAACATCTTCCAAATAGCCATTAAACCACACACCATGCACGGATAACATTTTGCATTCTTCAACCATACTTCTATATGAATTTAGCTTGTTAATTCTTGGGCGATAATTAGTTGGATCCCGTCAAAATGTGATGGTCAAATGCTGTAACACAACATATCAAACACCAGTTTAAACATTGTTTATCATATAATTGCATGGATAACAAAAAATTGGGATACAAAAACAAAACATACCACATTCCATAAACAAATAAGATCTTCAACATTCTGTTGGAATAATCCATGAAGCCTTTTTCACTTAAAGCCCAGAGGTGGCAATTCTGACCATATAATTGTACATGAATCGATATGGGTCATGTGTTTTATATATACTGGATTGGAAGGGTTGAACAGAAATCGTATCAAATAGGTCGACACATCAGGCATGTTAGATGTCTTATGAGCTTTGATATTATTCAAGGTCCAGAATTCTGACAAAACTATATCTCTTTGGAAAGTTTCTAAAACATCCTATTTAAATAATCTAAGAAGCCTTTTACACTTGTTGATCAAATACTTGTACATGGATAGATTTATTTGTGTTTTAACGCTCACATGGGTTAAGCTGAATGATTGACTAAACAGGAATCGGGTCAAATGGTCAGACATCAGACAGGTTAATCTGAAATTCCCCAACCCCTGCCCATTTTTCCAATTTACTGAAGATTGATGGTACATATTTTAAAGAATATTAAATATCACAGACTTTGTCTGGAGTAACTAGTTCAGATAATCGACCTGACTAAACCAAAAGATTTTATTTTCTATCTGGTTTTGTTGGTTCTAAGCAATTCATTAATACCTGAAAACGCTACACGCGTCGTTCGGGGTCAAAGGAACTTCCTTTTCTTCGAGCAAGTTTTATAACACCCTGGGCAGTGAACCTAATCGTTGTAGTGTAGTATTAGGGTAAGCCACGGGTATTGATATCGTTCTCTAGGGGAATAGGAATGCTAGTGAGAAGTTACTACGCTAAGGTTGGGGGTTGAGGAAGATTATTTTTTATCTTTTTTTTTATGTTTTTTTAGGAAATAGAAAGGTACGAATCTCGGGGTTTGGATTTTGGGGTTGGTATTTCTACCGATTACTCTAATTATCTAGTTTTCTAATCAAAGGTGTATGTAGTCTATGTCTAATTATTGTGTGCTCGTATGATAATTTAAAGATGTGTTTACTTAGGTTTTATTACTCCTTAATTATCTCCTATTGGTGGTTGAATTGTCACGTCCTTATTCTTAATCGCGTTGTGTGTCGAAAGTCGTAGGGTATGCGTTTATCCCTAACTCTTTGAACTTACCAAAGGGTCTCGTCTACAAAACCCACTAGGGATTATAAACTCTAACTCTAAGGCCTCTTTGGATGGTTTAGCCTACAACCGCTCTAAGTGCTATAGCCTAAGGGTCACAAAGATTAATCAAGCATTAATTACACAACAAATGACCTATCGCATTACTAGATCATTAACAATTAAGATAAGAGACAACCAATCAATATTCAATAACTAAGTTTCATATTCCCTAAGCAAACACACAAGTATATTAGCCGGACATGGAGAACATGCAAGCATACACACAAATAATCAAAGACATAATTGAATTAATGAAGTAAAACACTTATCTTGTTGTAAGATAGGGTTTGTAACCCTAAAATACTGTACAAAACAGCCTTGGTTCGGTTTAGGTTTTTACTCCAAAAGACTACACACAAATACTGAAAAATTCGGATTCTATATATAAGATTACATATGCGACGGCGTCACCTTATGTTTTGTGACGCCGTCGGGTCGCCGTCATTAGGGTTTCGTCTTGGCCATGTTAGTCTTGCGACGGCGTCACCTTGTGCTTGTGACGCCGTCCTCTTCAGCTTCTGACACCGTCTGGATCAAATCTAGGCCGTCTGAGTTGCGACGGCCTACTCTTTTAAAGCCTGACACCGTCACTTGAAAATAAGAAATTTGGCTTCTGTGTCGTCACAAAATACTCCGACGGCGTCGCAGTTAAGCAGTGACGCCGTCACCTTGTCTTTTAGCAGCTTGAATGTCTCGATTCTTGACTTTGGCCATATTCTTCGTATATCCGCGCCTTTTCGTCCAAATAAGTGCCATTACAGCAATTTGCCTTCAAGAGACAAAAAAGTGAAAAGGGACGATATTAAGTAATAACGGATACAAAAGTGATCAAATAAGGGCTTAAACGACCCCTCAAAAAGGTACATTTTAAAACCTTATGAAATATCCCTACACTTGGTATTTGTTTGTCCTCAAGCAAATGTGCTTTTAGCCAATTAATTTATAAGTTAGGGGTCATGAAGCATTGGTTTAAAACAATCCACAACACATATAAGCCCCGCAAAAGTCATAACAAGCACGGAAATTACATACTAGCACCTCACATGGGGTGTTTGGATACTCACATCTCTCTCGGGTGTATATGAAATATAACAAGTTGGAAATGGAAGATAAACACTCATTAACCGGTCCTAGTACATAGATTACCATAGGCTTGAGAATAGATCAAACCTCCATCGCTTTGGCGTAAGCACCTAGGAAAGACTATCAAAGAGGTCTTTAAAGGGTTGTAATGTTAGGCTTACGGTAGGGAAACAAATGGTTTGGTGGGATAGGCTATTTAGTGGTGGTAAGTCAAAAATCTTTTTGTTACAAGCATATGAAAAATGGCGTTGCTAAGGCAAGACTCGACACTCTAGACTCTAGCTAACTGAAACAAACAAACATAAATTTAAAGGATAGATGTAGGATGGTAGCCCGTTTTTTTTTTTTTTTTTTTTTTAGCACTCTATATTTTTTTTTTTTCTCTTTTTCTAATTCTTTTTCGATTTTTTTTTTTTTTTTAATCATACACTTTTACTCTACCATCCTCTACGGTAACATCAAAATGATAGGGATTTATAGGCACATCCCTACACTTGAGTTTTTATTTCTCTAACACTAATTTGACCCGAATTGAAAAGATCAAAACACTTGGGGTATGTTATTACGCAAATAAAGGAATTTAATCCCTTCCAATCATTTTATAAACTTTAACTTTTTCCCATGAGTCCCAATCGTCCCAAAAATGTATACAAAGGATATGACTCGACTTAGCAACTCATGCAAGCAACTAGATAATTGAACTAAGGGTTTGGGGTGATAACAATAATGCACTAAAAGTGAGTGCATACAGGGTAGGTTAAGGCGATTTGGGTGTACATTTGGGGGTGGGGTGTAAACAATGCTCTTCATTGATATTCTGGAAAAACCGAAACATCACGAGAACCGCGAAAAGGATAGGCTCTGAGGGGTTAACTAGGGGTATCGTGTACTAAAGATGAGTACAACGCAAAGAGTGTGGGGGAATTACTCAACCGATGTGGAAGAAGTAATTATATTACGGGTATCAAACAAGGGTTATCCTAATGCCTCTTATCATTTAGTTATTCTTAACTACACAAGTGTAGTCTTACTAGCGATCTCGGGATTTATCACAAAACAAGTTCTAGAATCTAATATACTACCGGTTCACACTCTAAGCATTAAAGATGAATGCTTTAATTCCTACTAATCTAAGGGTGATCCTCACATTTTGGGTGGAATTTAGGTGGTAAAGGGTTTTTGTGCTAGTCATGCAACTTCCTATCCGTGAGACGCTTTTGTTAAGACTAATGGCCCACTCCTATATGTCATAGAAAATTTCAAATTTGGTGCCAAAATTACCCTAACCGACATTTTCTCATGGTTTATTACACAAATACAATTGGACAAAGCAAATAATCAAGGATAAGTATAGTTTCAAAGTTCCCGTTTTAGTTTCCCTCCCTACACTTAAATTGAACATTGTCCCCAATGTTCCCCGAAAGTATCAAAGTTATGATAATGGAAGGTAATTAAAAACGAAAGAAACTAGTACTCCCCTGATTAGCTCGGTAGGATCCGTGTGTGAAGTAGTGGTTAAATCCTTTCCAAGAAGAATGTGTGCGTGAAAAGCTCCTTCCAATCTTTTGTTTCTTCTTCTTGATAAATAAAACCTGCACATTCGAAAAAAACAAACGAAACCTTCGCGTAAAATCGGCGGTAATAATATATATAAGACTCTACTAAACTAAGATATAATGCTTGTGGAATGGATGTTTACAGAATTTCTGGAAAATTAAGACCTGAAAAATTCCAAAAATTCATAAGTAGCTCAGAAAACGAGAAAAAAGTAATCTGTTGTTTTTACTCCTTCCTGACGCCGTCAGGTTGTAATCCTGACGCCGTCAGGTTATCCTGACTAAAACTGGCCTGCGATTTTCTGGAAAAAATTCTGGAAAATTTATATCTTTAGAATCTGGAAAAATTTCTGCAAAACATCCATTATGACTCGATACAAGCATTTGACTCGAACAAACACACATATATATCTTTTAATGAATTGCTATTCTCATGTTTACGTTTCTGTTGAAAACGTGTGTAATCCTCCCTACACTTATCCTTTATGTAAAATACCTTTATATGCAATTAAGACGAGGTTAAAAACAAAATAAATCATTTTTACAAATTTAAACATGAGAATAAACAATCAATAAAAGATATATGATACTAACAAGCAAACAATTATGCATTGGTTGCCTCCCACGAAGCGCTTTTCTTTATTTAAGAGTCTTGTAGCTAGACTCGTAGTCGTGCTCCTACGTTTTCCTAATCTTAGAGGCCTATTCGATCTCCTTAACCCTTCTCTCATCACGAATGTATTCAGGGCCTAGTTCAAGACAAGCAGTGTAGTAAACCTTGTTTTTCCAGTCTACTTCAAATGCCGGAATGTTATCCACATCTAAATTATCCATACCCTCAAACCTTTTGTTTTTGTGGGGCATTATATATTTAACACTCTCGGCTCCAATTGAGAACTCAACTATTCCTTCCTCTCGATCATAAACCATCTTAGACTCCTCTATAAATGGTTTCCCAAGTATCACATCTCCTAAAAACCCATCAATGATGCCCTTAACATTTTCCAAGATCATGAAATCACACCTATATGTGAAGTTACCTACGAAGACATGCAATCCTTTAACCCTCCCCACATAGTTACTTGCTTTCCTAGGGCGAAAGGGGTCCCTCATAGGTTCTAGCTTTTTGCTCATGATCCAATTGTAATAGAGTCTAGACATTATATTCATGGGTGCCCTATAGTCAATGTAAGTGTGATCCCTATATAAGTATCCAATCATACACGGTATCTTGATGTTTTTAGGGTTTCCCTTCCTTATGCGAGGCTCGAAAGGTGGTCTTGGGAAGTTAACCACGTTATAGTGATACGCGGTTTCCTTCCCTTTAGGGTATGAATCGAAATACTCCCTAAGTTCTTCCTCCTCCTTACTACCCTCCATAATTTCTAACACCTTATAATCTCCATCTTCTAGGTCATCATCCGAATCACTTGAGGTTGAATCACTATCTAAAGGGTGAGTATATTCCTTAAGGGCTTCCTCAAGCGTATTTTCAATCATCCTATTTAGTTTCCTAAGCTCTCCAATTTCACTAATAATTCGAGCTCAAAGTTGGTTGGCAGAGGCTGGGTCAAGCGGTGGGTACTTGTTTGGTAGTAAAGTGTTGTTTGGTGGTTTATCACCTTCCATGATGAAAAGTGATGGTGTTACGAACAAAGGTCACGAAGAAGGGGATAAACTACGAGGAAGCTAAAAAATGAGAAAAATTTACTTGGTAGGAATCAAGCAAAGAAACCTAAACGAGGTAGACTACTAACTAGCTATTCTATTCCCCGGCAGCGGCGCCAAAAACTTGATAACGCTACACGCGTCGTTCGGGGTCAAAGGAACTTCCTTTTCTTCGAGCAAGTTTTATAACACCCTAGGCAGTGAACCTAATCGTTGTAGTGTAGTATTAGGGTAAGCCACGGGTATTGATATCGTTCTCTAGGGGAATAGGAATGCTAGTGAGAAGTTACTACGCTAAGGTTGGGGGTTGAGGAAGATTATTTTTTATCTTTTTTTTATGTTTTTTTAGGAAATGGAAAGGTACGAATCTCGGGGTTTGGATTTGGGGGTTGGTATTTCTACCGATTACTCTAATTATCTAATTATCTAATCTAAGGTGTATGTAGTCTATGTCTAATTATTGTGTGCTCGTATGATAGTTTAAAGATGTGTTTACTTAGGTTTTATTACTCCTTAATTATCTCCTATTGGTGGTTGAATTGTCACGTCCTTATTCTTAATCGCGTTGTGTGTCGAAAATCGTAGGGTATGCGTTTATCCCTAACTCTTTGAACTTACCAAAGGGTCTCGTCTACAAAACCCACTAGGGATTATAAACTCTAACTCTAAGGCCTCTTTGGATGGTTTAGCCTACAACCGCTCTAAGTGCTATAGCCTAAGGGTCACAAAGATTAATCAAACATTAATTACACAACGAATGACCTATCGCATTACTAGATCATTAACAATTAAGATAAGAGACAACCAATCAATATTCAATAACTAAGTTTCATATTCCCTAAGCAAACACACAAGTAAATTAGCCGGACATGGAGAACATGCAAGCATACACACAAATAATCAAAGACATAATTGAATTAATGAAGTAAAACACTTATCTTGTTGTAAGATAGGGTTTGTAACCCTAAAATATTGTACAAGACAGCCTTGGTTCGGTTTAGGTTTTTACTCCAAAAGACTACACACAAATACTGAAAAATTCGGATTCTATATATAAGATTACATATGCGACGGCGTCACCTTATGTTTTGTGACGTCGTCGGGTCGCCGTCATTAGGGTTTCGTCTTGGCCACGTTAGTCTTGCGACGGCGTCACCTTGTGCTTGTGACGCCGTCCTCTTCAGCTTCTGACGCCGTCTGGATCAAATCTAGGCCGTCTGAGTTGCGACGGCCTACTCTTTTAAAGCCTGACACCGTCACTTGAAAATAAGAAATTTGGCTTCTGTGTCATCACAAAATACTCCGACGGCGTCGCAGTTAAGCATTGACGCCGTCACCTTGTCTTTTAGCAGCTTGAATGCCTCGATTCTTGACTTTGGCCATTTTCTTCGTATATCCGCGCCTTTTCGTCCAAATAAGTGCCATTACAGCAATTTGCCTTCAAGAGACCTAAAAAGTGAAAAGGAACGATATTAAGTAATAACGGATACAAAAGTGATCAAATAAAGGCTTAAACGACCCCTCAAAAAGGTACATTTTAAAACCTTATCAATACCCCTAAAAGAAACATGGTTGAACGAGTCAAGTTTTCTTTTTGAAGAGGTAAAAATTTAGCACCCAAGAGAAAAAAAATATTAAATTGATAGCGATATAGCAGGCACTTACAGATAAAAAGAGATTCATTTCGGTCAATAACGACTGAGGGGCATTAGCAACACAATCAACAGATGGCTGCCCTTCATAAACAATCACCCTGTCTGCTAGATAAGTTTCCATTATAAAGTCATGTTCTACCACAAAAGCAGTCTTCTTAGCGTGTAGTATAAATCTCTTTATAACTTTTGAAGCGACAATACGCTGCTCAGAATCAAGGTATGCACTTGGTTCATCTATCAGGTAAATATCAGCAGGCTGAAATCAAAAAGACAAAAGAAAAAAAAAAACAAAATGAGGTCATATGACATATCAGCTAAGCACTAAAATCATAATGATAATATTCGATAACAAAAAGCAAATCAAAACAGCTCTTCTACTAAATCAATTCAAATAGGTTGTTATAATGATGGATCAAAATCATTACTATTTATATACAATTGAAGATGCTCAATTATAACAATGCATTTCACAAACAATAATAACTTGAAAAATTCAGATATACAAAATCCCAGCTACTACACTTTTTATAAATAAAAGAAATTAGAAAGATGAAATTCATACCATAATAATAATAATAATTGTCCACCTAGCATTCATCCAGCTCTTTCACTTGAAGATGCTTTTTCTTCCTTTTTGGCCTTCTCATATGCAGCCTGTGCATAACACAAAACAGCATCAGATTGCAGAAACTGGAAGAAGGTACCCAAAAATAACATCGAACAAACCAAGTGAAGATCTCAATCTGACCAGGGCTAATCACAATCACAAACGCAATCAAAAAATCAGCCGTAACACACACTCTAAACACAACTACAGATCGAAGATCCAAAACGCCCACTTCATAGCCGAAACAAATCAAACACAACTCTTAATCCGTTTACCACCACACAAATTAATTCGCTTCTAAATAAATATGTTAATAGGTTTTAAAACAAAGAAAGTAAGAGAAATGGATTTAGGTTTTTGACATACCCAAGCTGATGGCGACGGCTGTGACAACGATGGTCGTGTCGGCCAGTGGAGGAGTATAGAGGGTGGCGGCGCCGGAATGATGGTGTCCGGTTATGGGTGTCCGGTTACATGGCGGCCAGTGGAGGAGTGTAGAGTGAGATCTGAGGTGTGTGTGTTAAAATGAGTTAATGGGTTATTTATATAGTTGGGACAAAAGATGCAATTTTTATAAATTTAAGGGTAAAATGGTCATCACAAATTTATTTTACTCAATTGAAGACAAGGTCTTTAATTTTAATGTTTACAAGAGCTATTTTTTTTGTTCGCTACGTCGAACTGACATTTGTGACAAGTATGATGATTTAATAGGTTATTAACCCTTTTTTTCAACTTTAACCTTACATATTTTTTTAGTATTATATAATACTCGATGAAAATTATATCAAAGAAAATTTAAAATCCGAATCATTAATGTATTTTGTATCAAGTATTATATATAAAAAAATAGCTTTTTAAAGTCAAAATTGAATGACTTCAAAAAGTGAAACAAAACATTTATAAGAGAGAGGGAAGGAGTAATATATAAGAATCTCACTAAATATCTTTTCAAGATTTCAAAGTGACATATATATAAAATGAATATCGATGAGTTTATATGCATTTTATTTTTCATTTCATGAGATTCTAAAACTATTCTAGCAAACAATGATTAAATTTGTCAATAACCTTTATCTTTTTCATATCATCAATTTTATTAATTTTTAATTATCAACAAGCTATACTTATAAAACACCCACGATGATAAAAACTTTTAACAATAGCTTTTTTTGTTATGAAAATGCAAGAGTAGTTGAATGTATATCTTGATTTAAATGATAGTATAGTACAAAGTTAATATTTGAAAAATTAGAAGTCTTTGCAAAAAATATTTGAAAAAGCTCATATGAACATTGCAAAAAAGTCTTTCAAGCCTTTGGAAAATAGTGAAAAGCTTTACAAAAAGCATTGCATTGTAGATACTTTTAGTGTGAGGATTTAATCCATAAATTATTTAAAACTTATAACTAGTTTTATAAACTTATCATGGTGATGGTGGATGCTTTTAGTTTTACAAAATTTAAATTGTTAGTTTTCTAAGTTTATGTTTAATGTAATATTTTTGTTTTTATTCAAATTAGAATTTTAATAGTTACTTAATTAGGTAACTAAAATAAATATGAATAATTTAAAAGGTGTTGTACGTGATAATCACTACGAGAGTAAATATGGTGAAAAAGTGGAAAGGACAAACATTAATATGATGGCGATGTAAAGGTTGTGGTGTAATGGTGGTGGTCACATCTTCATATCAACGCCATACAAGCATCTCTTACCACAACCTTTACCCTCGTAATGGTATCACCTTACTTACCAGTTTCATATATCAAATTTAAATATAAACATAACTCACAACATGCTGACACATACACTATTTTTCCCATCATATTGTTGTCAACATCATTCGAAGGTGTAGTTTTGATTGCTTCACGCGTGGACTCAAGGTAGATGTAGTGCTAACCTTCATGGCAATTGTGTCACATTAGATGATCACTCGTGGCCTTGCCTACGTCTTAGATTCTTTATGCAAGTTTAACTAGTAAACATCTATGTACTCCGTATTATACAAGCACTTATTACAATAGCTAAACACATACTACTCTTTCCGTCCTATATTAGTAGTCATTCAAAAAAATCTTTAAGTTATGATAAGCATAACTAATATAGACTTTGGATGATTAAAAATAAAAATTTACCTTCTAAGTGCGTTACGTATAGCAAATTATTTCTTTATAAACATGAATGAGATGCGTAAACTTGAAAAATTAATAAAATTAGACATCTTATTTAAGAAATGTAACTTAAAATAGTAATGTGAACACAATATTAAGACGACTAAGTATTTATTTAAACAATGTCAATATACTTGTATTATAAAATTGCAAGTTTATTTGTCTATGATTAAATAATCACTATAATTAAAAATGCAAGTTCATTAAAAAGAATTGGTATCTCCTTGAAAATGAAATCATCTCCTATGTCAAGCATTTTGAATCGTCGGGTCATATACCTAGTCGGGTCATATACTTAGGGGTTATAAATCGTCTTTCATCAACCTTGTCCTGAAACTTGATGATCCCTTTGTCTTTGGCGACTTTAGACCAATTAGTCTAATTGGGTGCCAATACATTGCCAAAGTGCTTGCTAATCGTCTTAAGTATGTACTTCCATCGGTTGTTGGGGAGGTATAAATGGCATATATAAAAAGATTAAATTCATATATCACCATACTTTCATGCTTAATTTCAAATATATAAAAGGCCGTCAAATCATCGATGGCCCCCTTTTAGTAGATGAAATTATTTCTTGGGCCAAAACATACAAGAAAAACTCATGTTCTTCAAAGTAGACTTCGAATAGACTTTTGACTCTTTGAGTTGGAACTTATTACTCTCTATCCTTGAGCAAATGGGTTTTAGTGCTAAATGGAGGAATTTGATTTATTCTTGTCTCAATTCGGCTTTTGCTTTGGTTCTTGTCAATTGATCTCCAACAAAGGAATTTAAACTTGAAAGAGGTCTAAGGCAAGGAGATTCTCTATTCTTGTTTCTTTTCATCTTAGTGGTTGAAGTATTGAACATCGTGCTTCTTGAAACAACTAACAACAACATTTTTTGTTGGGTTAAAATGGGCAAAGACAAATTACACATCTGCCACCTTCAATTTGCGGATGATGCTCATATTATGGGTGAGTGGTCCATGGATAATGCAAGAAATTTATCTAGAATCCTTACTTGTTTTCACCTTGCTTCCGGTCTTAAAGTAAACTTCAACAAAAGCAAACTCCTTGGAATTGGGGCGAATACTCCATAACTTAACTCAATTGCTTCTACAATTGGTTGCAAAGCCTCTCAATTCCCTTGTATGTACTTAGGCCTCCCAATTGGTGATAAAATGTCTAGATGTTTAAATTGGTCTCCGCTTGTTGAGAGGTTCCAAAAGAGACTTTCAAAGTGGAAGTCAAAAAATCTTTCATTTGGTGGTCGCCTTGCTCTCATTAGATCCATTCTTGGTAGTCTTGGTGTTTATTACTTCTCTACTTTCAAAGGCACCGAATAACACTATGGACAGGCTTAAAAGGATTCTTAGAAAATTCTTTTGGGGTGGAAACTTGGACGAGAATAAAATCTCATGGATTGCATGGAAGAAAGTAATCTCTCCTATTAATCATAGTGGACTCGGTATTGGTAGCCTCAATTCAAGTAATCAAGCTAAGCTTTCCAAGTGGTGGTGGAGATTTCGTATCGACGAAAATGCTCTTTGGTGCAATATCATCGATCCATTCATGGCCCTTTGGGTGGTCTCGATGATGCCTCCTCTCTAAGGTCAAAACGAGGTCCATGCTACCATATTGTGAAACTAAAAGATGATTTCCTTACTATAGGGATCAACATCACTTTAAACAAAAATAGGTAATGGTTGTAATACTCGGTTTTGGTTCAATAATTGGTTAGGGGGCTTGTCTTTATGAGTCGTATCCTAGACTATTTTGGTTAGAGGCTAATCCAAATTGCTTAGTACATGATAAAGCACCAACAATGGCCATTATTCTAGCTCTTGATACTACCACATAAAGCCTCTCCTTTTCTTCCTCTGTAGTAGTTCTAATCCAGCAAATGGGCTGCGAGGTCTTTTTTCAACTGGGCTTGGAGCAGGCTCATTCGCTCAGGCATTGAAGTTTCTGAATTAACTGAATGATGTGAGCTATTGTCCCACTTGCGGCTCATTGATGCTCTAGATGTTTGGGAATACACTATAGATGCTTCAAGAGTATTCTCAGTCAAAGGAATGAGATCATATATCACTATCTCTTCATCAATCTACAAAACTATTTAGATGGAATAATATACTTCCGTTGAAAGTCAACCTCAATACTTGGCGTATCTTCATAAGAGAGTCCCAACAAGATCAAACCTAGACATTAGAGGAGTCGATATGGACTCTATTCACTGCCCTATTTGTGACGATGAAATGGAATCGGGAGAACACATCTTTTTCATGTGCAATATGGCTTGTGAAGCATGGAAGAATATATTGATGTGGTGGAAGATCAATAATACATCTATTAACAACCTAGACGATGCTATCAACCTAGTAGATCGAGTGTCACTTCCAACCAAGCTCTTAAAGGTATTTGATGTGGTGGTGCAAACCACCCTATGGTCATGACACGGTCACGGTTAAGACCACGTGAACCAAACAAGCTCTAGAAGCTTTTCGGCTCCACGCGTCTCATCCAAACACCAACAAGCTACCACGAAAACTCGACCCGGGCCCTTGGTCCATGTGGGTCACGTACGATACCACCCAAGACCCATACGTGGGTTTCATGGTGCGTACGCCCCATCACCACAACCTAACACCATCCAAACACTCCCAAATCAATACCACAACATCCAAACACAATCAATCAACCTCCAATCATTAACCAAACATCAAAACCATCATCTATTCCTAATCAAAAACAATAAACTAGACCTAAAATGCAAAAAACCCAACAATATGATACACCACATGATACCAAAACACTAGCTACATGTTTATTTAAGTGTTAATTAGATTTAATCCCACGTTTAAACCAAAAGCCCTAAAAGTCGCCACATATACGAACCCTAAAAGGGTTTTATGTGGCTTTTCTATGCTCAAACAAGACGTATTCAAGTCCCTTTTACCTTTTCCAAACACGAATTGTAAAACCCACTTGAAACCCTAAAGATCCGAATCGTATTTTCAAGATTTGGAGATGTTATGGAGGTCTATATGGCGCGTGCTATATATGGTTAGAAAGAGGATGAAAAGATCTTTAAGATGGTGGTGGTGGTGAGTGGTCACTCGCCGGCGTGTGGCCGGAATCTCACCGAAAAGGTGGCGGCGGTTATGGTGTTTAGGGTTAGGGTTTTATTAATTTGGAGGAGAGAGAGAGTAGAAAGAGAAAGGTGTGTTTGTGTGTGTTTTTTTAGTGAGAGAGTGAAAGAGATGAAATGAGGTTAGGAGGGTTGTTTATATACTTGGGTATGAGGGACCTAAAAATAAATAAAAAGATCAGGAGGGGCGTCGGCTAGGGGAAAAGAGGAGGGGCCAGGGCCGTCATTTTTCGTAAACTATCCCGTTTACCCATTCCCGAGCTCATATATTGTCCCCCGAGTGTCCCACGACATTCATTCGACTTTCTATTATCGTTATTTATGTTTTTCCACGAGTTTTGACTATTTATTTGTCAATTTTCGAGTTACTATCTAAAAGTTACATTATTTCTCGTTTTAGGCTTTTCTAGTACCGAATCGAATAGTGCTTATAAAAAAGAGTTAAAACTCACATGATAACTCGTCCAGTAATGAAATAAACCATAAAAACCAATAGACGATATAAAATCAAGTCACGGTTGATAAAAATAGTGTTAAAGGCAAAACTCGGTTTAGTTTAACGTAATGCGGTTACCTAAAATAGACTCCCTAAATTGTCAGTTTTCACAGACTCTATAAGTAATGCTCCGATGCAAACCAAGCTAGTAAGATCAATGACCTTAGAAATACATATAGGTTTAAGTAAATGTAAAAGTAGACCACAAGATTTCCATATGTGACTATCATAACAAATACAATATCACAGAAAAGTATTACTATTGCACTTAGCTCATGACCCCGAAGCCTCAATCGTTTCTAGTTTTGCACCCCTGAAAATGTTAGTTTGCTTGAACACTCAAGTTCCTCAAATGATTATGCGTCCATTTGACATACCAGTCAAGTATGGAAACTAGCTGGACGGGGGTGTCATGATGTGTGGCAGTATTTTCCAAGTGTGTGAAAACTTATATGATTGTGTGTGTTGCTCTCCTTTTATAGAGAGGCTTGTAGGGTTTAGAGATAAACCCTTGAGGATTATCAACGGCTGCTAGAAAGCCAGGTGTTGATCATCCTAAAGTAGACAAGGAGGACATATGTTATTCGTCCTTTAACTCATACGTAGTGGTACTAGTCGTGTATCCCCACTGTTCGGTGTCAGATGATACATTTCAACCGCTAGTGACAGTTGAGGAGTAGTAGTACTGTCTTACTCAGTCACGCCTGAGAGTTATTTCCAGGCTCGACGTGGCTTGGGGATTTAAGCCATTTTTTTATCAAGTGTTGATGGGCCTTAGTGATGAGCTGGATTTGAGCATGTAATTAGTGGGATTGGACCATTAATATTGATACTTAGTTATTTTTATAAGCTGCATTTCTGATACATAATATTTCTAATCTAAATGCTTACATTCTCCATTATCATTAAATCTAAACTTTAAAGGCGTACAATCATCTCCTTCTTTCTCATGAACATCACCTTCTTCTTTATATAGAAAAGGAGAGGATACGTCACGAGATTATAAATAATATTATTAAAAGTGGAAAAACTACATTAATATAAAAACAAAACATGTTGGTATATAAATGTGGCTTTTTCTTCTCAATTACACAATTTTTTTTGATGCTCCAACAGCTCAACATCAGACGGATGAAATTTGACTCCAACTTTAAGTAGTTGAAGAAAAATTAATGACTGATTCATGATAGGATAAGAAAATTTTAATTACTTTAATTTATGATAAGTGGTTATTGTTACTTAAAGATGCATTTCAACTTAATATACTCAAAAATGTAAATTAAACAATGATACAACTATAATGTTAGTATAATATTTATATTCAATAATCATTCATCCAACAAAATTTAAGTCAAAGCTTAACCTAACAAAAATAAAACATAAACTCTCGTGCATGCACAAAAATCGAAAACTATTAGATATTTAAAACACGATAACAGGGGAATTCGAGCAATTAGATCAATTAAAAGATTCACAAATAAACACAGCAAACAGTAACTTCCAAAAGTAGTAGCATGGCATTATATCGTTAGAGGGCTAGGAGTAGCAACGGTTTAACGCCGTTATGTCCGATGTGGCATGTGTTGCGTTGTGTTATCGATTCCGACCTATGGGGCGTTGCTATGGCGTTGAGAAATACGTTGTTATACCAATGTACGTTGGAACGTAGAGTGGACAAAAAAATCACTTTTAGCTCAAACGACTATATTTTCAAAATTCAAAATATTTTCAAAACGCTCCTTTTGGGGTTAACGGTAAGTTTTATTTATTTTTTATTTTTTACTTTTTGTAATTTTATTTTTTAACTCTTCTATAATTACAACACCCCAATATTTTCACACTTAACTCACACGATAATTATAAACCCTACACATTATGACTTGTTCTCTCATTTTGTCGAAGAAATGCAAACTTATGTTCAGAAACAATGCGAGCAAGAGGATACGGCTCGCCAGAATGCTATTGTCGAAGTTATCAATATGTTTGAGTACGCAAAGGCAAAGAATGAATGGTTGAGAAAAAAATATGCGCAGTGCAAAGACATTTCGCCAGAAAGACAAGTTATGACCGAAACTTTTTTGAGCGATGAAGCCATGAAAGATGACACTATTAGTGAAACATTCTGGAAGTGTGTTTCACAGATACAAGACAACATCATCAATAAAATCCGTTGGAGTTATGAAGAATACACAATTGTTGGTTTGGTATCACAACAGCTGAATCAACTTGGGCTAGATGCATCAACTTCATCTGATGCACATGGATTTATTGAACAAAAACATTGTCAATTTACGGGTTATGAAGACGAGGCAGTTGATGAGCATGGTTTAAATGTAAGACAACATTATGAAATTATGTGTGGCGAAGACTTTAAGAGAAATTGAAGTAGAACAAGCAAGGATTCAACAATAGTAGGAGGAGAAAATTAAGAAAGAAGAAGCAGAAACGACGGCGGTCAGGTTGGAATTTAGGTATGTGGAGTCTCCAGAGTATGATTCTGCATGCATGGAGCATTCAGATTAAGTTATGTTTATTTAATTCGTATTGTATGTTTTTTTTTTCGTATCATATCGTATTTCGTATCGTATCGTATTGTATATTGTATTTTATTTTATGTAATGTTTATTTAATGTTTATGTTTATGAATGAAATATTAGTAAAGGGTTTATTTAATGATTGAAATATTAGTTAAAGGGTTAATTTGTAAATTATATATTTTTTAAATGGTGGATCGCAAAAAGTGGTGTTATATAATGTAATGATAGAGGGTGATTTTTTTATGTTCTTTTATTTGGTGTTGAAATAATGTTACGCTGATTTGGTGATGAATTTAGTGTTAACTTGAGGTATGACTCCTAGCACTCTTATCCATGAATTGGAATGAAATTCGATCTAAAGCCAATAGATTAATAGATTTACATGGATGTATCTGCATTAAAACCTTGTTTACACGAAAGTAATTACAAAATCCACACTTGATATTTGTTTCTTAAAAGGTATAGTAGCATACTTGTGAACATAAAGAAATAGAGAAAAGATTTTTTGATAAGGCTATGCACAGAGGCGACCTAGTTCGTCGCCGCCACATCAGCTTTCTCTCTTCAACGACCTAACGACGACCTAGTTGCCACAGTGGTGACCTGAGATTTTTTTTTTTTTTTTTTTTTAATTCAAATATTTTTAAAAACAAAATTAAAATTCATTAATAAAAATACTTAACATTACAACAATAATTAAAAACTTAAAGTAATAAAACGTAGACGTTACAATACTTATTAAAAACTGCAACTTAATAATCTAAGTTGTAACGTTCTTTGATTGAGGCCTTAAGTTGTTCAAGTTCTTGTAGTTGTCGTGCGGGCATATTTGGGTCGAGAGGTGTGTTGTAGAAAATTAAATCTTGCGTCCGGGTTGATTGTGCTGCCATTGCAAGCTGCTGACGTTGGAGCTCAAGTTTCTCCCTTTTTAACTCTTCGGCTCGCCTTGCCCTTGCCTCTGCAAGCTCCATCTCTTGCTGCTTCAACTTTATGTATTCCGCTTCCATATTCTTGGTTTTTTCCTTATTTGAACTTTTGATCTTGAAAAAGTTCTTGGCCATATTAGTAACAAATGAAGCGGGTGCCTCGTGTGATTTCTTCTTGGCTGCGTCACGACCTTTTGGTCGTGATTCTCGAGTCTCTTCTTCTTCAGAATCATCCACGTCTTGGGGATGAAAAGGACCTTTTGTTGACCCCGAGGTGGTTTCCGAAGTCCTGGATTTCTTCCGACTAGTCTTGGTGAAATTAGGCATCTCAACAGTTTTCCAAGCAGAATGCCCTCTCAAAACTTTCCAACACTCCTTCAATGTAAACTCATGCTTGTGAAGCACACGGTATTCGTTACAAGCCTTTTCATAGTCGTCTTCGTCATTCTCACCGCTTCCGTGATTATCCTTGATATTATCCATAATTGCACAAAAGAAACCAACCCTGGAACGAATCCTACCCTTCCATTTGGTCGTTATGGAGTCGTAGGTTCTTGTTGAACCAGTTTCACTTTCAAAGTACGCTATCACCTCATCCCAAAACCCACTCCGGTTGATAGAGTTCCCTCTTTCCGAATTTTCTGACACATGTACCCAAGCTCTACAAAGCGCGACTTCTTCCGTTTTTGTCCATGGTACGACGGGTGCGGTTGCAACATTCTTTCCCTTGCCCTTCCCCTTGGTAGCCCGTTTTGTAACCTTCTTTGATTTGACGGGTGACGTCTCTTCGACATCGTCTTCAACACGAATAGAACCGTGCCCCGAACCTTGTCCCATCGAAGCATCTTGAGTCGGGTATGAACCGTGCCCCGAACCTTGTCCCATCGAAGCATCTTGAGTCGGGTATTGTTGAGACGTGAAGCATTGAGCAGGAGGGAATTCCATAAAATGCTCATAATCCATATCAAGATTAACAGCATCAAGCGGTGAAAACGATTGATTATGTTGGGAAGATTGTGAGAAATCCATGTTAGGATGATATGACGAACCGCTTGGTGCTTGGTTTTGATTGATACTCGGACGACCCGGTGGGAAATATGGACGATTGACGTAAAATGGGTTTTGATTAAGGTTGGGTTGTGGTAGTCGTGTTTGATAATTAAAACCGGGTGCTTGAAAACGAACATCCCGATTTTGTGGTGGTGTTAAACCGGTTAATTGAAACGGTGGATCCGGTGAGAAATTCAAGTTCGGGGAATTTTGGGGAAGTCGGGATCGTCGGGTTTTTGAGTTGGGAGTTTTTCTTTGTGACATGATGATTATTGAAGAGAAGTTGTTTGAATTGTGTTTGAAATTGTGTGTTTAAAAATGTGTTTGAGGTTGGTATTTATAATGTTGTAAAAGTGGTAAAGTTTTGGAAAAAAAAAAAAAAAAAAGGTAAAGTGTGTGTTTATACTCGGTTGTTTGGCCAACCGAGTTTGGGTCTCTTTCCTCCACAACCGAACACGACCGACACCTCCACAAAGGGAGGACCGACCTCAACCGAGGCAACCAACCGAGTGTCGACCGACCCTCTGCGCATAGCCTAATACTTGTGACATTTGTTTCTCCAACTAAGCCAATGGTCTTTGTGGGTTCCACTCACCTCCCTATTTCTCCCCAAAGGCCAAAAAAGGAAACTCGTTGCAACTTACAACTGAAACTATTGCCATGAACCTTGTAGCCACCTTTATTTTTAGCAATGTTTTGGGTTTTTTATATACTGTACCTAATATTATTTGTGGTTATAATACAAAGATGTAAACATTAGATACCTTATATTTATTCTTTTAGTTTTTGTCAAAGGTATACTTGATTATGGTTGTGTTTCACTATTTCTGTTATGCAAGAGATCGTTTCTAGGGTTGATTGAGTTTATACACATACAAGAATATGTGCATTAATGTTAGTTTATTCTTTCTTTAATTTCTATATTTCCTCCATACCAATTTAGTTGTATATTTTTCTTTTCAATTTGTCTCAATTTAATTATCGATTATTAAATATATATGGATAAAGATCTTTGATCAAGTTTTTTATATTACTATTACTTTAAATTATTATTAAAAAAACTTAAATGAATTATTAGTTAATTAATAATGATAAAATTGTTATCATGTAAAAAATTAAACAACAACATTCTCTTCTTTAAACTGTGTGTTACTGTTAACGAATTAACAAACAACATATATATTGTCATCACTATACCATTCAGAAATTAAAACATAAAGCACCCTCAAACCTAGAAAGTTAAACAATATAATATTTAGTATCAAAGCAAAAGTTAAACTTCAAAGTAGGTATATGAAAGTGGTTTTAAGACAAGCCTACTTGCATGAAAAATAATGGATAGTATCATGTTGCAATTAAGTAGAATGATATCGTCATATACCATATATGACAATAAAGTGAGATGGCTGATCATAATCTTCTAGGTTCAAATATGGAAAGAGGTTTTTAATTATTTATTTATTTTAGCTTGCATGTAATGTAATGTCATTTTACGTTATGTACCAAAACAACAAGTAATAAAGGTAACATTTTAATTGAGATAAGGTAATCAATTTTGATCATAAAAATGGTGAATAAATTAGTAAATTGATTTTGATATATGGTGACCGATGTTGGGAGTCTAAAATATGTGTATATATCATATCCAAATTAGATCATGATGTTATTTTATTAAGATGATATAATTAGATTAAATCGATGAGATGATAAAAGTGGAAGCGAATTACTGAGTCATTTTGGTTTGCGTGCAAATCTGCAAGTTACGTCCAGCTTTATAATCATCTTTGATTCTTTTCTTAAAAAGGTAAGTTTTATGATAACCAAATCTACTATATTAGGTTTATTAAAAGCAAAATATATTAATGTTCTTTAATATAAAGGGTAGTGATATGTACACGGATCATTTTGATCCGCACACATAAATGTTTTGTGCATAGACTATTATACCCCTAGTCAATTATTATTTTTGGGTAGTGATATGTACACGGATCATTTTGATCCGCACACATAAATGTTTTGTGCATAGACTATTATACCCCTAGTCAATTATTATTTTTTCTTCCCTTGTAAGTTGTAACCTTTGACTCTTGCTCCTGGTGCGATTGATACTAAATATTAGCCAAAGAAACAAAGATATTTTTATCAATAAGAACAACATCATTAAACAATGTTTTACATATGAATGTAAAGTGACAAAAGGTAAGAATTTACATCATTAAACAATGAATATTGATACACTATAATGGATGATGATAGATACAATATATCCAACGAGATAGGTCAAAACGTGCTTGGGTTGAAGCTGGTCCTTTTAATAAGGAGTATGACATGCCTAACTATAACAAAGTGTACCAACCTGCAACTTTAGCTTTACACTTAGCAAATATCACACTACACACAAACATGGCCAAACCAACATCGAAATTGAGGCGAGAATGTTTTGGAGCACCTGATCATATTGTAATTTGATACTTACAAAGTGTACCGACCTGCAATTTAAGTTACTATATTGAGCCATCAAAACATAAGCAGCAGCCTAACAAGATACACCATTACTTTACAGTGGGTCATTATAAAGGAAAACATTGGAACATTGAATTGAAAAGTTTCGAAATAAATTCGTAACAAATGCAACAATTTAGTTCTTCAACTAGAAAAAAAATCACCCGACAAAGTAGGCTTGATTTATTAGAGTAGACTCCTCCAACGCCATGACACCACTTCAAAAATCAGGATACGTATTCAAATCAATTAGGTTGTCTCCATGATTAGAACTTGAGGGATTGTGTGTGTTCGATGATTCCACGTACTCAAATCTTGAAGGATCTCTTGTTGTAGAAGTTATTCCTCTTTTCTTTTTGGCCTTTGGAGGTCGTCCCCTTGGTCGTTGAATCACCGGCTCAAATATTATATCCTGCTCATTCACCAGCTTAGTAATCATTGAGATAATATATTCTTTCTTGTCTAGAGGCCACACTTGATACTTTGAACGCAATTCATCAAGCAGCGTAACAAATTTGTTAGCGTCATCATCGTGTGAATCATCTTCAAGAATAAGAGATAATGTATCAATTCTTCAATGTGAATGTACAAGGTCCAACGAAAGTGCATTCCCTTTCATATGCTTTATCTTATGAGCACATGGAAGACCCATGGTTGCCATGAAGTGTCCTGTACAGGAAGTCATATTACCTACAATAAAAACATGTTAGTTAAAGTTATGTTTAAAACTATACAAAGATGTAAAAGTATAATAGTTGCACATGTTACCATCTTTTGCTTTCACATACTGCTTATGAATCTCATTCAACGCAAATAGCGATAGATTGGACAAGAGTTCTCTAAAAATAGGCGTATTGCAATTGTGAGGAACTTTAATTCTCTCACTTGCTAGTCTTACTTTAATCTCATTGAATTCATGCTCAACTGCAAGACACAATTTCTTTTTCACTTGCTGGAAATCACCGGTCGAAACTTGTAAATATTTTTTGAGTTAGATTGGAACTAGATGTTCACATGGAATCTCCAAGAACCATCACTTCCCTTTTTACCTCCAATTTGAAAAGGGCATTTAATCAGACGAGATGTGGTGTTTCTTTTTCTTTTATCTCCAATCACTACAAGAATTACGTCGATTACCCACAGACCAGTTTTGTGGGTAATAGGCTTAAAAGCGTGGGTAATTGGCAAATACCCACAAATTTCCCACGTAACTCTTTAAATGGGTAAAACCTCCGAGGGTAATTGTTTACCCACAACTTTTCCAATTCGTGGGAGAGTTTACCCATGATGTGTTTGGTGGGTGATTATGTTATTTCGTGGGTAAATATTCCATGGGGTTTTCGTGTCATACCATGAAAATACCCATACATATAATTGTGAGTAATCCGCGGGTAAAATTATCCACAAATATTGTGGGTAAACAGTCTTGTATCCGGATCTACCCATTATAATTTACACATGATTTCAAGGAAATAAGCAACATAACATATTTCTAAATAAACGTTTCATATCAACCTATATAGTACGGAGTATTATAAAAATAATACAGTAAGATCCCAAACATAAGTTCTAAAATGAATTGTATCCAATGAATATCATATCTGAAGTACAATGTATAATGTAATCCATCCGATATATTATTCTTAAGAACATATAATCAAGAATACATAGGTACTATAACTTGTTAGTTCCAAAGCAGTATGAATGCATTAACAACATATTTTTTTCACGAGCCATTGATCTAGTTGGCTGGGGTGTTGCGAACATAAACCCTCCCTTGTGGTTTTCACTTGTTAGTCCTCACTTCGAATCATCCATGTTTGTTATAACCTGCACATAATATATCTATACATTATAGTAACAATTAAAGGACCATGTGGAAACTATAACGCAATTACATAAGACGTGGAATTTACCATTAAATGTCTTCGTTGTAAGATGTATGTGATTTATTGATACAATAGTTCTGATCCCCAATCTTTTAGCCTGCAAATAAGTATGGGGGATTAAAGTCTAGAATCTTGATAACCAAATTCATGTCCATTTCAAGTGTACGTTTCCTACCCATGGTGTTTAAATAACATTAGTTTGACATATATATTAAACAAAAAATGTATATAATAAATTTGTAAATCAAAAGAACATACTAGTGTTTATTGTTGATGAAAAAATTAGGAATTCGAACCAAAATGATTAACTGTTATGCTTGTGAAGAAAGATGAATATACCAATGTACACACCATTGGAGATTTACCACAGCCGTTGATAACCACTTCATTCCTTCACTGAAATCTGAAAAATTATATTTATTCTGAATCACAACCACAAAAAGTTTGACTCCGGTTCAAAATTTTTGGAGGCCCTATTTTAGTGCATCTGAATGAAAAACAAAACATACACGATCGATACATTAGTAGCACAAATAAATGAACAAATTTCAGATTTAAAGTTAGTAGTGCTTGAGATAGATCAAAGCTCTACCTATTGTGTTCGAGATAACGATTAAAGAATTCAATATTGGTGATTCTGTCATTCTCCATCAAAAAGGTTGAACAATATAGACCAAAGTGTTTGTTTAAAAATGTGAGAGCCTGATTTCACTAGCAAGTAATGGCGTAATATGTGGAAGGTGAGGAAGTCAGTTTCAAAGATTTAAAATTTGAAATGTTTGAGTTATGCTCTAATTTTCCATAAGTTATAAAAGCGGGAATTTTCCCTCCATAACATAGCAGAATGAATTTATTTTATCCAATGTATTTATTTGTCTACTTAATCACTTAATATCTAATTTAATATGAATAGAAAATTTTGATACGGTATATATTTTTTTCAATGTTTTAAAACCCGGTTTAGTCGCCGGTTCACGGGTATCGGTTCAACCGGTTAAACAGTCTAGTCAAACCGGTTCTATACGTATGTATAACTTTTTTATATATTTAATATACAGTGTTACATTATTCAATAATTTATCCAACTTTATTCATACATTCGATTAAACCGATTAAAGAAATTGAGACTTTACTGATAAGTTTTGTTTTTAAGTTATATATCTATCATAATATAGCAAAGATTTGCAACAATAATCAACTTTTGATTCTAAGTTATAACAAATATTAAAACTATATTAGTTGGTGTTTATAAGATAGTTTATTACTCTAATTATTGTTTTACAAAGTTTTAACTAATATTAGTCTTCACCACTTCAACTTGTCAATTAAACTTAGACAAATTTATCAGAAAAAAAGGTTTTCCCAGATTTTTTTTAAAAAAGGTTTTGACCCGATCGGGTTTATCAAACCAGGTCAACCCGTGTCAACGAAAACCGGCGATTCAATCCGATTCTCAGACAAGTAAAAACCCGGTCACATCAACCCGGTGTCTAAGTCAGTTTCTGATTCAACCGGTTGAACCGGTTGGGTCAGCTCGAGTTTTAAAACATTGATTTTTCTTGTCTTGCCGGGGATTTAAAACATGAAGTATATCTTTTATAAAGTAAAATAAATATTAAGTTTATGTCATTTCATGAAAAAAAATTATTTGATTAAAAAAACTAAATTTGATTGATAAGAGATCTTGATTTTGTCAATGGCAAAATTAAGCCACATTATATAACAATATTTTGCACAAAGTATATTTGTGACGAGAATTGAACCCACGACCTTTTGCTTAATGTGTCTCTTCAGTCCTTCACATATCACTGGGACAAAGACATTTTGGTTTTTACTCGTTTTTTGTCGGTTCTTAAATTACCATGTCTTGAGTAAAAATTGCATTTTTTATTGACCACCAATGTGGAGATTTTTTAATAGTTCCTAAATTACGTTTTCTTCTTAGTTTATCGACAAAAAATCAGAATACCAATTACTCTTGAAACAAACCTGTGTATCTGGTTATCCCCTAATTAGCCACGAAAAAAATTACCCATGGCGTGTTGTTCGTGTGTAATTCGTGGGTAACAAAAGTTTACCCATGATATTACCGATATATATACCCACGATAGTTGAATTTGTGGATGATTGGAGGGAAACGCTTTGCGCAAAGAATTTACCCACAAATTACACACAAAAGACAGTGTTGTGGGTGATTCCATGGGCAAATTTGTGGGAAACTAGTGGGTAAACTTGAACTGTTTTCTAATTAGCTAAACGTGGGTAATTTGTGGGTAATGTATGGGTGAATACCCATGAATCAAAGTTTGTGTGTAAATATTGTGGGTAATCATCAGGATTCTTGTAGTGAATATTCCGTACATCTCGATAGGATCCACTTCGTTGACATTGCAAAGTGACATACTTGTCTTTTTGCGAATCACGAATAGATAGTCCATATCCTTTAGTGTAATAAAAAGCTCTCACACTCTCGCAGAGACGGAACTAGCATGTAAGAATGGGGGGCAGGCGCCCCCCATGGCTAGCCGAAAAAGTTGATATTTTAGTGTAATTTTTATTTAATTTTGATCTTTTTTCGAAAGTGACCCCCACCAGAAACTCAAATTGCCCCCCACTCATATACTAAAATCCAACATTTAACTCTTTAAAGCCTTATAAATCTTTCATGTGTAAGTAAAAATACTCGATTTATCATTACGTTTCTAGTTTTTTTTTCGCATTTTGTTGCTATCGTAAAAAAAAAAAAAAAAAAAAAAAAAAAAAAAAAAAAAAAAAAAAAAATTGCCCCCCACATCCAATTTTTGTGGGTCTGTCACTGCACTCTCGAGTAAATCATCACACGATTGAAATATAGAGCTACTGAGATAAAGTTCCTCATTTTGAATTATGGGACTTGACAAATCGATCATCTGTTGAATAAACTAAGAACAACATCAAAACTTATTATGTACTGTATACAATTAAGGTCATAAGGAAATTTCATGCACAACATCAAAACTATTATACAATTCAGGTTCTATGTCAAAAAGGTCATATCACAAGGAAATATCATGCACTACTATACGTGTACATATAATATAAGTAGACCATACTTGTGAAGAAAAAAAATGTATTGTTAATTCATAAAAACATTAATTAATAGCTTATATACCTGATTGATTAAGAAAGCCAAGGTTCAGATTATTGGTGAGGGAAGTAAAGAAGTGGCGGCAATGAGAATGAGGATGAGAGCAAAACACATTTAGGGTAAATAAATGAGGGGTTAAAAGTTTAAAAGGGCATAATTGTCTACACAAAAAAAAATTCTGTGTGCATATCCTTTTAGTCCGTGTACATATCATTACCCATTAAGATTACTTACATAATACTATAAAAAAATATAATAAATAAGTTAATATTACAGTGCCATTTCTAGTCCCTGAGAGAACAATTACTTAACTGTTGTTTTGTGTCTTGGCTCCTTTATCCATGTAGCTCAGTCGTCCGTAATGAATACACGTTTCTATTTCTTTGTGAAGATCTCTGCAATCATTTGTGTCATGGTCGAGATCTGTCCGTAATGAATACACGTTTCTATTTCTTTGTGAAGATCTCTGCAATCATTTGTGTCATGGTCGAGATCTTCATGAAACTCGTAATATTTAGTTTTGTCTTTTTTGTTTGCTAGAGTTTAGGCGGGGTTCACAGTATAGACTTACCTTCAGCTGTAGTGAAAAAAACTGCTTGCGACTTTATGAGAGCGGTAAAGTGGTTGTGTATGCTTTGTGGTGCTCATTACATGCGTGGCCGAATGGGAAACAAAATTATCCATATGTTTTCTTGGAAGATCACTATAGGTAGCATGTTTTTTTGTTCAGGGTTTCCTTGTCTAGGTTCCCGAGGATGATATATTATTGGCTTCTTCGGCCCTACTGAATTTGTGAGTTTGGGTGAACAAGTCTTGCAAAGATGTCGGTGGTCTTGCAATTAAATCTCTGAATAACCGCCCTGGTCGTAAGCCATTGATGAAGGCCCCAACATCATAACATCTAATCGATCAGCCATATGTAACATTTCTTTCCTGAACCTAGCCACATAGTTTTTTAAGGAATCATTTGGGAGTTGTCTTATACCAAGTATCTCCGCTTGATTTTTTGAAATCGTCGTTGTTGTAAGAAATTCGCCCTAAATTATCCCGCAATTGGTGAAAGCCATCGATGCTTCCCGGTGCTAGGTTTTTGTACCAAAATCTTGCTACCCCATATAGTGTGATAGGGAAAACGTCACCATACGGGCTCGGGGAGTTTGTGTACGTCCATCGTACCCATAAAGACCATGAAATGGTCATCTGGGTGAGACATGCCATCGTACATTTTAAGGTTAGTGGGAAGTTTCAACCCATCTGTCATGTCGTAATCCCAAATACGGCTAGTGAAGGGAGATGCTACAAGGTATCTTGTGCCCCTATTGGGTTATCTGAACACGAAATGTGGTTGAAACAACTCTTATGTTTTGTGTAACTTTCCCTTTTGCGTAGTTCAATGGGATTGCGGTTGTTGGTTCCACTCTAATGTTTTCTACATATATTTTTCCCAGGGTTTTGCTTAGGTGTGCCTCTTCTGAATCGGAGTTATATGGCTCCACGGATGGATTCCCATTGATAGGTAACAAGTGGTTCGATACGTTTTTTCGCATATAGGTGAATGCTACATGGCGTTCACTCGATCAAAGTTCTGGACTATAAACTACAAGAATAGGTCATTAGGATTCGGTTCGGAGGTTGTTTTATAAGTTCTTTATGGGTATGGGTATTTTTGGTGTGGTGACATTCGTGATATTTGGATGGCTAGAGATGTTAGCTCCTTTCTCAACACGTGTAGGCAATGGTTCATCTCCAGTTGTCATTGCCCGTTCAGATGTGGTGGTGCAATGGCTATTTGTTTAAAAGAGAAAAGAGAAAGAAAATGTTTTGGTCCCACGGATGGTGCCAATTGATGATACGTAAATATGCGGGTATGGATCACATGTCTAAAGAGTCAGTTATACGCTGTCTGTCTATCTATACCTACAATCTAATTGAAGGAATTATGAGCACAAATAATACATATGTAATTATATGTGTAACAATCGTATAAGTGAAATCAGATCCGGTAATAAGGCATTAAAGGGTCAGTGTACCACAACTGAAAGTAAATATTTATTATTGTGGTGATAAATATTAAGGGTAGAGAGAATTAAATTAATTGGGTTAATTTAAATAGTTATAAAGTTTATAACTAAAGTGTAAATAAAGTGGGAGATTAAGGGTTTAAGTGAAACTAAAGAGGTTTCCTTCGAGGACAAGGAAACATGCCTATATAAACAAGACACCTCCTTATTCACATAATACATTCACAAACCAGCACACAACCCTAAACCCTCTCCTCTTCCTCCCCTTGGTCGCCGATCAACACACACCCCAAGAAAGGGTTTGAGACTCTTTCTTGTATCCACCCAGAGTCGATCGCGCACTAAGGGTTTCCAAACCCTTATGCGATCGATCAAAATGGGTGATCCCGGATCACCTATGTGTAGCGATATGAACCATCCAACAATTTCCAAACGTGGCCAGTACTGGTGAATACCTGCAGCTTTCTTGTACAGGTACTCAAGAAGAAATAAGACTTACGGTGGATACCTAGGCATGGAACCGCTCACTATACCAGTGGGAGGGGGGACATGACCGCGACTTAAGATTCAAGAACCGTTGAAAAGACTAAAGGAACGAGGGAATGACTACTTGTAATAAAGCACAACAGATGTGCTAGGTGGCATGTCATGATTACTTAACCCATGCACCAAGTCATACATCTCATTGTTCCTTGATCCGAGATGAATATCCCTAGGAACTTCAGGCTTCCTAATTTACCAAGTTAATATACCGAGTTCATGGATACCCTAATTTACCGAGATTCATCATTTTCACCCAAAGTTTCCTCGTTTTTAAATACATCCTTGATACAAAATTCATTTATAAAAAAGAAGTCATATATAATCTTATATCCTTGAACGCCTAATGCCTTTTTCCACAGTTATCCTGAATCTCCTCCTTAAAAAACATTGAACATTTTCAACGAATATTTCATATCATACTTTGGGTGTGTTTGGAAAAAATAGTAGTAGCAGTAAGCTATAGCAGCTATACCAATGAGCAGTAGATGTAAGCAATAGCTATGAGTAGTAGTTGCATTTTTCTATAAAAATGTTATATAGCATAGTTGTAGTTGTAATCATAATGTATAAAACAACTCCTAAATGCTCAATGTTCCTAATGCTACTGCATAGAGTGTTGGAATATGAGCATTCTAAACAAATAGATAAATTTACTTGATGCTTGCCAAACGAGCATTAAAAATCACAACACTCAACGCTCCTAAATGCTCCTATATATAAGCTTTGCGCTAACACACCCTTTATATATTGTAGAAAAGAAACTTCATATTACACAGTTAAAACTCTTCTTAAAAGAATAATCACCTTTCTTCTGTTATACTTTCTTGCAGAGGCCGGGCACGGTTTTTATAATTTCCTCCATCCTCACCGCATTATCCACAGGGGCAAACTTCATAGCTTTTTCTTGCCATTTTAGCAATGACAATTCTTTAAGCATACATGTAGATATCAACTGTATATCTAGAGGACCTCCATTCTTTGTGGCAACCATTGGTAGCCCAGGAGCTGCAACCTGATCAATGAATTTTTTTTGTAAAGATCTGCTATTAGTATAACAGTTAGGGGTGTCATTCGGGCTGACCCGACTCGACCCCGACCCGACCCGAGTCAATTCGGGTCGGGTCAATCGGGTTCAAAAATATATTCGGGTCAATCGGGTCAACCCGAATTGACCCGAGTTTTAAACAAGGTCGGGTTCGGGTATATTTTTTTAGCCTTGACCCGACCCGAACCCGACTAACCCGGTTCAACAACACTTTTACAATGTAAAATACTCGGGTTGACCCCAAACCCGAATTTACCCGACCCGATTGACCCGACCCGAGTTGACCCGAACCCGAATTGACCCGACCCGAGTTGACCCGAGTTCTAAACAAGGTCGGGTTCGGGTATGTTTTTGTAAGGCTTGACCCGAGTTGACCCGACCCGAATTGACCCGAATCCGACCTGGTCAACCCGAATAACACCCCTAATAACAGCTTAATAACTCAAATGCTAAAAGTATTCAAAACACGAAAATTAATAATCAACTTTTATAATTAATCTCAAACGCCCCTTATCTCATTAAGAGTAATTGCAACAAATATGATGATAATAAACACTATTTTAATAAGTAGTACATTTCATTGAATTATTGAAATTGAAAAACTAAATTAGAGATAGAACCTAGAATCTACCAAATTAAGGATCCAATTTGTTTCTTTCAATTGACTAGAGCAAAGAATATGAATTGCATTTACGGTTTCAGGTTTGGGTTTGATCCATGTTCATGGTTTTGAAGATGATAGGTTTTAATATAATGAAGATGATAGTTTGAATTTCGAACCATGGAGGGAAAACACTTTATTTTTTGCAATTGTTTAGGGTTTGGTTATGTTTTGTCTGGAAAGGAGATCGGGTATAATTGGGCATGATATTGGAGCGTGCCTACTTTCAAGTGACGTTAAGTCATGATTTCCATGTATTTATGATTGCTTAGGTGGCATTGCTAATTAATTATGTCATGCCTATGTGGCAATATGATGTGTCAATTTCCTCGGTTATATATGTTGAGGAGTGAAGTCAATAAAGATCACATAAAAACTAAAGATCAAATGTATCAATCTCAACCATCCATTTTTTATCAAATTAATTAAATTCATTTTCACCCTTATATTTAAAAAGTAAATATCTCACAAACCGTTAATAGTTAGATAAAACTAATTATACCATTGCGACAAGAATAAAATTATCTTTCTATAGAGATCCAATATTGTATACTTTCGACGAACTTATTTTTTATCGTTTTTTGCGGGTTTCAATATATTACACCATAAATGGAAATTTTAAAAATACTCTTTTGTGTTAACACAACCCCTAAACTACAAACCCTAAACCCTAAAAACCCTAACCCCTAAACCCTAAAAATCCTAACCCCTAAACCTTAAAACCCTCAACCCTAAAAACCCTAAACCCTAAAACCTAAAACCCTAAACGCTTAAAACCCTAACCGCTAAACCAAAAAAACCTAAACGCTATCCGCTAAACCCTAAGAAACCTAAACCCTTAACTCCTATAAAGCTTAACCCAAAAAAGTCAAACCCCTAAACCCTAAAAACCTAAACCCTAAACCTACAAAAAAGTCGGAAAAAAAATCTTCGAAAGTATATGATGTGTGATATCAAATTAAAGGTAATTTTATGCTTGTCGTGATGGTATGATTAGTTTCGTCAAACGATCAATGGTTTGTGAGATATTTAGCTTTTAAAAATAAATGTGAAAATTTATTTTATTGTTTTGATGAAAAAATGAATGGTTGAGAATGGTTTATTTGATCTTTAATTTTTCTTTTATCTTTATTGAACCAAACTCTATATGTTGAAAGATAAGTTCAGATTATTTGTCAATCGTAGACACGTAGTAGTCATTAAATATTATCTATTGTTTAAACATGTGTGAAAAAATGGTTGTTTTAACTCCTTACAAAACATTTAGTTCTCAATATATATTTGTGTGAGGATCATTTGGGCTCTGTATAACGTGAATCGACACAAGTATAAAATTGAAGCATTAGTCTTTATTAGTTCAGTAACATTTCAAAGTAATACTCACTTGACTATTTTGATCTATGACTATCAGGAGGAACTAAAAAAGTTGTTTTACGATCCATTAAACAAAATGTATGGTGAGACAACATGGGCTGTGCGCCTGAGCGTATCCACAACTTTTGCCCATCTTAGTGATGTTGCATAATTTTACGAGTAGAACGTGTGACCGTATAAATATGTGTAACACCACTTTTTTCAGGGTGGTGAACTATCTCTAGTAATAAGATATCATTAAGCTATTGGCCTTATGGTATTTTACTATAATTGATAAAATCCTTGTACTCTTATTCACTCTCTAATTTTCTCTTTACAAAACATTGGTTTTTATAGTTTGCTAACTATCTAAAAAGAGGTTTTTTTGTTTTTGTTTTTTTTCCCTTAGTGTGTACATTGGTTACTCTCTTCTTTATCTAAGAACCAACTCGAGTTTGATCCCATGTAAAATCTATAATCTTAAACACAAGAATTTACTTTTTTATTTTTATTTTTTTATTTTTTTAAATCATCACCTTTAACACCGGTTTCACATATACAATACATATATACGCTATCAAAATATTAGCATGATCTGGTTAATAAATAGCAAAATCCATAGTGGTGGCTACTTTAAATATGGGCAACTTTATAACAAATACTCTAAAAAACATTTGTGAGATATCAACCATTACGAGATAAGATGAACATTTTTAGAGTTGGTAATTTATCATTCATTCATCAATAAACAATGGTACAAACATACTGTATTATATGATTCCCTAAGGCCTAAGCTATATAACTATGGATTAAGCCCGCACATAAATTGATAATACTAGCATAATGGGCCTAAATACATTACACCATGGTAATTGCATGCCAGAGTCCGAGGTGGTTGCAGAACTTTGAAACCATGTCAAGTCAATGGAAAGTCGAGTGGAGATTTGGTCTCAAGTGAAGAATCAACACGGGAAGAATTCTAGAGTTTGAAATATTTAATGAGATCATGTATACATGCAAGTTTTTTTTTGAACGGCAAATGAACAAAAAAAACTAGCAAGAAGCTAGCAAGATATTACATCGATTTTTTAGGTCAATCAGGCCAAATTAAACATTTAGAACCTCTGCATTTTAACCAAAAAAATGAACAAAGACTAATGTTATCAAATAAGTCACATTTCCTCATGCGTTGAGAGTTGAATGTGACCAAATTACGATACTTCCAAAGATACCACCATGTTGTTGCAACAATTACTTGTAAACGAACCTTAAGATCATATGACAGCCGAATGTTATCGAACCATGAAGTCCAGTCCAAATGAGAATTCAAAGCAGGGATAGGCATATCTCACAAAATTCGAACCAACCGCCAAATATTTAAAGCAATATCACACGAATAAAAAACATGATCGTTGGATTCCATACCGTTAGAACATATCGGGCATGAGATCGATGGAATATCCAAACCTCGTCTTGAAAGATTCAACCGATGAGGGAGTCTATCCAATCTCAATCGTCATATAAAAATATTCACCTTCATAGGAAGGACTTTACACCAACTTGTTGGGACCTCAAATGTCGGGAGAATATAATCGTCAATATGATTCCTAGTGACCCCTACCGAAAACGTACCATCTACACCAAGATTCCATCGCACTTCATCTTGACCATCAAAATTTGATAAAGCTCTCAATTCAGTTTGTAAAGCTTCACTTAAGGCATGAGTTCGACCGAAATCTGTAGGCCTCTTCTAATTCATAATCCACTCACCATTCACAAAACGATCTCTAATTAGACAATTAGGTTGCACATCAAGATGATATAACCTGCTATAACGATTCATAAGAGGACAATCACCTATCCAAGTGTCCATCCAAAATCTCACTTTAGAACCACATCCAGCTTTATACCTCAAAGTATCTTTTGGAAGAATACCACTAGAGTGTAAATGGTTAATAGAGCCAATGGTATTTGTCCATACACCGTTAGATTTACATGTAAGATGATCAAGACCCGCTTCCTCCCCATGAATGGCTTTAATAACTTGAACCCACAACAAAGATGGGTTGGTAATCAATCTCCACCTCCATTTTTTAAGGAGGGCAAGGTTAAAATCCTTCAAGCTTCCAATACCTAACCCACCTTTATCGAAAGATGCCAATACATTCTCCCACCTTATCCAAATCAGTTTTTTCGTGTCTTTGCCTGCGCCCCAAAAGAACCTGGCTCTTAATCGTTCAAGTGAGGAAAGAGTGGATTCCGAAACTTTAAAAAGCGACATATAGTAAATACTAACACTCCCTAAAATCGCCTTGACCAATGTCGATCTACCGCCTATTGAAAGAAGGTTTGTCTTCCACTTGGACAATCTGGCTTCAAACCTGTCGATTAAACATTGCCAATGCATTAAACGTGTTAATACAAATAAGCCGTAAAAACGTTTATTAATATTTAGCGATCTATTTGTGTTTTGTTGATAACAAATATAATGTCATCATAAGTAAAATTATAAGGATACATGTTATTTTTGTAAAGCATCTACATATATAGTCATTTAATACAAATTGTTGTAATAATTCATTTATTGTAATAGTTTATTAGGATGGGTAAAAACCACAACCCATGACCCATACCCATGGAGCATATCCATAACCCATTGAGTTAACCCATAACCCAGTGTCTAGATGCATTGCATCTTTTAGACACATTGTATCTACTTACATACCCATGGTCCAAAGTCTATGACCCATGACCCATAACCCAAAAACCCATGGGCAAACAGGAGCGTCTCACGGATCCCTCCGTTTACAATAGACGGATCCCTCGGGCAAGGAATCCATGGGATCCGTGCATGATGCAGGTTTTACTGACCAGGTCTTAATATTTATAGAGTCTCGCTATACCTATGGTCTACCCTAATGCACTAACGGACAGTGTACCCGGTCGCGTGTAGTGTAGTAAATGGTATAGCCGAGGTCGTCCCAAGAGCTATGTGTGTTGGATTATTACTAAGTCTAGTGTCACAGAATAATAATTGTTTCGAAAGGGATTTAATTAATTAAACTACTAATGCAGAATAAAATAAAAGCATATAAATGGATAAAGGGAAATCAATAGAGGAATAGTGGTGTTAACCTAGTCAATCCTCCTAGCTAGTTATGTCCACGTCTACCTACTTCCAATTACTTCATGTGGGGTCAAATTCGAGAGGACAACATTTGGTCAATTCGCCCTAACCTATCAGCAAAGATGCCACCACAGGAGAAATCAGGCGCACCGTCATAAGTCATGTTGTTCCTGGTCCCCTCAGCCAAGTCATTAAGTACCGCTACATGCTAGATTCAAAATAGTGAGTGCCCGGCCGTTAGGAACTTAGACATTACACCCCCCCCCCCCCCCCCCCCCAATTCTTAAGTTCATCCAAACGATAGGTGATCAGTTGGTCAAATCGCACAAGTAGAAAGGGTCGTCAGTTGGTCATATCTTACCCTTCCCGTCTCAGTCCGCTCACCTAGGGTCAGCTGGTCATATCTCCTAGGCAATTGGCCTCTACCGCCATTCAAAACTACCAAACCAAAGGTGACTATCAATGAACTATGCATGCATACACTTAGAAATAATTGTACGGAAGTAAAGGTAAACGCAAACAAAACAATTAAGGAATCATAACTAGGCTAGAACCAAAGGGTGCTTAGCCGCTCATATTAATCATGCAAATCAATTCAATATTCAAAGGTACGAAATACATGAATTTAAAGTAAAAGAAATATAAAACGCTAAAGCTTATCGTAATGGAGTGACTTCTCCCTTGGAAACAGCTCTGTATGATCCCCTAGACCTGCCTTGAGCTTTTTCCCACGTTCTCTGAGTGTTGTGTGTGGAATGGGATGGTTAGAAATGCTGGAATTCGTGGGGTATTTATAGGCCAGGTCTGGGTTACGGCTTAACCAATATAAGAGTTACGCCGTAACCTTCTATTTCTTCGTAAATGCACTAGATCTGCTAGTTACGGCGTAACCTTATTAGTGGTTACGCCGTAGTCTTCAATAAACTCGGTTACGTCGTAAGTGATGCAGTAGTTACGGCGTAAGTATCAGCGGCGTGGAACCTCTTTTGACCTAATGGAGTTACATCGTAACCTTTGGGAAGAGTTACGCCGTAACCTCTTGATAAGTTGGTATTCTGGGTCACGCAATAGTTACGGCGTAATGTGAGAGAGGAGTTACGCCGTAACTTCTTCAAAATAGGCATACTGAGATAAATCTTTAGTTATGTTTCTATTTCCGCGTCTCTTTAGCTCCAATGCTCGTAATTTACCCGAAAGTGGAAAACAATGGAAAACAAGCGTAAATCCATATAAATGATATAAATAACGAGCATTATCGGGGGAAATTGACACTTAATATTCAGGACTATTTGATGTTATCAAATATCCCCCCACTTGAACTCTACTTTCCCTCAAGTAGACCTTATTAGATAGATTCCTAAAAAGATATCTCCCAAAACCTGGAAAATATGAGTTTACAAATCCCTTATGCTAGAATAAAACAAAGCCGAACACTTCACGAAATGGGAACAAACACTCGAAGACAATATGGGTAGACACGACAAAGGTTAAGGGGTGACTCGTCATTACTAACATGTCACGGCGAAGTGGTCAAAATCAATGATACATGGCCAAGATACCAAAGATTGCTCGCTGCATCACCTAGACATGCTTCATGACTAAAGGGTAGGATAAGACATGGGATATATAATTGGTGTAAAATGAAAAACAAGCAGGTAGTCTAAATCTATAACCAAGTCATCACCACTTACCGTCCGCCCAAAGTTCAAGCTTAGAAGTCTAGAAACCGGATCATGAAATGCAAGGTAGATGTGTCATTAGAGGACGTCGTGATGGGCACACTACCTTTTCTTCTTCTGTTGGCATAACTACCAACTTCAATCTTCAAATGTGACCGAGGTGGCCTCCTCGATACTAATCAATAAAGCTCATACTACAGTGCTTATAACATCGCACTTTACAATATCATAACTCAATCAACTTTTTTTTTTCGAATCATTTTTTTTCAACATAACACAATAACATAACATCCCCCCACTTGAGATGAACAATGGGAATTCGGGGGGTCTTCAATGATCTTCATAAATGTTGTCGATGAAAGCGTGATTTCCAAACCTTTCCACTCGAACCTTGAACTTAGGCAAATGATGACTTCCCAATCACAAATAAAGACTACAGGGTAGGCTAAGGTGTATAGGTGTAACGAAATAATATATTGGGTTGACAAAATGAAAGGAATGGCTCAGAAGAGTGTATCTAGGGGTATCTTGCACTAAAGGTGAGTGCAACAAAAGGGTTTCACATGGGGGTCGAAAAGTCGAGGTGACTAATTGATAGACTCACAATGGTAGGCTGTTTGGGTGATAATCCTTTAATATTGCCTTCTAAAACTGAAAAGTCCAAATACATCAAGCTAACTCAACATACCTCGTATATGGTCTCGAAATGATGCAAAGACCAAGTTCTAAAGTTTACAAGCTACCGGCACACTCATAATTTGGTGGATTTGGGGTAAAATATTAGAAACGGATAAGGCTAATCTCACCATGTAATGTCAAGGGTTGTATGTGCTCGGCTAAGGTCTAATCTAGTTAGGTTAGGAAAAACATGTCAAAATTTTAAAAATGGCATAATTTTTCAAAATAAACTAGAAAAATGAGGGCGAAATAAAGTTCAAGAGATAATTCTACTCCGTCCCCCACTTGAATTGTACAAAGTCCTTTTTGTACTAGGCATTAAAATAAAGGTGAAGAGAAAGGTAGAATTAGAGCGAGAACTTCCCTGAAATTTACTCCAAAAAGAAGAAGGCCCACGAAAAAGAACCGTGCCTTCGTTTAAGCGTCATGAACAAACTTCAATCCCTGAAATCACAATACCGACAAGCATAATTCTAAAAAGAAAAAATGAAAAAACAAAAAAAAAACAAACCTAACTCACTTTCGTAGGAATCACGGTTGCATTTAGCGAATGCAACAAGCCTTTTAAACCACTTGGTGTCCCAAGTGGACAAGTGAAGTCTCGTGAGGGTTTACAGGGAACACACCCACAAAGTTCATTTAAAAACTAATACAAGGTTACTGTGTTTTAAAATGAAAGAATTAAAGCAGAGGAAAGTTACGTCGTAGCTCCTATGAGGGAGTTACGCCGTAACTGGCAAAACCTGGTATGAGCTGTAAAGCGAGTAGTTACGGCGTAACCACTGAGATGGTATTACGCCGTAATTGGTAATGCGTCAAGAGTTCTGCTGCTAAAATGTTGGTTACGGCGTAATCACCAAGATGAGTTACGCCTAAATCTGTTCAGATCAGCAACTGCAGCAGCAATTAGTTCCTCGTTTCCTGCAAAAATGGTTAGAAAACACAAAACCCAACAGAAAAGAAATAAAAACAAAAGAAATGGATAATTCGGGTTGTCTCCCGAAAGAGCACTTTTCTTTATTAACGAGTATTTAAGTTAGACTCAGAGCTGCGGGGCTTCTATGGGGGCCTTTGGGCTTGCCCCACTTCCATCATTCATTGGTATTCATTCATCCAATTATCAAGCCTTTTTTTCCTTATAGAATGATTGAGTCCATCTGTTCCCAACTTATGTGAAAGCTATTTATCACATGATTTTCCTCGGTTATTATCATCAGTAATAATACTATCAGTAATGCTAATGCTGGATCTTGTACCGCCTAGGGTGTCAGTGAGATGATTGCACCCATACCGCTTAACCAGTCCCTTAATGAATTTTGAGCTTCCAAATTTTAATTCGTACCAATCTTCCAATGCTAAATCAACATCATGTTTCTCTCCCTTATGAGGGTATATCCATTCATCCGCTTTTCTTTCACATTTTTGAGGACGATAAACAGTGGCCATACTGATTCGCTTTCTTTGGTTGACATCGAGTTGCAAAAATGTTTGTTTGGATTCAGAGTTTACTCAATGCTTTGGACAATTTCATCATGTTTCTGCTTATAATTATCAATATTCTCTCTAGGATCATCAGTAATAGGTTTAGAGTGTAGAGTGGGATTCAGCGATTTAACATTATCAACATCATTTGAAATTTTAGTTTTTGGCTTTAAATGCTCTTTCATACTAAAAGTTATTCGTTCATTTTCAGTTCCCAAAGAAATTTGTTTTTCAAAAACCTTAATCTCAGCCCTACAAGTGGCCATAAAAGGTCTTCTAACAATCAAGTTATAAGCCTCCCGCTTTCCCATGTCAATAACCACAAAATCGGTGGGGGGAAAAAATTTCCAATTTTTAAAAGCACATTGTTCACAATTCCCCTCGGTACAGCCTTAGAGGAATCAGCCATTTCAATCATAATAGTTGTTTCTTTTAAATTGGTAAGTTTGATTTTTTTCAAATAAAATGGTAGAGATAAGGTTTACCCCGGCCCCTAAATCAGCTAATGCGGGAATCTTAATGTTACCAATAGTGCATGGGAGAAGAAAACATTCCTGGATTGCTGCTTTTCAGGAAGTTGGCTTGGCAGGAACTCGTCGTCTTCTGATTTATCATCCTCTCTAAGGTAGTTAATCCCGGAAAGATCGTTAGTGATAGAGGATGTGCACTGCTCCTTTTTCGCTTTATCTTGTGCAAATATGGCCTTGCAGGAAGTGGCTTTAGCATTACTTGTTTCAAGGTTTTTAGCCAATTGCCCAATTTGTGTTTCGAGGTTCTTAATTGCAGCATCTTGGTTACGTAGGTTCATATTGGTGTCCTCCTTTACTTTGACCATCCATTCCTTGAGTCTATCTTCCTTTTTTGTAGATTCTTCGATGTGACGGTGCATTATTTCTTCAAGGCTAGGTTTAGGAGGATTATTGTTGATTCTTGTGTAGAACCCAGGGGATTTTTCACGATACCTAGGTCCGTAATTATTGAAGCTGTTGAAAGGGAATTCTTTTCCATAGTTAACTTCTCCGATCCTTTTAACTTCTTCATTGGAGGAACATTCTTTAGAAGGAGGAGTCCCATTTCGCTCAACTTGAATGGAATGCACATTTTCCTTGAGCTTCTTCATTTCTCTTCCAAGGCTTTCTAATTTGTTGTTTATCGCTGCAAGGCCCTCCATATCATCATTCTTACTTCAGTTGCTTCCTCCATTGTGCCATTTGTGAGAGTGGTCTGCCATTCTTTGAATAGTTTCTAAAGCCATAATGGGTGTCATACTAGGAATCGGCCTTTGAGAATCAATCATTTGTCTTGAAGAGATGTTCAGTCCCTTGTAGAAGACGTTCACTTTTTGTTGGCTGTTGAGATCATGAGTAGGGCACTTGTATAACAATTCGTTGTATCTTTCCCAAGCTTGGTATAACGTTTCACCATCCTCTTGCTTGAAGTTATGAATTTCTTCCAATTGCTTAGCCATCTTCGACGGAGGATAGTATCTCTGAATGAAATACTTTTTTAAGATAGGCCAAGTGTTGACAGTCCCTGCAGGTAATCGATCGACCCATCTTTTTGCAGCTCCCGTAAGAGAAATAGGGAATACTCGTAACATTATAGCATCGTGTGAGACTCTGGGAATTTTGAATAGGCTGACAATGTATTCGACATTGTCTACATGTTCATGGGCATCATCGGTGATGCTTCCAGAGAAGGGATTTGCACGCAATTCCCTCATGAATTGAGGCTTGATTTCGAATTGAGAATCTTCTGCAATGGCTGGCCTAACAATCCCTGGTCCTTGTTCTTCTCTTGTCAACGCCAAATATTCCTCAAGAGTGAGGTTATCGATGTTAACAGCTTCCATGGTACCTGAAAACTTGAAATATGATCGTGAGAAAAGTTTAAAAACGAAATGAAAGACTTAATATCAATCCTAATATAACTCCCCGGCAACGGCGCCAAAAACTTGATGCAGGTTTTACTGACCAGGTCTTAATATTTATAGAGTCTCGCTATACCTATGGTCTACCCTAATGCACTAAAGGGCAGTGTACCCGGTCGCGTGTAGTGTAGTAAATGGTAAAGCCGAGGTTGTCCCAAGAGCTATGTGTGTTGGATTATTACTAAGTCTAGTGTCACAGAATAATAATTGTTTCGAAAGGGATTTAATTAATTAAACTACTAATGCAGAATAAAATAAAAGCAGATAAATGGATAAAGGGAAATCAATAGAGGAATAGTGGTGCTAACCTAGTCAATCCTCCTAGCTAGTTATGTCTACGTCTACCTACTTCCAATTACTTCAGGTGGGGTCAAATTCGAGAGGACAGCATTTGGTCAATTCGCCCTAACCTATCAGCAAAGATACCACCGCAGGAGAAATCAGGCGCACCGTCATAAGTCATGTTGTTCCTGGTCCCCTAAGCCAAGTTATTAAGTACCGTTACATGCTAGATTCAAAATAGTGAGTGCCCGACCGTTAGGAACTTAGACATTACACCCCCCAATTCTTAAGTTCATCCAAACGATAGGTGATCAGTTGGTCAAATCGCACAAGTTGAAAGGGTCGTCAGTTGGTCATATATTACCATTCCCGTCTCAGTCCGCTCACCTAGGGTCAGTTGGTCATATCTCCTAGGCAATTGGCCTCTACCGCCATTCAAAACTACCGAACCAAGGGTGACTACCAAAGAACTATGCATGCATACACTTAGAAATAATTGTACGGAAGTAAAGGCAAACGCAAACAAAACAATTAAGGAATCATAACTAGGCTAGCACCAAAGGATGCTTAGCCTCTCATATTAATCATGCAAATTAATTCAATATTCAAAGGTACGAAATACATGAATTGAAAGTAAAAGAAATATAAAACGCTAAAGCTTATCGTAATGGAGTGACTTCTCCCTTGGAAACAGCTCCGTATGCTCCCATAGACCTGCCTTGAGCTTTTTCCTACGTTCTCAGAGTGTTGTGTGTGGAATGGGATGGTTAGAAATGCTGGAATTTGTGGGGTATTTATAGGTCAGGTCTGGGTTACGGCGTAACCAATATAGGAGTTACGCCGTAACCTTCTATTTCTTCGTAAATGCACTAGATCTGCTAGTTACGGCATAACCTTATTAGTGGTTACGTCGTAGTCTTCAATAAACTCGGTTACGTCGTAAGTGATGCAGTAGTTACGGCGTACATATCAGCGGCGTGGAACCTCTTTTGACCTAATGGAGTTACGTCGTAACCTTTGGGAAGAGTTACGCCGTAACCTCTTGATAAGTTGGTATTCTGGGTTACGCAATAGTTACGGCGTAATGTGAGAGAGGAGTTACGCCGTAACTTCTTCAAAATAGGCATACTGTGATAAATCTTTAGTTATGTTTCTATTTCCGCGTCTCTTTAGCTCCAATGCTCATAATTTACCCGAAAGTGGAAAACAATGGAAAACAAGCGTAAATCCATATAAATGATATAAATAACGAGCATTATCGGGGGAAATTGACACTTAATATTCAGGACTATTTGATGTTATCAGTGCAACAGTAGCAAGAAATTGCCTATAAATAGAGAGTCATTTCTTCATTATAACTCACCCCTCTTCTTACAAACTCTCTCATATATTCTTACATTTTTCTAACCTAAGATCACTTGATCTAGAGAGTAGGTTTTCTTTCTTTTGTTGTGATTCTCATATAGGTCCTTCTCTAAGGCGAGATCACGAGCATTCTACAAGTCATCCAAGCAAGGGGTCCTTGATTTATTTGTTCATCCACAAGATTTCTGTAGCAAAGATCTTGTATTTCATATTTCACATATTTGTTGTGTTATAGTAGTGTTGGTTTGGTCCTCCGTGTTACGGACTCGGTATTTAGCTTTGTACCGGAAAAAGTGTAAGCAACGTTGTGAAGGCTTCTCCGCCGAGTTGAAGGAGTTTGTTGACATAGTGCTTGAACTCTCGAGTAGGTGACTCGGGGAGTGGAGTAGGGCAAGGAATGTGTCCTTGTAGCTGAACCACTATAAATCGGTTGTGTCATTTCTATCATTTACTTTACTTGCTTTCTTTTCTTGCATTACTTATAGATCTATACTTTCTCTTTATCCACATGATTTCACATTACATCGAATCTAAAGTTTTTGAAACTAACTTAAAATCGGCAAAACTATTCAACCCCCCCTTCTAGTTTTCTACAAAACGATTCATGTTTACACCAATGGGAAGGCCTAAGTAAGTAAACAGCATGGAACCCGCTGAGCAACCCGTGACCCGATCCATTGCTGTATGATGTTATCCATATCAACACGATCCCATTCTGTAACCAACACGACATCATCAGCGTAAAAGAAATGAGGAAGCCGAATACTTGGATTACCTACCATGACACCTTTGATCAACTTTGATTGGTTTGCATCTTTGATTGCGATATGGAGTCCCTCCATGATAAGTATAAATAAAAAAGGAGACAATGGATCCCCTTGTCATAGACCCCTTTTAATTGAGAATTCCAATGTAGAACTTCCATTGAAGAGGATGGAAGTACGAGTAGAACTTAAGCATTCTTGTATCCAACTTCGCCACCTCTCTCCAAAACCAAACTGAATCAGAATATAGTCTAAGTACTTCCAATTAACCGAATCAAATGCCTTTTCGAAATCGAATTTAAAAATCATCATCTTCTGACGAGGATGTATACATGCAAGTTATCGGAGATACACTCCTCAAATAACCCTATACACCCCTCAAAGGCAAAAAGAGATAGTAGATATATTGTTAATCGTTGCAAACGAGGTTGTTTCATCTACGCGTTGCACCATATGTACGTTCAAGCACACATTTGTTGTGAAAAACAAAGCTCTCATTCAGATTAATCTTAGTCTATATTTTAATTTGTTTTATATAAGCTAATTAACGTGTAAAGTTGTGCGCCTGTTCATAATGCGAATCACTAAGAAAGAATGTTTTTATGAAAGTAAAGTCGTTTGATTTAAGAACACAAAAGTATGATTAATAGTAAAATTTTGCCTTTAAAATTTAAGTAAACGAAATGACTTTAGATTGTCTCCTTTTCACGCACCTAAACCTAACGGGAAATTTGCATTTATAACACGTAAGATGACACAAAATCGATTTATTTGTGTGCCATATTCTTAAAACTAAATTTTTTTATTTAATATTTTAAGATAATATCTAGCATTGTGTACTTTAATATATTAAATGCGTATGTTTTATCTGTTTAATGTCTGACGCCTTACTGTGCAACTACGTTTGTAATTTCTGCATCTATCTATAAGGTTCAAATCTAACCCTTTTTTATCTTGAATATCATTCTGGAGCAAGAACAATGAATGCGATATAGTGCGATTATATTACGAACACAACGCGCATTCGATACACATAACGTACGCATATGACATATCAGTCGGTGTTGATTGGTGTTGATTAACTGGCTGAATCTGTTTGCTTGCTACATACAAATGAGTTGCGAATGAGTTAAATTATAGCTTTATGATTGAAATCAACTAAAATCTACGGCAACAAGGTATGTGGGTCGAATTACTAATAGCACATATACAACAGATGTGGATCGAGTTGCTAAAGCACATAAACAACATAAGTACAAAGATTATTCAGTACTTTGTGTTAAATTCAAGAAAACAAACATAACAACAAAGTTGTATATAAATAAACAAACATGCACTAAATCTCAGTTTTCTAGCATACTTTACAATCAGTTTTTCCTTCACCTCGATCTCCTTATTTAGACGTTGGACTTCCTCCATAAGTCACCTTTGTTTTGTTCTGAGATCGTGAAAGACACTGAGAATAACGAAATTACATTTTTTGTGATTTCAAGTAGCAGAACTGAACCGTTGTCATTCGGTGTGTTTGGTGAATTAGGTTGTTTTTGTGGAGATGGGGAAGACATATATTTTTGTAATTTTATTTTTTTGAGCTGGTGCTAATTTTTTTTGTTGGACTTTGTTTATATAGATTTGAGTTAAGCCAGATATGGTATTGGTAGGGGATATGATATACGCTAACATTCTACTTACTTACGATATTATTTGTTGCGGCACTGGTTTGAGAATGATTTTGTTGCACTTATTTGCTGCGACACTTATTTTTTGTACTATATATATACATAAATCGGGAGTCTCGTGTTATTGTGTGTGACCATCAGGTCTCGTAAATGATTCCCAATATAAGTTTATGTTGTACTATGCACATATTAACCAACATTTATTTGGGTACGATTTGTTACAAATTGTTTGTGAATACTTATGGGGAGCTAAACTTAGAATTCATTATTATAATACGAAAGTTGCACTGATAGCAACCTACAGACAACATGATCCTAAGTACCATACTTTTTAAACATATTTTTTCGATACATTTTTTTGAACGTACACTATCTTCAAACTTCTTCATAGGTCGAACGTAGCTGCCTACAAGATCCAAATCTCTCTCAATGTCTTCATACAAGAAGTTGATGAGATCAAAATGATGTTCACAATCGTCGTTTTTGTTTGACAACAACTCTTCACGTATTTTTTTTATTCAAAAGTTTTTGCTTCAATCAAACCTTGTATCTTTTCAACTTGCTCGTACAACCCGCTGATGTATTCCATATCTGAGGAAATGAGGACGCTTAGATCATCCATCCATTTGTCTAAAAAGATTTGGGTTGATGGGATGTTGGATGGATTTATTGAAGATGGCATTTCGTATGAAAATGGATGATTACAAAAGATATGAAAAATTAAGTTTGTCAAATGTATCCCCGTCCCATTCCATCTCTTTGAATTTATAGACAAGTAACAACGACCACACAAACGACATGCAAGTTCACTTATCATATAAACCAGGGCAAGTCTCTACGATGATCTGCGATTGCATTATAATACTTTATTGGTTCTTATATGACCGTCCAGCCTATTACGATTCCCAAAAAAAAAGACTTATATTGTGCTAATTGTCACGTTAGTTAAGTTTATCAAAATTAGATAATTGTTGTAAATTATATATCTAATTATGTATAAACAAAATAGGGTCATACAAAAGAAGATACCATAAACGTTCATGACATCCATTATAACTACAATAACACGAGTCGTACAAAAGAAGATACCACAAACAAAGCACTAACTTTTTCTAAAATATTCTATATGGTCCTTGTACTCCTCAATTGTTTTTGGTTTTCCTAAAAATTATGCAAAACATTCTCACACTCATGTTCAACAATTTGGAGTTGTTTCCTCTTTGTATCGATATTTACCATACACAATCGATAGTCTTGAAGCATATCTTCCATCTTGCTTCTAAGTTTGTAAATTCAACTAATATGCATCCCGATGAGTCTGTGTGTCATGTCACTCATGTACATTTTCTGGATGTTGGGTATGAGCGATGGAAATGGAGAGCATGGAGGTGATGAAGGTTGCATCCATTGTTTTGGTAAGGAAATGAATGAGTATTGCATGTTTAGGTTATGTTAGGATAAGTTGATTCAGCCATTGCCCTTAGTCTATAAATAGGTGGTGTCTCTCGATCAACCAAATCGAGGATATCACAATTAAGATCATTCCATGTACTTGCTAGGATTAAGTTGTTGTTAGTTTTTCCGAACCAGATAGACTATCCCTAAGTAGTTGTGTTTATCAATCTGACTGTTATCCCACTTTATTTTATATGTCATTTATGTTTTAAGAAATCACTCTCAAAACCCTCGTGAATTTATTTCTTTTTATCAAAGACAACCCATCTTTTAAAGCATTAGAAATCCGTCTTCATTTGCTCCTCGCTATTACTTGCCTATACGACTCTATAACCATTAGGTATACTTTCTAGAGGTTGAAAAAGTTCCTCATATACTGACCTCATTCAGTTCATTATTTTATAATATATAAGACGACGTAAAAAATGAGTCAAATTTAGTTTAATTTGAAGTATTTATAGATGAAGTTGAAGTTTGAGCTTATAAGAGCTGAAACTGATGCCGAAACTTTTATTTCTAACTAGTCTTGCCAAAGGTTTAAGTTTCTCTCAAAAACTCCTTCTGGCGAGTTTTTTCTTTTAAGCTATTAAATTTTTAAAAGCCACCAAAAGAATTTAGGTCAAACACAACCTTTCCAGTTTCCACCAACACAATCTAACCGTTAGTTTCCAACTTAATTATATTTATTAAATATTAGGTTCAACTTATTAACTATGTGATGTATAACCTTTATAATTTGAATAAGAACATATTTTCATCAAAATCAGCGATTTATAAAATGTATTTTTATCATCTAACAGAGGAGCACCACCTTTGCTAGCCATGTCAGTCATATTCTTGTTGGTGCACAATTCAAAATCCGAACATATGTATGTTCATGTTCGATAGGTTGAAAAAACTATTCGATGTGAAAGCAATACAAATTATGATGTGTATGGTATGAAGGTTGTCCGATATATGAGAATAACGTATATGACGACCACACTAACCTAACATGAGTATTCATCTCTAATTAGATTCATGTTTACTTTATATCTTTACACTATAAAGTCACAAAAGTTCACATCTCAAAGATATTATTATAATAAACACAAATTCGACATGGATTTAAACCTCGCGCGATGAACACTTTAGAGGTAGTCTGGGAAAGTCCATAATTGACCACGAAAATACTGATAAACTTCGTACATAAGAACTAAAAAACTTAATATTTTTCATTTTTCGGATAACCTCAACATAGATGTACCTAACAAAAATGCCCTTTTATTTACCTTTTTACCCATTTACTCATATCTTGAGATATGACCGAACATTAATTGAGAAAATAATACTTCATATGTCCTAAAACTATTGTTCTAAATGATTATTCATTTTTACTTTTTTAACATATCAAAAGAAAGTTTAGCAAAATTTGATTGATTAAAAAGTATAATAATCTTATTTTTCTTAAACTAAGTATTTTTTATCTAGAAAACAATAATTTTTAAGATATAAAGAATAAATGAAATTAATCCGCAAAACCAAACAATAAGACACATTCACAACCTACCATAAAAAAAACGATAATTAATTAATTGATAACAACAAAGTAAACGGCCACATTAAATATACTTCACTTTTGACTAGACACGTATTTGTCTTTACAACATTTATAACTTTTCAAGATCCCTATCGATACCATTTAATTTTTTAAACCAAACAAACAAAAACCATTATCGAAAAAGTTACTCTAAACTAAAATAAAACGAATAAACTTTCACAATAAAAAATCATTTTTTATATAAAAAAAAAAGGGTAATAAAAAACTGGTCAAAATTTAAGAAGAAGATTGGGAAAAGAAAGAAAGAACAGACATCCCTCTGCTCTTCTTATGTTTTTTTATTGAATTTTTCGAAAAATAAAAAATAACGTTGTTCAAAAATTAAACTCAAAGCTTAAATATCAAGATATTATTTAAAATAAATTTTTGTTACATTTTATCAACAAAGGTTTTTGGCGGCGATCGGTGGTTGTTGGCGGCGGAGGTAAATTGGTAAATATGTTTTTTTTTTTTTTGGTTTTGTTTTTTGAATTAGGTTGAATGGATAATGTTTATGTTTTTGTTTTTATATGATTTTTGTTGTTTTATGTGTAGGGATAAATATACCCTAAATTTTGTTTTTGTTATTGTTATTTCAATTTATGTGCTGGAGATTTTATCTGAATTATTTTGTTGGAAAGAGACCACCAGGATGAAGCCCTACCAAAGTTATTAGGTGTGGTCATTGATTTAAGGATGTTTGTGTAAGGTTTTGTTTTTTATGATGTATGTATGATGCATATATGATGTTAATGGGTTTTTCATGTGCTAGATTTATGAACATTATGTAATTTACATTAGTATGTGTCGAATTATAATCTCGTTGTTCTGTTTTTGAAATGTATCTTAGGGGAGTTTGAAGGATAGCTAGTTCTGGGATGAACCAATTTGTTTTCACCGTTTATTAGTTTCATTTTGTGGGAGTGGGTCGTGTTTTTATGTCTTAAAAAGATTCGTTTTCACTATTTATTAGTTTCTTTTTTTGGGCGTGTTTATATGACTTAAGAAGAGAAGAAATGTGAGGCGAAACGGAGACACGGTTTACTGTTAGGAGTATGACGAATATTGGAAAATTGATGTAAATGAGACGTCTTAGGAATTTCTGATATGAAATTCTGAACTATATTCATACATGCAGGATTCTGTTTGGAAAGAAGATGAGATTTTAGAATTGGTTTTAAAGAGCTATTGAAGAATATTGGACTTACTGATAACATCAGATGGAGAATGATAAACCACCAAATGACAGAGATACCATTGTAGACATCGGGACTAGTGAAAGTGAATATGAAGAGGAACGGCAAACACATAACAAACGAGCAAAAACTGTGGTTAGATCAGTAGGTAAACCTTTTGGTTTTGAAGGATCAGAGGATGCTGAATGCAGCAGTAATTCACACATGACATCAGTGAAATCAAGCGATGATGACTTTGAAGATATTGAATCAGTGATACACAACAAATTTGGAAAGAATGGGGAACATACCCCTCTTTTAGGAAAACCGCAGTTGAAAGAGAAGCGCAAAAAGGCTCCAAAACCACCTCGACCACGTAAGGGCCCGTTATTGGATACAGCTGACATGCAACTAGTTAAAGAGATTGCTGAGCAGACGATGAAAAGGCGTGCTAGGGTTGAAAGGTTGAAATCACTAAAGAGGAGGAGAGCGGCTAAATCTTCACCACCGCAAGCATCATCAAATATGAGCATCTTTGCTATGGTCATCACAGTTCTCTTTTTCATTGTCATTATTTACCAAGGTAAAAACATAGATTTGATACACTATGCTTGTCATATTTTGAAATCATGTGCTTTATCTTATCATGATTCTTTTATAGCAGAAGTTCTTGGCGATAATGATTAGGGGGACGAAACTTTTGAATCATTAAGCATTTCGTTAGCTTGATAGCGTGATCAAAGATTCAACCCTAGTTTTAAATGTAATATAACCATAGTTGTCGACTGTTTAGATTTTGCACCAGTTTGTTTTTGAAGTTTCAAGTCAAGACCTCTTTACCTGTTAGACATTTTGTATTCTGGTCAATACGGATTTTCCTGTTTTTTTATTGTAGTTGATGAAATTAGACATCGGATTAACAGTCCACCCTACTTAATAAACTATGTGTAGTCAACTTTTATGATGATTGTCTCTAAAAGTTTGGCCAATTGACACTGTTTAGGCTATGTTGCGTATACTACCAACCAATGCTGTACCCTTCTCGGCGGCCTACAAATTAATTTCGTGGGTTTTATATACCTCTGTTTACCATCCGCTATAGTTTTAGGATATTTGATTTCAAATTGTTCTTTGCTATATGTTTCATTGTTGGCGATCATGTTTTTTGCATCTTAATAGGAAAATGTTTTGAACCGTGAAATAATAGATACTTTTTAATGCTATTAAATCACTTATGACCTTTCCCGCAGGTTTTAGTTCAGGTCAAAGTTCAAGTTTGAGTTTTGATGATTCACCTAAGTCATCAGCAGCACCATCAGGTGGTCTAATCTCCATACGGCTTGGGAATAACTTGGAAAGCAACAGTGCTCAACAAATTGCCAATCCTCCAAAGTATGTTATTCTGTGCAAACTTTATCATTCTAAGTTCTATGCCAGTGTAGATTACACAAGCCAACTGTGAATTAAAAAAGAACGGGAAAAAAGGAACTACAATCCATAATATGTGCTAATGTGCCATCTTGTATAAATTTTGGAATTTTGGTTGCAAAAAGACCATCTTAGCATCTTAGTCGACATTTTGTCCAAGATTGTTCATTCTTGCAACATGTAGTTATTATTTTTTTCCCACACATTTCGCATGTACAGTGGTTGAAAAGTTAATCACCTGCTAATCAAATGCCTAGGTTCTATTAATTTGGAATTGGCCAGTTGACATTTTTCTGTGGGTCTTAGTTATACGGTCTGAAGAAATTCTTAAGATCTGAAAGAATGGTATATATAATTTATCTTTTGTGCTTTGATTATTCCTATCTGCACATGAACACACATGCTTCTTATTTTCACCTCAGGAAACTAATGCAGCAGAAAATATATCACGCAACTTCTAGCATTGTGGAACAAAATTCTGACTCTGATTCAAGAACCTCGGTTGAATGAGCAAGTTAGACATCTGGCTACGCAGGTGCATTATCTTTTAGGCCAAATCTCTGTACACACCGAGTCTTTAGTTTTTGCTGTACATAATTAGACTGATTCAAATTTGTAGAACACCAATCTTCTTGTTAATTGATTCAGCATGTCAGACATTTTTCTCAGAAGTAGTCCATCTTTCTTACAAAATCAGCACATTGCAACAAGGAACCTTTCTTTATTTTCTGCTAATTGAGAATAGTGTACAAGCGCAACCCATATTACAAATTGTTTTTCATTAAGATCCATAAAAACTGAATACTTCACGCAGTATGATAATGTACAGATGTAGGATTTGAACTTTGATCATTTAGGTTATGCAAATGATAGCACAATTATTCAACAGAGATTTTTTTATACTAAAGTAAAAACTTACTTGATTAATGATTTTCGAGTCCTAGTTTATTGAAGTTTTGATGTTTGAATGTTAAGATCAAGATGAATGTACATTGGGTATTGATCTTCGGAGCAATCCAAATGAAATGTCTTTATATAAAAGCAAATGCGACTTTCAACCACGCTACTTAGTTCAAGCCTAGGACTTAGGCAAGACATGGTTATGAAATGTCTTTATTAATTTAAATAGCAAATGTGACTTTCAACCATGATGCTTAGTTCAACTCTAGGACTTCAGCAAGACTTATAAACCAAATAGCAATGAAGCAACGTAGAATAAAAAAGCACATTTATTTGACAAAATTGATTTGGTTAAGGTTGACTAATAAGCTTCCTAGAGTTGAGATCCATGTATAACTCAAATTTGTCATAGAACCAATTAACCAATCACATTCATCAATTTTTTTATTTTCACATTTTTTTTTAAAACAACATATCTTGCAAACGGTAAATCTTCAAGCTACAAAAAATACACCATCGTGACGAGAATTAAATTATCTTTCTATAGATATGCATTGTTATATACTTTCGACGAATTTTTTTTTTTAAAAGTTCGTCCAGAAAAATCACATGTGATTTGTAAAAATCACATGTGAGTTTTAAAAATCACATGTGATTCGTAAAAATCAAATCACATATAATTTTAAGAAATCACGTGTGATTCTTACAAATCACATGTGATTCTTACAAATCACATGTGATTTTTCTGGACGAATTTTTTTTAAAAAAAAGTTCGTCGAAAGTATATAACAATGCATATCTATAGAAAGATAATTTAATTCTCGTCGAGATGGTATAATTTTTTTGACGTAACGATTAACGGTTTGTGAGATATTTAATTTTCAAAAAAAGGGTGAATATATTTTTAATAAAAGAAATGAGTGGCTATGATTGGTTGATTGGTTCTATGGCAAATATGGGTTCTATAATGAACTTTTCTCAAGCTTCCTAACGTCGTACTTGCCGGTTTGAACAATAAATGTATTAAAAAGGTGCAAATATTAATCATGTGATAGTTTTTACCAGTAAAATTTTTTTTGTCAAAGAATATTATAGTATGAAATAAAATTTGATGACACATATCAATATCTATATTTGAGTAAAGTCCAAAATACATTTCTGTGGTTTGTCCTGTGTCTCGCTTTACATCCCTAAACTTTTTTTTGGCACAAAACCATCCCTCCGTTAGTAAAGTTGGCACAAATACATCCCTCTGTTAGTAAAATCAGTTAATGAGGACTAACGGTGCAAATATTTCTCCGTTATCTCCTAACGGAAGAGAAAATATTTGCACCGTTAGTCCTTAAAACTAACAATGCAATAGGTGGCAATTTTAGTCTTTTCAAACATCTTTCTCTATCTCAAATATATATTCCACATTCATCACAGTCACACATCCACCAATTCTTGAACAAAATTACCAATTCTTGAACAAAATAACCTCCATTCATTTTAGTTCCTATCTCTCCAATTCTTGAACAAAATCACCACCAACAAAATTTCTTACCAAACAAAATCATAACTAATTAATTTTACTCCACTAAAACATCACAACTCACACCCATCGCCAAATCACCACCATCAGTCCACTAACACACACCCCCGCCAAATCACCACCATCGCCACCATTAGTCCACCATCGCCGTCAAATCACACCCACCGAGACCTCTCAACATATCTGAGGTATGTATATACAAATCTGGAGTTAGTGATGTTGTCGGTTTTGATTTGTATTCGGAACACTGTGAATGATTATTGGGATTTGCAGATGAAGAAAAAGTAAGGAGATAAGGTGTTTGATTTTTTTGAGCACACTATGAATGATTATTGGTTTTGGTTGTGAGCACACTGCCAATATAAACTGATGAAATGGCGATGATGGTGACGGATTGTTGAGGTTTGGATGGCGATGATGGTGACGGATTGTTGAGGTTTTATATGTTTTTTATCTTGGCAAAATAGATTATAGGAGTTGTGTTTAACTTGTTTGTGGATCTAAAAGTCTTTCATTTTTAAATACAAAGAATAATGGAGATTAAGCAATGAATATTGTGTTGGAATTTAAGTCGAAGGTGTGGTCTGTGATAACTTTGATCATGTGTTTAGATTACTTTTAGAAAGTTTGCATTTTGTAGAGCAGGAAAGAGAGATTTTGAGGATTTAGATCTAAAAAAATGTTCATTTGTTAAGATGAAACTTAACTTAGTAAGATTTTGCATCGTTAGGTGGCGGTGGAATGCACCGTTAGTCCTTAAGACTAACGATGCAATTTATTTTATTGCATCGTTAGCCCTAAGGACTAACGATGCAAATATTTTCTCTTTCGTTAGGAGATAATGGAGAAATATTTGCACCGTTAGTCCTCATTAACTGATTTTACTAACATAGGGATGTATTTGTACCAACTTTACTAACGGAGGTCGGAGGGATGGTTTTGTGCCAAAAAAAAATTTAGGGATGTAAAGCGAGACACATGACAAAACACAGGGATGTATTTTGGACTTTACTCTCTATATTTTTTTATACACGAGAAAATCACCACACGATTTCATGTTTTAGCAATCCCACGTGCTCTATCGCCCTTTACGCTCCAAAACAAACACATTTAACTCAAACTCGGGCTCGTAAAGCAAAGACCTCGAGTTTGACTCATTATTAAAATGGACCTAAATGATACAGAGCTAAAATAAAGCTTGACTCAAAGCTTCCGCTTCTCTCACTACACTGTGTTTTCAACTGTGTTTTGAAGAATAAAAATGAAAAATAGCGAGCGAAACTAAAAAAATATCTTGTACTTGAGTTTTTGAAAAGATCGAAAATAAAGAAGAGTAAAAGAAAATGATCTTTCACCTCATATTTATGAAACATGAAGAACGAGAAACAAACAAAATATAAAAGAAGCTTAAGACAAACATATACTCTGTTTTATGAAGCATAACTTGTTTTAAAAGGTATAATAGTAAATTCACAAAAATCAAAAAAATATAATAAACTACAACATTTTTTCACTTTTTTTCTTTAAGTTTAAGCTAACTCAAAAATAATATATCTCCTCCCTCTTTTACATGGTTTTAAAAAAAAAAAAAAAAAAAAAAAAAAAAAAAAAAAAAAAAAAAACTGACAACACAGTAAACTCAAACCTGCTTTTTTTTATTCTTCTGCTATATATTGCTATATATTAGAGGGGCAATTTCATATTTACCCAATTTAAAAGTTATAACTTTATATTTTCTTAACACGTGTTTTAAAAGCCTGAAAATTAGCTGAAGACCTAGCTTAAATGCCCAAAGACATCCAATCACCCACCAAAAACCTCTTACCATCACCATTGTAAAATATTCAAGCTTTCACAGTTTTCGCCACAAGGAGGCCGCCTGCACTTATGGAAGACCAGAGAAGAGTTCTACAATCTTGGCAAACCACAAGAACGATTTCTGCATTTTACCTAAAAAGATGTGTTTAAGTACTTGTACCTTAAAGTTTTAGTTTTTTACAAGATAAAAATTCTGAAAAATGTAACTTTTATCTTGGTATCATAGCTTTGAATCAAAATATTTTTAACTCTATGGAAGGCTAAAATACTAAGATATATTCAAAAGCAGTAAAAGTATTATTTAATCAATTACTTGTATTTCTACGGAAACATTTTTATTAGAGACTTCATAAACACTTTTTTTTATTAAAATTGCGAAAGATAATGAATATATCGTTTTTAAGTACTTGTACTTTAAAGTTTTATGGTGGACCCGGGGTTGATGATTATTGCTTACAATCATTAAAATTGAACCGCTCCGAAATAAAAAATGCTCGACGTGCTCGCATGTAATCAAGTTCAGTCAAAGATGTCGGCCATTATGTTTAATTATTATATAATTAATGTATTTGTATGTCAGAATTGAGTCACGATCCGTTTGTAAAATAGTGAGGTCAATAATGGCTTTCTGAAATATGCTAAATGCCAAGACATATTCTCTAGTTTGATATCCTTTGAAAGGCTATTATATTTCATTGTATCTATCATCCGATATACCAAGTTCCTGAACCTTAACAAAATAATCCTAATTGTTCATGTATTTGCGTACGTGTGTATTTTTTTGGAAAAGTCCTTTAATGTAGGAAAATTTTCATATTTACCGAATTCAAAAGTTACATTTCCATTATTACTCAAAATACAAGTTTCCCATACAATACTTGCACGATTTCAGAACTACTATGGAATGGTTTTATCGTAATAAAGCTGAACAGCTTATGCAAAATGTATATGTTGATCGTAACCCTTTTAACCTTATGTTGGAAGTGGTTCAAACCAAGGGTGCCAAATGCAAAGTATGCATTTGCAATGGGCTTCTCGTACATTTTCTTGGTCTAAATGTGTAACCTTTACCATAATAACTTCAACTAGCACAGAGAGAAAAAATCAGACAGCAGACATATGCTAACCACTATTTATTGCTCAAAGATCCAAATTACAATTAGTCTTCATCACCACTCACAACTAGTGAGGAAGATATCTTTAGACCTCCAAACAACTAATAAAATCAAAGACACTATGCTTATGTGCAACAATCACGACAGCCTTGTATTCAAACAGACACTTATACAGTTATACTTATTATGCCTTGCTGTCAATGATCATCGGTTCTACCACCTTTGGAGCTGTCTTCTGCACAAAATATATATCACATTTAGAATCATGAAACCACACACAACCAAAAATTTCAAACAAATAAGTAACTTACTTTAGAATCAATTGCTGATAGCTTAGCAAACATGTTCCCATAGAATTTAGCATCCTTCTTGTTGTATTCTTTCATCTTCTCCTTCAGCACTTTGTATTCCAGCTTCACATCTCTGATCACCACCAACAAAAACACAAACATGTCAATCAGCTGCACAATCCCACTACAAAGATCATAGGGTAACCAAAAAAACGCAATTCTCTACCTGTTATCAGGGTCTATCTCAAGTGCTTTTTTTATGTCGAGTTCCGCCAAATCCAGATCAACCAAATTGATATAAGCTTGAGCCCTTCGGTAGAGTGCCTTCACATTTTTGCTCTCAATTTCCAATACCTGCAATAAACCCTTAACATGATCATCCATACTCTACAATAGTTAAGACAGGTTGGTAACAATCAAATATATATTAGATACAACTTTTCAAAAAATCAAATCTGTTCAAGTAAGTTGATTAAAACTTGAAAGCTTTGACCTGTTAGATATTTAGGCAAGTCTATAAAAGTTCATAGATTTGACCACTTTGACCCACTAAAGGTAAAATCTAACCCAAACAAACCCATTTGTGAGTAAATGGGTTGGAACTGAATGAATCAAAACTAAGAGCTTTGTTCCCACATACCTTGGTGCAAAGCTTCACAGCCTGTTTGTAGTCCTTCAGCTTCAGTTTACAGGCTGCATTGTTGAGGCTGCAGGACGCGATCAATGCTCTTGCTAGCTTTTTATCCGCCTCATCAAAATTAGTATCGTATTCAATGTACTTAGCAGCCTGTGATTATCAACCAGCTTCAGCTCACAACCACAAACCCTTAAAAATGGAATCTTCAACACAATGAAGAAACAAAACATTACCTTCTCATACCGCTTTGAAGCCTTGAGATATTTACCAGCTTTGAAAAACACATTTCCTTCTTCCTTCTTTTTACCAGCCGCCTCAATCTTCTCCTTGACATTCAAATCCCACGATTCTTTATCCTACAAGGTATTAACATTCTGCCATTAAGTACCAAGCAACTATATATTGGTATCTACGTGTTCATTAAACAGCTCCACAAACCTTGGCAAAAGACACAAGCTCGATTTCATATGTCACAGTGGAGTTAGGAGGGACTACTGCTAATTCTTGCTTAGATTCTGTAGAACCAAACGCATATTCTGGTGCAACTGTCAGAATAGCTACTTCCCCTTTCTTCATTGTCAACACAGCTCTATCAAGACCATCGATTACTTGCTCTGTTCAAGAACCAAAATGGCTAACAGTGAGCACAAGCAAATCTAAGCATGAAACCAGTGAAGAACATAGCTTTTCAATGTTCCGTACCTTCATCTGTCTTGAACTCGAAAGGCTCAGTCTCATCATACCCTTTCTGAATGAATATGGTGCCATCTGGCAGCTTACCAATCAATTTAACTGTCCATTTACAAAGGGAAATTATCAGACACCTGTGCATATACTAAATAATCCAATGCTACCAAAAAAGGGCACAATGACACTGAAAACGTACCCTGGACAACAGCTCCTTCATTAGGTCGTTCATACCCCTCTCCTTCTTTCAAAATCTTCTTCACAACCTTTTTGTCAGTAGTAACATTTGAAACAATCTTCCATGACACAAGCTCTAGTGCAATTTGCAGTGCGGCATTTGGTGGAACCCCGCCTTCGTTACCAGAGGCTTGTTTCCCATTCTCCCCAAATCCATCTGTAACCAGTACAAACCAAATTAAAGTGATAACCAACACACGAAACAAATTCTGCTTCATAAACTTCTGAACATTCACTTACATTGAGGTTTAACTGTAAGGATAACCTTTTCTCCTTTCTTCATTGTTTTCACAGCCTTCGAAAGTGCAGGGCAGAAGTGTCCTGGTCAAAGTAATCATATCAGCAACAAGCAAATAGCACCACAACAGAACTATCGGCAAACGATTACAGTATATCAGAGAGACAAATTACCATCTTGGACAGTGAACTCTACACCATCTGCTTTTGCAACCAATGTTCCATCCTCGAGTCTAACCTCATAATTCACTGCACAAGCATTATCAACGCAAATGGTTAATTTAAGGCCTACATAGATCTAACCCCATAATTTTCGAGAAATGAATGATTATGAAAGAAATACCTATAACTTCATCAAGGTCCTTGGGGTTCTCCCACTTCTCTCCTTTCTGTACAATCTTCTTGTAGATGCCACCATCTTTGCAAATGTCCTTAACACTAGCCCATGAAAGCAGTTCCACATCGAACTGAAGAGTGGCGTTTGGAGGGATAGTTGGAGGTGAACCGGATTCACCATAAGCAAGTTCAGCAGGAATGGTGAAAAGTGCAGTTTCACCCTTTTTCATTGTTTTGATTCCTTCATCCCATCCCTTGATTACTTGACCTGTCAATGTATAAAAACATTGTGTAAAAGTGTAAAACATATCTTCTTCTAGAAACCAATCGGCACTCAAATGCCAATTTTCACTATCCGTGGTGAGGATAATTTAGCAAATCAGTAACAAACAGCAAACACGAATGTGCAGAACACACAGAACACAAGATATACCGTGGTCAAGAGGGTCATGACTGGGCCACACTATAAAGTCCATCTTCTTAACCAGTTGTTTATAGTGAGATGAAAATCATTTATAGATGCCAAATTAAGCTACATTCGCATAGTTTCATCTTGGCAACAATGGTTCTCCACAAATTAACAAAGGCTTTTCAGCAGGGTACAACTCAAACTCTATGTACATAGGCTCCTTTTGTTCTATTATAGTGATAGAAAACACAATGAGCCTTTCTCAAAGGTAACCTTAAAAACACAACTGCACACCAAAAAATTGTAAAATGCACGAGATTTTGCACGCTATACCAGCTGAGCAATTTACAGTACCACATCAACTATTTACGCCTCAAAACCAAATCACATATATAAGCAAAAAAGGCCATGCATCAACAGTGTGAACAACATATTGTTCTTTTTCATTGATTGATAAACGAATTTCACAATTTGCAAGAACCTAAATCCCTATCACAGAAGCAACTAACAAACTGTACATCTTCATTACAAAGCACAACCAAACATCCGAAGCAATTAATAAACTAAAAACTATACCAGTTACCCATGATCAATCAACGTACCAATCATGCATATTCCTCAGTAACACATAACATCCAATTTTGGCAGCAACTGCTTAAGAGCGTTTACCGTTTAAAATATAAAGCTTGTTAGGCACAAAAACGTTAAGCTTCCAAATTTTGTTTAAATACTCCTATTTGAAACGCTTTTAAAAGAAACATTTAGCTTTTACGTCATTCTACACTAATGTTTGGCAAAACTAGTAGCAATTAGCAGTAGTGGCAACCAATAGCAGTTATTTAGCAGTAGAAGCGTTTGGTAACGTAATTGTGATTATAATGTGTAAAATTTAGAAAACGCTTCTTCAAGTAGCATTTAAAAAGTAGCGCTACAAAAAAGTAAAACGCTAAACGCTCTATGCCAAACAATCTTTCAATTCTAACCTTCAAGCGCTCTTAAAATCTCCTTGCCAAAAATACACTTAATAAAGGCTTTTATAAAACAAACAACTACGACTGTGAGTAGTTGTGCCTTAACTATATAAAACAAACAATAAATTAAATGACTACAACCTATAAAACGAAAACGAATAGATTAAATCCTCACCTTGACCGAGAGTAAAGGTAAACGGAGTCCCCCTATCGCGACTCGAATCGAATTTCGTCCCATCAATCAACGTTCCAGTATAATGCACTATCAATCACATAACAAAACAAATCAATAACACTTACAGAAAAATTATATAAAAAAACTTATATATATATAAATAGTAAATACCTTGAACTTCATCGCCGTTATCAGGAGTATCCCAGCCTTCACCTTCCTTAATAATTTTCTTCTTTAATCCTTTTTTACCTATCGCTTTTTCGTCTCCAGCTTGCATTGCATCGTACGGCATTTCGTCGTCCATCATTTCTTTGCCTGCTGGAAAGGTGAAATCGTCTTCCATTTGGTTGATTATGTTGTTAAGAATGTATTGATGAGAGAATGTTTAGCAAATTTTGGAGAATGTGTGAGGGAGGTTGGTTGATACTGAGGTGTTTATTGAGGGATGTTGTTCTAGAGTGCTCTGAGAGGGATTTGTATCAGTGAAAGTAGGGGGTGCGTGCGTGTGAGGAAGGATGAAGAATGTTCTGGATGGACTTACAGTGCGAGTCTATGTGATCCGCTCGCTAATCCAAGGGTCGTTCGGTTTGCGTAAAAAATTTTTAGGGCCCGTTTGGTTTGAAAAAAGAGTTAGGGCCAGTTTGGTTCGTGGGGTTCATTAGGTTTAGACCAAAAGATATATGAATTCAGTTGTTTGATTTGATTAAATTGATGTGACGTAAGGGGTTGATCCCCAAATTCTCAACCCAATATGGTGCAGTCTAACCAAGCATCATATTTATTGCTAGCCAAGCACTTTATAGTAGTGTGAGGCTCTATATGGCACGGTACATGTACCTCTAACTTTTTTCTTTTTTTTTTTTTTTTTTTAGTGTGTAGTGTTTAATTTGTGTAGTGTTTTTTATATGTAGAATGTATTTATTTATGTAGTGTTTTTATATGTAGAGTATATTTCTTTGTGTAGTGTTTTTACGTTATGTTTTTTTATTGTGTATTTGTTTCCATTTAATTAAACAATAACAATAAAACATTAAACAAGTACAACAACAAATGCTACTACTACTACAACGAAATCTACTCCACATGAAGATTATTAATGTCATCTATAAGGTCATAGAGTATTCCACTCGACTGACATGCGTGATCAACTGGATTTCTTGCCAATTCCAGTGATGCCTCCAACGTCTTTATTCTTGCCTCCAACGTCTTTATTCTTGCATTCAACAAATTGTTTTGAGCCAATAGCATGTTGATCGTGTTATCTTTAGTTTCGCAGTTTGAGCACTGCGTTGAAGAAGAGCCTTGACTAAAGTACTTTTGTTGAAATACATCATTCCACATAAAGTATCGACACCCATAGCCTTCAGTCCCTGGCTGTTACATGGTGAAACAATTATAAGAAATGTATTCTTAACAAACAAGTTATTGATATATTTACGTAAATAAGCAAACGTATAATTATTTACCTTTGATAAAGGACATGCATAATACTTCTGACCACAACTTTTGGGCTTTTGGGATGTTCTTTCAATTATAAGTCCCCGTCGACAACGACACAAGAAAGGATTTTCTTGTTGCATCTGGCCAAAAGAATTTGTATAATTATTTACAACATAAATCAGTAATATCATGGTTCACAAAATTAGAAGCTTCCAATATATAAATAACCAATCTTGTTATAGATTAATAGTTGATACATGGTTCACAAAATCACAATATAACTAGAAACTAAGATCAATCACGCCCGAGGCGTAGTCGCTCCAATGATGTTGCCATCTGTCCAACATGAAACTCTAACTCTGAAATGCGTCTCCTTAATCCGGCAATATCTCGATCGTACTCGTCAATGCTAGACGGCTGTAACAAAAGATGAGGAAGAACCGGAGGACGGTGTATAAAATTCTCCTCATCTGCAGCTGGAGATATAGCTGGAGAGGGAGGCACATAAGATGGAGAAGAAGGCACATAATCTGGACTCTCAACACGAGCGGGTGTGTTGCTGACACACTGAATGTCCCTCCACTAAATGTCATCTGACACCTGTAACAAAAGATGAGGAAGAACCGGAGCAGGAGCAGAAATCTGTAACAAAAGATGAGGAGTCGTTTACTATAAATCAGTAATCGTTTACTATAAATCAGTAATCCGTAATCGTCTATACATGTTTTGTCGTTTACAATATAAATCAGTAATCGTCTATACATGTTTTGTCGTTTACAATACAAATCAGTAATCGTTTTCTATAAATCAGTAATCGTTTGCAACATATGTCTATACTACGTCCTTCTAAACATGCTTTGTCGTTCAGCAAACAGAGTTTCCCATCTCGCGACCACGTAATGTCTGAACGCCCTCCATTGTGGGTGAGTATACGGGAGTGGTGAGTTTTCATCCAGAACCGCATGAACGTAGTGAGCAACATGGTCTTCCCCCACACGAAGAATCACAACGGGGGACAATAGTTGTGCTGTCTCTGGACCTGACTTAAGCGGAAGACACGTAGTAGATGCTCTATTGGATATGCATACAATTGGACGGTTAAGAGCTGTAGCAATAGCCGCTCCCGTGTTTGGCATAATCATCTAGTAATCGTGGGGTGCATATCCTGATTCAAACCAATTCAGCGAGTTCGAAATCTGTGTAAACCAAGTCCCCCACATTTCCACGTAAAGTTCTCGGTGATTGTCTACCTCTTCCCTGACAAGAGTTCGAAGTCTGGGCCATATCCGTTCGGGATGACCAAGACCTACGCCAAGAGCTCGATAGCCACAATTTCCATCACCTTCCACGTTAACAATCCCTAGGATCCACCGTCGGAAAAGAGGTGGAATTCGAGCCATAAAATATTCGCTATCGTCATCTGCAATGTACAACTCGTGTCTTAAATCGCCCTCGCTAGGTTCTTCATTCAAGTCTGGTACATTAGAAGGCTCTCCCACGTATGAACTATGTCTCGCAGTTTCTTCATTTAAGTCTCGGACTTTTTTAGGTTTTGTATAGCTTCTGCGGTGCCCTGTGGGGGGTTCTTTGTTCAAATCTGGGATATTTTTAGCCTTGGACTTTTTGTCCTTTGCGCTCGGACGTCCACAAGTACTTTCTTTAACAGCAGGTTGACGGGTTGACACAGATTCGGGAGCGTATATACATCTGATCATGTTTAACATATTTTTCTTGACAAACGACAATGCTTTGGTAAAAACATTTTGGAATTTTTCTACGTCATCTTGACAAGAAAGATATTGAGGCTCTTGAGGCTCTTCAGGCTTATGAGTATGTCGGACTCTAGGCCAGGGAACACTTAGTGTTCTCCAAAAATTATCAACAGCATTAAGCGGAATAGGCGATCCTGTATTCGAAAAAAGTGACTAGTATAAATTATCGGTATTGACGGGGAGAATAACTTGATAGGCATAAATTTAATATACATACCATGAATCTGATAGTAATACAGTTCGTGATAGCAGGGTAAACCATAAACTAACCGCAACTGATGACCACATTCATGTGGGTCCACATCCCCTTTACTTTCTGCGAGTATGAGTAGTAAAGCATCTTTTGAAACATTATACCGCAATTCGTTAAATAGTGTGCCCTTACACGAATGCAGTTTCTTGATTTTGCTTGTATTATTGTTCTTCTATCACCTTCTTAACACATTCCAACACCCATTTGAAATTTGGCTCTTTTTCACAGTTCTAAAAGCTAAACGCCATTGAGAATGTTCTGTTTGTTGAAGTAACTCCAACAATTGTAAAGAATGGCAGTTTAAACAACGTGGTGTTGTATGTGGAGTCCATCAGCGTGATTTCCGGGAATGTTGTCCACAGGGCATATGACGTCGGGTGAACAAAAAATATTTCCTCAAGCTCATTAGTCTAGTCATTTACCCTGGGGTAATATGTATAACCTTGACGCCTCAAATGTGCTAAAAGGAGTTGTATCGGAGTCATATCACCACGAATGGCGCGCCGCGTATCTTGTTTTGTGCATTATATATCGTTTTAATGTTAGACACGTTATTCAGATCACTCTCTTTTAGTGAAGAAAGTATAATTCGTGGTGCTACTTGATGTTTTGTCAATTGCTCTACCAAAACTAACTCATTTTCTTTTAATCGCATGGCCTGTGAAAAACCATGGAACGAGTCTACAAAATGATGATTATGCCTCAGACACTTGACCCTCGAGATCCAACCATTAGTTTTAGCGGTACCAGTTCGACCTTTTATATATTTCGCCAGTAATCTGAATGGGCAATTAGTTTTAGCGGTACCAGTCTGCCGTTGAAGTTCATCTTCTAAACCTTCACGTGCAGACGTCCCATGTCTAGAACACTTAAATTCGATTGAGTATTTATAGCCCCTATTTGTTTTAGTTCTTCCTTTAACAATAAGAAAACCGTTCGATTGAGCAGTAGATTGCACCCAATTAGTTAAAACAACTTCATCACGGAACACCTAAAAAATAATAAATACAACTTTTAATAAAACTTTTAAAAAATACAACTTTTAATAAAACTTTTGTAAACTTTTATAAAACTTAAAAAATACAACTTTTAATACAACTTTTGTAGAACTTTTAATACAACTTTTAAAAAATTTGTTATAAAACTTTTAAAAATAAAAAACTTATAATACAACTTTTATTTTAAATTTAATAAAACTTTTATTTTAATATAATACAACTTTTATTTTAAAAAACTTATAATACTTTTAAAACTTATAATACTTTTATTTTTAAAAACTTATTATACTTTTAGTTTTAAAAACTTATAAAAGTTAAAACGTTTTATAATAAAAACGTGTGTGGTGTGGGTGAGGTCTACACGTTCGTTTCTTGTGGTGGGTGAGGTGTACGCGTTTTCTACCCTTTCTCCGTTGTTATCTGTGTTTCTCTCTCACCATCCCCTCACACAGTTGTAAGATTTCTCTCTCTCTCATCTCTGTCGTTTCTCTCTCTCACTAAAAAAGTCTAAATCTAGATCTAAGTAGTTTTTTGTGGTGATGTTGTGGGTTGGTGATGTTTCTGATGTTGTGGTGATGTTGTAGGTTGGTGATGTTTCTGATGTTGTGGTGATGTTTTGTGGTGGTGATGTTTCTGTGAGATAAGTAGATTGGTTTCGTTAATTATTTTTTAGATCTAACAAGCTTTTAGATCTTGAAAAGTTTTTAGATCTTGAAAAAAGATGAAAAGTTTTGGTATCCTTGTGGTATCTGCTTATGTGGTAAAGACTGATTTTTTTTTAAATCTAAAAACTTGTTACATCTGAAAAAAATAAAAAGTGGTATCTGTTGTGGTGATGTTTATGTGAGGTAAGTAGTTTTGGTTTCGTTGATTATTTTTTAGATCTAACAAGCTTTTAGATCTTTAAAAGTTTTTAGATCTTGAAAAAAGATGAAAAGTTTTGGTATCCTTGTGGTATCTGTTTATGTGGTAAAGGCTGATTTTTTTTAAATCTAAAAACTTGTTAGATCTGAAAAAAAATAAAAAGTGGTATATGTTGTGGTGATGTTTTGTGGTGGTGATGTTTCTGTGAGATAAGTAGTTTGGTTTCGTTGAGAATTTTTTTAGATCTAACAAGCTTTTAGATCTTGAAAAGTTTTTAGATCTTGAAAAAAGATGAATAGTTTTGGTATCCTTGTGGTATCTGTTTATGTGGTAAAGAATGATTTATTATTATTATATGTATATAAATCTAAAACTTGTTAGATCTGAAAAAAATAAAAAGTGGTATCTGTTGTGGTGATGTTTTGTTGTGGTGATGTTTCTGTGAGGTAAGTAGTTTTGGTTTCGTTGATTATTTTTTAAATCTAACAAGCTTTTAGATCTTGAAAAAAGATAAAAAGTTTTGGTATCCTTGTGGTATCTGTTTATGTGATAAAGACTGATTTTTTTTAAATCTAAAAACTTGTTACATCTGAAAAAAAATTAAAAGTGTGATAACGCTCAAATTCTACATATTTTTAGTAGCGTTATCCGTGCTTTTATGTATGTTATTTGGCTATAATCATATGCTTTTGTTATTTAATCGTAAAAATGTGTGTTTGCTAGTTCATTTGTAGCCAAGTACAGAAAAGTGGAGAAAAAGACGGAAAAAGAAGTAAAACACGAAGATTTCTCCATATGCGAAGAATTCCCGACAAAAGAAAGACTTGTGGGGTGTATTCGAGAAGATAAAGTCATCAAGATAGTGGTCCAAAGACTCAAGAATAAAGTTCAAGAAGGAAAACGGGAAAGAAATGAAGAAAAGAAGCTTAAACGAAGAAATATTGGAAGCCTAGTTGTTCCCGATACACCTTCACCATTTTGGCCATAACTTTTGCATACGGACTCCGTTTGACCCCCGGTTCGCGGCCACGGAAAGCTAAGAGAAAGATCTACAACTTTGGAGCTGTCAATTTCTGTCAAAAGGCTCCAACCATTCGGCCGGGCCCCGCAACCGAAACTGTTGGAGAGTAGTCAAGAAGACCAACCGAAACGGTTGGAGCCTAACCGATTCGGTTGGGAAGCCCTGGACAGTCATTTCTTCATCACTAAGACTCCAAACTTATTCCAAACGATTCTAGATTCTTCCTACATGTATTATAGTCCCTTCCAAGCTCCTTGGTGACCAAGAAATGCATTTATAACCCCAAGGGCTTGAGAGTAGTATAAATAGAGGCCTTTAAAACCTCATTTCATCATCCCTTCTCCATCCTTCTCATCTCTTTCACCCACCACTCCATCTCTAGGTGTGAAATTCGAGCCTCCACCCTTAAGGACGAATTTCCACCTATTACAACATCCCTCTCTCAACTTACCTTCCCCAAAGGTGTGAAATTCAAGCCTCCACCCTTAAAGACGAATTTCCACCAACTATCCTTCCCCAAAGGTGTGTAATTCTTGCCTCCACACTTAAGGATGAATTTCCACCAAAATTATCTCTCCCAAAAGACCACAAACCTCTGCCATTTCCAGAAGTATGCTTGGTTAGAAGTTGTAGTTGATTGGAGGCTTGAAGGAGTGCTATAATCCTTCATCTTTGCCTATTGTAATTCATACTTGGGGTAAACCTTGTTACTTTTAGATTTAAAGATGTTTGTTATTGATATGATTATTGAAGCTTTGTGTTTGATTGAAATAACCATGAATGTCTTGATACTTGCATGTTCTTATATTGCTTTTCTTGTTGGTTTGATACGTGACAATCATAACCATCACCTTGTTACTTGCTTAAATAAACAAACGACACTTGTAGTGCAACCAAGTCTCTTGGGACGACCTTGATTTACCAAAACCTATACTACAACTTGACTAGGGTATACTTGCCCGAATGTGTTCCTAGTTAACCGGTAATTCTTGATTATAAATTTAAAACCCCGATGGAACCCATCAAGTTTTTGGCGCCGCTGCCGGGGATTTGGTTTTTGTTCTTAGGTGTTTGATTGTTTGTTTGCTTGAATTGTTTGCTTGTTTGCTAGTTTGATCGAATGATATATTGCTCTTGCTCATGAATAATTATTTCTTTGCTCTTGATTGATTGCTCTTGATGTTTGCTCATGATGTTTGCTTAATTGCTTCTTTGCGTTTCCTTTTCAAAATCTCTCATTTTCTCAAAATTGCTTAAATGATCTTTGCATCAAAATCAAGTTTTTGATGTTGGGATTTCGTTTCTTGTGTTCTAAAATGCTCGTTTCAATGATTGCTTTCTAAGTGTGCTCGAAAATGTTTGCGAAAAAAACCTCCAAAACCACTCAAGCTACTTCAACCGAATCGGTTGGAATCCCAACCGATCGGTTGGAGCTCTCGGTAAATATTTTTCAAAGTCATTTAAGAGTCGTAAAAATAATAAAATAAAATAAAATAATAAAAAAAAAAACTAAAAATCGCCTCCAACCGATCGGTCACCGCCCGTAACCGGTTCGGTTGGAAGGTGGGTTGCCATTTGGTTCATTCCAACCGATCGGTCACCCCCCGTAACCGATTCGGTTGGACCAATCGTTAAAAAAAAATTGTTTTTCGTATTTTGTTTTTGTACGTTCGTGTTTAGATCAAATAAGTTTAAGTGTCTTGTGGGATCATTCCTAAGATACTTGAGCATTAGTGTTTTTATTATTGTTAATCATTTTGATATTTTATGTTTTGTCAATTTTTAGTACATTGTAAATAAATAAGTACTTGTTTTAAAAATAAAATGTTTTGAACTTTGTGGGTATGTTCTCTGGAAACCCTCATGAGACTATAACTCGTCCACTCGGGCCACCGAGAGGTTTAAAGGCTTGTTGCATACGCTAAATGCAACCGTGATGCCTACGAAAGTGAGTTTTAGAGTTTTACGCGTTTTTGTAGTTTAGTTTATTTTTGCAGATTTAATAAGCTCATGGAGGAATGATTGGTTGGATTGGTGACCTTACACTCTTGATTGGACATGTTTGGATGAGAAATCGATTGATCTCATAAGCTTATGCTAGCGTTTGCTTAGCACCTTATCATATGGAGTTCGATCGTGATGTTTAGCCCGGGAAGTTTCGTTTCTCTTAGACTTATAGTTTTATTTTTTTCCCCTATCTTACATGCTTCGTAGTTTATTTTTCATAATTACTTTATTTTGTTTCTTTGTTATTTTTCCTTTGTTTGTTTGTTTGGTAAATTATTTTATAAATTGACTTTTTCAAGTCCCTCGAAAGTAAGGCTCACCCATTGTAAACAAACTCTGTGAGAGGTATAAGGCGGGTCTCCCTGATTCCCTAAAGAAGTTGGGTTTTTAATATGCTTCGCGCTGACCTGCTTCTCCGCTTCTTTGTGCGTTTCAATGGAGCTACCGAGAACTCGTGGGACAAGAATAAGTCATGTTTGGTTTTAAAAAATAAAAATAAAAAAAATTAAAAAATTAAAAAAAAAAAGAATAAAAAAAAAGAAGTCATATCTAGTTTTTTTTTTTTTTTTTTTTTAAATTTCTCGTTGTAATAATAATAGCAATATTTTTATAGTCGTTATTTTTTTTTCTTTTGTGTGCTTAACTTAAGTGTGGGGGGGAAATATTATTGTGAAAAACAAAACTAGTTTTTAATATCCAAAATATTTGGGCCAATTTTAAAATTTTGTGAACTTGTTTGCCCTCATGGTCTAGTTGTTTTCACGCTTATAGGATAATATATTAGAATAACTGGATCAATCCACTGGTGAAATCGGTAATTTTGAAAAACTTGAGATGTGTCCCGATTAATATTGCAATCCATTCTGGGATTGATGACATTTGCTAGCATATTTTATAGCCCTTCCACTAAATTGTGAGGATTTGAGCCTGTTTCATATATAGCATACATCTTTTATGATTGAATCTTTTGCTATGAGTGTACCGGTGATTTTATTTATTACAGAACTTGTACTTGTAAATCATTACCAGACCGCAGTAAGATCACATTCGTGTGATATAAGTGTATTCGTGTGATAAAGAGGCACCCTTAGGAATATAACCAAATGACCTTCCATTTTACATCTAATGATATATTAGCTAACCACATCGGTTAGTTAACCACCCACATGGACCCATTTGTTAGCGCTAGATACCCTTAGTACACCCTCTGAGCCATCTTTTCATTTTTGTTAAAACCAGAAAAATACAAAAATATTTTACACCTTTAAACCTTAGCCTAACCCCTTGTCAATGTCTAAACGGTTGGTTGCTAGTCGCTTGGTTGTTGGATTGTTTTTGATTATTAGTTAGCAACACTTTGTCATTCGTGTGTGCCATTCCGACAAAGACGAAGGATGCATACTTCTTATTTGTATTTTTTGTGGTGATGCTTATACGAAGTGTGGGGGAGATGTGATGTATGTTCAAAAAAATAAATAAATAATAATAATAAAAAAAAAGTCATCGAAAAAAAAATGAAAAAAAATGGGTGATGACAATTATAGCCAATGTGCTATATTATTATGAAGATGAAGGAAGATGACGTATGTTTGAGTTATCGATTAGCCAATGTGCTAAGACGTGATATATATATTTTGTGATCGATATGTGAAGAGAAGTTTGTAACTGTAATCATTTTCGGGTTTGCGGATTGTTCGTGACTAGCAACATGGGTATTAGACTTGACTTTATCCTTATTTTTCTTTTAACACCAATTTCATAAATATTCCCATGCCTTATCCCTTCCCTTTTGGCTTTGTGAAAATATGAAGTGCGTGAATATTTTTAGTGACCATCCGGTTCTTGAAGGGTCGAATGACACGCCAGCGATCTAGTGCATATTTTTGGTGACCATCCATTATGCGAATAACGCGCCAGCGATCCAAAGTATAATCTAGTGACCATCCGTTATTTGACTTAATCAAGAATTCGCGCCAACGATCTATTATATTCTTGTATGTAATGTTTGAACATAAGCCTTGTTAACCCTTTTAGCCTAACCCTAATAAAAGCCCTCTTTAGATGTTTATACTTGGTGCTTACACCATGTCAGTGGAGTTTTGTTTCTTATACAAGCCTATGGTAATATGTAGATCATGACTGAGCTATATGAGTGTACTATTCCTTAATACTATCCATGACTAAATAAATTGAGTGTTGAGTGAATTATACTTCATTCCCTTTTCGTGAGGTGCTTAGCCATGTTATCAAGCGAGAGAATCCATGGGTATTGTCAAACATCTCGGTTTTTCACCCCATAAAGCTTAAAACGATGAATCTTATCTCGTACTTGTACTTGGTAGATTTGCATCATATTTTTCTAATCATATTTCATGCACCTTGTGGGATTTATTTTTCTTTAATTTCTAGATTTGCTTGAGGGCAAGCAAAACCTTAAGTGTGAGGGAGTTTGCACTCATTTTTCGCTTGTTTTTATATATATTAAAAAAAGTAAAAAAATATAAAAACCAAAAATATTTTTCTTTTCGTCATTTAGGTATGTGTTTTAATTTTTCTTTTCTTAGATTTGCTTGAGGGCAAGCAAAGTTTAAGTGTGGGGAAATTTGATAACGCTCAAATTGTACATGTTTTTAGTAGCGTTATCCGTGATTTTATGTATGTTATTTAGCTATAATCACATGCTTTTGTTGTTTAATCGTACAAAAGTGTGTTTGCTAGTTCATTTGTAGCCAAGTACAGAAAAGTGGAGAAAAAGACGGAAAAAGAAGTAAAACACGAAGATTTCTCCATATACGAAGAATTCGTGACAAAAGCAAGACTTGTGGAGTGTATTCGAGAAGATAAAGTCATCAAGATAGTGGTCCAAAGACTCAAGAATAAATTTCAAGAAGGAAAACGGGAAAGAAATGAAGAAAAGAAGCTTAAACGAAGAAATATTGGAAGCCTCGTTGTTCCCGACACACCTTCACCATTTTGGCCATAACTTTTGCATACGGACTCCGTTTGACCCCCGGTTCGCGGCCACGGAAAGCTAAGAGAAAGATCTAAAACTTTGAAGCTGTCAATTTCTGTCAAAAGGCTCCAACCATTCGGTCGGTCCCCGCAACCGAAACGGTTGGAGAGTAGTCAAGAAGACCAACCGAAACGGTTGGAGCCTAACCGATTCGGTTGGGAAGCCCTGGACAGCCATTTCTTCATCACTAAAACTCCAAACTTGTTCCAAACGATTCTAGGTTCTTCCTACATGTATTATAGTCCCTTCCAAGCTCCTTGGTGACCAAGAAATGCATTTATGACCCCAAGGGCTTGTGAGTAGTATAAATAAAGGCCTTTGCAACCTCATTTCATCATCCCTTCTCCATCCTTCTCATCCCTTTCACCCACCACTCCATCTCTAGGTGTGAAATTCGAGCCTCCACCCTTAAGGACGAATTTCCACCTATTACAACATCCCTCTCTCAACTTACCTTCCCCAAAGGTGTGAAATTCAAGCCTCCACCCTTAAGGACGAATTTCCACCAACTATCCTTCCCCAAAGGTGTGTAATTCTTGCCTCCACACTTAAGGACGAATTTCCACCAAAATTATCTCTCCCAAAATACCACAAACCTCTGCTATTTCCAGAAGTATTCTTGGTTAGAAGTTGTAGTTGATTGGAGGCTTGAAGGAGTGCTATAATCCTTCATCTTTGCCTATTGTAATTCATACTTTGGGTAAACCTTGTTACTTTTATATTTAAAGATGTTTGTTATTGATATGATTATTGAAGCTTTGTGTTTGATTGAAATAACCATGAATGTCTTGATACTTGCATGTTCTTATATTGCTTTTCTTGTTGGTTTGATACGTGACAATCATAACCATCACCTTGTTACTTGCTTAAACAAACAAACGACACTTGCAGTGCAACCAAGTCTCTTGGGACGACCTTGATTTACGAAAACCTATACTACAACTTGACTAGGGTATACTTGCCCGAATGTGTTCCTAGTTAACCGGTAATTCTTGATTATAAATTTAAAACCCCGATGGAACCCATCAAAGTGGTATCTGTTGTGGTGATGTTTTGTGGTGGTGATGTTTCTGTGAGATAAGTAGTTTGGTTTCGTTGGTTATTTTTTAGATTTAACAAGCTTTTAGATCTTGAAAAGTTTTTAGATCTTGAAAAAAGATAAAAAGTTTTGGTATCCTTGTGGTATCTGTTTATGCCGTAAAGACTGATTTTTTTTTTAAAATCTAAAAACTTGTTAGATCTAAAAAAAATAAAAACCAGTTTGGTGTTGTTGCTTATTAGACTTTGTGTGAGATAGTGAGAGAGAAATCTTAAAACTTGTTTGATCTAAAAACTTGTTACATTTAAAAACCAGTTTGGTGTTGTTGCTTATTAGACTTTGTGGTGATGTTTTGCAGGTGATACTCTAGCCAAGCACCCCATTTGGTGCTGTTTGCTAATGCAGTTTCATTACTGGATGGTAAAGTGATGATTTTTAGCTCACTTTGCAACTTTCAATGAAATAAGCATATTTAAAAAAAAGGCAATGATGATTTTTTTTAAAAAAACTTAAGAGTTTTGGCATGGCAAAACTGAATGGACGGTAAAGTGAGTTTCTACCTCACTTTGCAACATTCAAATTTGCAGGCAACATGATATAATGAGCTAATAATCTGAGCATATTCGATAAGTTTTTTACCTCTTATGTGTCAAATGGTGAACTAGACATGGTTGTTGCTTGTGGTGCTGTTGCTTGTTGTGGTAGACTGTGACACTTGTGTTGTCCTCTTTTGTTGTGGTGGATTGAGACACTTGTGGTCCTGTTACTTTCTTGCTAGTTGGTATTGTTGCTTGTTGTGGTTGGTGGAATTTGCTAGTTGGTGTAGTTGCTTTCTTGCTAGTTTGTGTTGTTGCTAGTTGCTGGTTGGTGTTGTTGCTTTCTTGTGGCATTATAAGCCTGAAATGCCTGCAGTTTGAGAATCTTTTGAACTTTCTTGTGAACTTTTGCAGTTTGAGAATCCTACTTACCACTTTCACATTGAAAACGTGTTGGTGCTTGGCTAGTAGAAAATGGGGTGCTTGGTTAGACCGACCCTTTGAGTCCTGTTGTGACTTGTGCAGTTTTGATACCTGTTGGTGCTTGGCTAGTAGAAAATGGGGTGCTTGGTTAGACTGACCCTTTGAGGACCTGTTGTGACTTGTGCAGTTTTGAGACCTGTTGTGCTTGGCTGGTAGAAAATGCAGTGCTTGATTAGACATGACCCTTTGGGACCTTTTGTGACTTGTGAGGCGATGATGATAACCGAAACCGAATGGACAGTAAAGTGAGATTTTTATCTCACTTTGCAACCTTCGAATTTGAGCCTTAAAATTTTCCGAGGCGATGATGATTTTTGAGCCTTAAAATTTTCCGAGGCGATGATGATAACCGAAACCGAATGGACGGTAAAGTGAGATAAAAACTCACTTTGCAACCTTCGAATCTGATCCTCAAAAAATTTCCGACTACGTTTTTTTTAAAAAGTTATAAAACTGAAAACTGTATAAAAAACTTGTAAAACAAAAACTAAAAAACTTGAAAAAACTTGTAAAACAAAAACTGAAAACTGAAAAAACTTGTAAAAAAACTTGTAAAAACGACTAGTAAAAATACTTATAACAAAAATTTGGCACGAAAATCGAGAAAAAAACATTCCCATCACCTCCAAGTACCCCAATGATTGGATTGTACAAAACACTCCATTTTTTGCTAGCCAAGCACCCAATAACCTTTGGGGTACCTCAATAGCATGACCCTTTCAATATTTACACATACTTTTTTATTTTAAAAATTCTCAGCCACATGCTAAAGTGAATTTTGTCTCATCTTTACTTTTTATATTTAAAAAACTGCATTTTATGTAAAAATAATTAACTTTAACATATGTATTTTTTCTCTCTCCACTCATCAAATCTAAATCCAAATCCAAATCCAAATTTAAATCTAAATTCAAATTCAAATCCTAAACCCATCTACAAACCAAACGGCCTTAAGGCTGTGTTTGTTTTTTAAAAAGAGGCTCTTAACATCCTCTGAATCTGAACCGTTCAGCCGCAGTCAGACATTTTGGCCGTTCAGACTGTTTATTTTTTTTCCCCGTTCAGACGCGGTCAGAGGTCATAAGATCTTAATGGTCTAGACTTGTGAGGAGTGTCTTAATACGTCTTGTTGACACAAAAATAACCAAAAAAAAATAGTACGAGCAAGCAAATGTGCGGTTCAAACATGAGTTTTTTCCCGTTCAGATGCGGTCAGATTCAGGCATTTACGCCTCAGATTCAGATTCAGATGTGCGGTTCAGATTTAGATTCAGAGCCACTTAAAAAACAAACACCACCTAACAATAAAAACATCATTTTTTCAGTGACACAACAACACCACATTATCATCCTCACTTTAATACTAACACCACAAAAACCACTAGATATCATAACACAAACCAACACCCACTTTTTGAGACCCAACATAAACCAATTAGAAAAAAAAATCTCCTTTTCAACGGGTGTTGGTTAACCAACGCCATAATCAACACTAACCAACACCGTATGCACCCGGTATGGTAACACAAACCAACACATGCGCCACATAAGATTAACCCCTAATGTGGTGTTACGGTACCTTTTGCTCTGAGAGAAAAGTAAATAATTGTAAATTGAACTTTTCAAATTTTTGATTATGTTTTGAAAAATGAATTTTCTTTGTTTTCATAAAAAAATTTAAAAAAATTGTAACTAAACGGGTTTTCTGTTTGTTTTCACCAACTAAACACTTCAAAACCAAAATCAATCGATTTTGTCAGTTATATTTTTTTTTATCGATTTTGGTTCAGTTTTTGGTTATTTTGGTTTTTAACCGTTAATATTTTGGGCTTAGCCATGTCGTACCAACAAACTTGTTTTCCATAAGAAAAGTTGTTTATCCTTCTTTATTTCTTTGCTAATGAAAGCGTAATGTGAAATCTCAAATTTCTATGCATGCACACATATAGATAAAACACACACACATATATTGTTGTGTTTGGCTAAGGGATTTATGGGGCTTAAATTTCAAAAACCCTCTATAAGCCTCGTTTGGTGTAGAGGCTTTGTTGGAATCACTCCTAAACCTAAATCAAGTGTTAGTGATTCATATGTAATAGTTAGCTTAATTATGGCCTTTATGTTTGTTTTAGCTTAAGCTTATGTAGAAGGCCCATAAGCTTAGGCCCATGTCCATTAAGGAAAGGAAGGGAGTAGGAGTGTTGCCCTAGCTCCCCTTCCTATAAATACCTTGTAATAACCCTCATTTGAGGGTTGGTTGTTCAATTTATTCTCTTATTCACATCTCTACGCATAACCGGTTTAGTATTTCGTGTGTGTGTGTTTGAATATTGTTCATCCGATCTTCTTCTCCTCTCTATCTCTTTCTATTGTGCTTGTGTTGTAAAACTAGTGACCTAACAGTGGTATCAATCGCCTACTAGTTGGGTGAATCGTATTTGTTTTTGAAGTAGGTTTTGGTCCTACGCGTAAAGCATACGGTGATACTTTGGTTCGTTAAAAACACATTTTTTACACTTTTTAATCCAAGATTCTTGTACTTTCAACATTTTAAGGTGTTAAAATAACTGTTTTTGGCAAAAAGTTTCAACCTTTACGTGTGGATCATCGTTTTTGAGCTTGGTTTTTTACGAGGTAGCTTTTCTACGCGTAACTGTTTTAGACACTTTGGATCATCAAGTTTCACACTTTTGTGTTATCTTGGTGATATTGAAGCTATTTCATCACAAAAATCTAGTTTAGAAACATCTTTGGGCAACAATCAATTTTACGAGTAAGTCTACGCGTAGCAAAACCCTAAAACTACGCGTAACTTGGTTCTTGGTTTGATCTTCAGTTTCGTGGTTTACTCCGTTTTTTCTTGCTTGGATAAGCCTGAAAATACATCGACTTGGGATATCTTTTGCACTGTGATAGTGTAAAAGATCACTTGGGCAAAAACCCTAAAATTACGCATAAGCATAAGCTTACGCGGAGAAACTTCTACGCATAAGATTTATCTTACGCCTAAGCTTTGTCTTACGCATAAGGTAATCCTACGCCTAAGTTTTCTACGCCTAACTTCTTGTTTTACGCATAACTTTAGTGTTTTTTCCTTTCTTACGCGTAAGCTAAACCTACGCGTAACTCTTGCTGTTACGCGTAACTTTGGTGTTTTTACGCATAAGTGCTACTTGGTTTATTGTGATTTCTACGCCTAAGGATACTTCATCAACAAAGGTTCATTCGACTACAAAGATCCATTTTATAACACAAGTTTTTCAACATGTCACAAACACCATACTCTAACTATTTCCCTTACACTTATACTCAACGTCAACAACAACTAAGTCCACAACATCAACAATGGAATCAACAACAAGCAATTTATCAACAACAATTTAATCAACAACATACTCCACAACTTGCAGTAATTCCACAACCTCAAATGGTTCAACCACCACCAAGTCTTCAAGTACAACCCTACACAAACGAATTCAATCAACATCCATCAAGGAACACTATGAAGGAACCCACTTGGTTTGCAAAGATGTGTGAAGCTTTAAGCAGCCAATAATCAATTCATGAGGCTGGATCACTTGATAGACCTCCAATGCTCACTCCAGGAAACTACGATCAATGAGTGATTAGGTTCTTTAGGTTTTGTGATCTGAAGAAGCCACATGGAAAGTTCTTAAAGAAGGTTATCTTGGAAGGTCCATTTCAGATGCCTACTGTCATTGTACCCGGAGATCCAAATGCTAATCCACCAAGAGATGAACAATCAAACATTGCTACTGTTGCAGACCTGAATCTAGAAGAACTTCTACACTATGAAGCTGATGAGCTTGCAATGCAATATATCCTTTTAGGATTACCAAACCCAATTCTTCGAAGTGTTGATGCTCAAAAGACTGCAAAGGCAATGTGGGAACATATTCATCTTCTTATGGAAGGATCTGCACTCAATCAGGAGGATATGGAATCCAAAATTTACTTGGCTTATGAACACTTCATGATTGAACCTGGAGAGACACTAAAGTCTTATCATCATCGATTCTCAGACATCATAAATGATTTGGATAAACACAACATCATCATGCCAAGAATTGCAGTTAATACTAAGTTCCTGAGTAGTCTTGGTCCTGAATGGGAGAAGTATGTCATTTTTCTCCGTCAAGCGAAGAACATGCATCATTCTACATACGGATTGTTGTGCGATTACTTGAAGCCTCATCAAAAGGAAGTTGATAAGGAAAGGATTCTCCGTGCTCAAATTGCTTCACCTTCACATCCGAAAAATCAACAACTTGCCTTGTATGCTCAAAACAGTTATCCTCCTCAACCAGCAACTCAACCGACTGCCACAATCACACCACATGATCAATCACATCAATCTCAACAAACTCAATTGGTTCCTTACAACAACAACAATGATCAGACACTTTATAGTCAAGCTAATGAGGAATCCGATCCGTTCGAAGCATTGCAACAAGGATTTGTTATGATTGCTAATGCTTTTGGCCGTTATACAAACAAATCCAATAATCGCATTCGTTCCTCATCAAACACAAGGAATCAGGCTGTTGTGTGGACTAGTTGAAGTTCAGAATCGTGGTTATGGTCGTCATATGGGCGGTGGTCAAGGGTTTAATGCTATGGGTCGGAATAACAACAGAGCTCTAGTGGTTGAACAGGGAAATGCTCAGAATGGGTTGAATGGTCTTCGATGCTACAACTGCAATGAGAAGGGACACCTGGCTAATGCATGCCCAAAGCCGAGGACTAGGGGCAGTGCTTATCACAAGGAGGCTTTACTTTTGGCTCTTAAGGATGAAGCTGGTGGAACTCTCACAGACAAAGAACAGAGTTTTATGGCAAATGCAGACTCAAATGATGATATGGAGGACTTGCAGGCCAATGTAGCTGTTATGTTGATGGCTAATATGCATGAGCTACACATGAGTGACACAGGCCCAGTGTATGACACTGATGGCTTGTCTCAAGTACCCGAACAAACCATATTTATCTCTGATCTAATATCTCAGCCAACATCTGAATCCGGCAAGGCTCAGAATGTTCAAAATGAGTCGTCCACATCTCATTCCGACGATTTTCAACTAGACCCCATAGTTACATTTGACGATCAAGATGACCTTATGGTTTCCATTGATAATCAAATTGACTTCGTGGTTATACTTGAGGATCTAAATAATGATCATGTTGTGACTCACGTTGAACACACCGAACTTTTGCCTCATCCAGATGTTGATATGTTACTTAAAAACCATCAATCCATAGTGGAAGAATGTCGTACGGTAAATCAGAACTTAAAAAGTAAAAATGCACTGTTAACCAAGGATTTTGAATGTTTAAAAATGCAACTCAACTTTTTCAAAACTCAAGAAAAACGTGAAAAAGGTTTTGAAGCCGCTTTTGCTAAATCTCATCAAAACGAAAAATATTTAGAGAGACAGATGCGTGATCTAGCCGCTTCGAAGAATGCTTTGTTGTCTGAAATAGAACAACTGAAACATGAACATAAAAAGCAAATTAACGCTCTCACCTTGGAAAATCAAAAAGCTAAGGCTGAGTTATTAACTTGTCAAAAACAGTTCTCTGCATACAAAAAGCATTCAGTGAAACGAATAGATGATCATCTTGAAGAAATTATCGGCTTGCAAAACAAACTTAAAGAGTTTAAAACTGTTGTTTACAAACATGGTGAGTCGGTCACAGCTATTGAAAAGTTTACTTTAAAACCCAATCCAAATGGATATGGACCGAATCTTGCTGATTACAAACCTAAGCTTTCAACCAAAGCATTCAAACCAAATCCTGAAGTTTCCAGTGCAGAATATAAAATTGATAATTCTGTTATGAGTGTTGTTGAATATCATCATCAAGAGGAATTAGATGCAGAAGACGAGAGTCGATCAAAATTATAAACTGTTGTTTACAACAAACCTTTTAACTATTCAAAACCGGTCACTTTCGTCACACCAACGGATTCTTCTAACACACCAAGGATTATCATAAAAACGTCTGAGTCTTCTAATGTTAATCCCCAACCATATTATGCTTAAATTTATGGTCCTTTACCTTCCATCAGTGAAGTAAATTCAAAACCTGAAAATCGCAAAATTCTTAGATATTTTGACCTTTTCATGGCTGACCTCAAACTTTTACAACATGAGATAGAATATCATTCTGAAATCAAAGTTCAACACTTTCAATCGCCTCTGGCGCGAGAACAAAGAGACATTTTTCAGCAAAATCTTTTACCAAATGTTAAAAATTTAAAACATTGTGCATTGTCTTGGGAACGGGACTTTCATAAGGAACTTGGATTGATGAAGGTCGTTTTCGAGAAAACAGAAACATCTATTTCTAATACTAAACGTAAAAAGAAAATGTTACGAAAAGATGTTGATCGACTCTTGAAAGATGTTATCTGTGCTGATATCCATAATGTTGTGTTATTCAATTCTTTGCCACATGCATCTGATTATATCTCTGCTGATACTGTTGATAATGTTGTAACTGTTGAGAATACTGATAATGTGCTTCAGATCGAGTGTTTAAAAGTTGAAAACGAACGTCTCTTAAACGATCTTTCAAATGCAAAACGTCGTCTTCAATGGTGTCAAAAAGATTGTCAAAATCGTGAACTTGCTTTGCAAAACAAAATCCACCAGTTGCAATCAAACAATTTTAATCCAAAATTTGAGCAACTGGATGATCAAAACGTGTCTTTGAAAAGTCAAATCTCAAAATATGAACAAGAACTTGTAAAAGTTAAACAGGAATATGGTGTCATATTTGATTTACTCAATAAGACTCGTCATGAAGCATCAAACGAACTTGATCACTATCTTGCACACACTAGAGAAGTAATGAATTTTGCTGGTAATATTCGTTCTGAAAATCAAGATTTGATTCACACTATCTTTAAGTTAAGAGAAATGTTAGGAAAGTATGAACAACTTCCGCCAACCATCATTAAGAGAATAGCACCTGTAACACTTAGTAAACGTGAACCCAGAATGCCTACTGCCAAAACACAAGTTGCTAACGTGCTTCCTTCTACTAAAACAGGAATAGTTGCCTCTTTTCCAAACGTCCGCACTTCACAGCCTAGGAGCACTACATCGAATAATAGGAAGTTGCAACCTAAGAAAAGATCAATAAGGAATGCTAAAGTAGAAGAACACCCTAGGACTATGAATAAGACTCATGTTGGAATCACTCCTAAACAGTATTTCAAGTATTTATATTTCATATGTAATAGGTAGCTTTATTCTGGCCTTTATGTTTGTTTAAGGTCCATCTTATGTAGAAGGCCCATAAGCTGAGGCCCAAGCCCAATAAGGAATAGGGAAGGAGAGGGAGTGTTGCCCTAGCTCCTTGCCTATATAAACTATTGTAAACCCTCATTTGAGGGTTGGTTGTTCAAGTTTTCTCTTCATTCACTCACCTACGCATAACCGTGTCTTATATTGTTTGTGTGTGTGTTTGATACTTGTTCAATCGCCTTATCTCTTTCTATATAAGCTTGTGTGGTAAAACTAGTGACCTAACAACTCACGTTGCTTCCACTATAGATATTGCGTCTGGAAAATGTAATAGAAATAGTGATGTAACGAATGCTAAACCTTTAAGTACTTTTGATATTCAGTCTGATGCACCTTGTGTTATTTGTCGTAAAAGTATGAATTCTGATTGTCATGACAAATGTGTTGCTAAAGCTATCATCTCTCATTTACGAAATCCTAAGAATCGGAATACCTCTAGGCCCACTAATCTTTCTAAGTCTGTGCTTGGTAAACCGCCCTCTTTAGATTCTAGGAAACGCATTGCTGTCCCTGTAGCTCCAGTTTTACCTCCAAAGAATGCAGTACCACCTAGTGCATTCACTAAGACTAAAGCAAATACTAGTTATAGATGGCAGAAATGGATATATAACACACTAGGATTTAAATGGATGCCTAAAGTCATTGATGTTTGTATGTCTACTATAACTGCTCCAGAACCCTCTAACATTTCGGGTTCCACATCTACATCTACTTCTATTTCATTTGTGTCGTCTGTGTGTAATGCAGGTGATACAGATCATTCTCTGGATTGTTGATAGCGGATGTTCCCGACACATGACAGGCAACCTTAAACTGTTATCAAACTTTATTGCAAAGTTCATTGGCACTGTCAGATTCAGGAATGATCACTTCACAGCTATCATGGGCTACGGAGACTATATCAATGGCAACATCGAAATTAGCAGGGTTTATTATGTGGAAGGCCTCGGTCATAATCTGTTAGGTCAGTTCTGTGATGGAGATTTGGAGGTTGCTTTCAGGGAGAAATCTTGTTTCATTCGTGATCTACAAGGAAACGACCTTATGTCTGGCTCGCGTAATTCAAGTCTTTACACCATCTCTATGCAAGACATGGTTGCTTCATCTCCTATCTGCTTACTTTCAAAGGCAACATCAACAAAATCCTGGCTATGGCACCGTCGTCTCTCACATTTAAATTTTCAAACTATAACCAATCTTGCTCGACACAAACTAGTTGAAGGTCTCCCACGATTTCGGTATTCTAAAGATCACCTTTGCTCAGCCTGTGAACAAGGGAAAAGCACTCGTGCTCATTTTCCTTCAAAGGTGGAACACAGCTCTCAGCATGTGCTTCATCTTCTTCACATGGATTTGTGTGGCCCGATGCGTGTGCAAACGATCAATGGCAAACGCTACATCTTAGTAATTGTTGATGACTATTCACGATGGACTTGGGTCTACTTTCTTCGAAGCAAAGACCAAGCTCCACAAATGATCATCACCTTTCTCACGAAAATTCAAGTTCAGCTCCGGAACACCGTCCGCCAAATAAGAATAGACAAAGGAACTGAATTTGTTAATCAAACTCTTCGAGAATTTTATGAGAAAGTGGGAATTGAGCATCAGACATCTATTGCACGTACACCAGAACAAAACGGAGTTGTTGAAAGACGAAACCAAACGTTAGTGGAAGCTGCAAGAACAATGTTAATCAATGCCAAACTTCCAGATTACTTATGGGCAGAAGCTGTATCAACTGCATGCTATACTCAAAATCGTTCAATGATTACTAAATGCCACAACAAAACACCTTTTGAGCTTCTTCATAACCATAAACCGAATCTCAAACACTTTCATGTATTTGGATCCCTTTGCTATCCGAATAATGATCGTGATGATTTTGGAAAGCTCAAAGCCAAAGCTGACATTGGAGTCTTTATTGGATATTGTGAGAATTCTAAAGGTTACCGGATCTGGAATCGTCGTACAAAGCAGGTTATGGAAACGATTCATGCTCATTTTGATGAACTTACAGAAATGGCTTCTGAGTATAACAGCTTGGAACCCGGTCACAACCGCTAAAACTTCCCTCAAACCCCATCATCAGCTGAACAAAGCCCCCAGCTCACTCTTCAACAAATGGAAAGGTTATTTGCTCCACTGTTCAGTGACGATATTTATGAACGTGCTCCAGGTGTATCCGCTGTTTCCGCTGCTCAACCTGATACTACTCTTATACCTGATACACCTGCTACAACAACTACTGTTGAAGAAGCACCACCAGTTGACTCCACCACAACAGTTGAACAAACCGCTTCCAACAATGATGAACCAGCTGATGATATTCTTAATGAAGTACCCTCACCTGCAGATTTTGATCCAAATGCGTTCTTTAACCCGTTTGCTAATGAGACTGCTGCACCAGATGTCGCGGAATCTTCAACAAGCCATTTGAATCCTCAGAATCTGCACAATGTATACCAACATCAACCCTCTATACATCGATGGACAAAAGACCATCCTCTGGAAAATATTATTGGCAACCCGAATCAACCAGTCGTTACAAGACAACGTCTTCACACAGATGGTGAACATTGCATTTATGCTCTCACTGTCTGCCAATCTGAGCCTAAAAACATTAAAGATGCAATGACAAAAGACAACTGGATTGAATCCATGCAAGAAGAACTCAACCAATTCAAACGTCTTGAAGTATGGGAACTGGTTGAAAGACCAACAGGGGTTTACGTCATTGGTCTCAAATGGATTTGGAAGAACAAATTGGATGCTGAAGGGAACGTACTCAGAAACAAGTCACGTCTGGTGACTAAGGGTTATCGACAGGAAGAGGGGATTGATTTTGAAGAATCATTTGCTCCGGTTGCTCGTCTTGAGGCTGTTCGGATATTTCTAGCGTTCGCGGCTCATATGAATATAACGGTCTTTCAGATGGACGTCAAAACTGCTTTTCTGAATGGTCAACTGAAAGAAACAGTCTATGTCAGCCAGCCAGAAGGATTCGTTGATCCACAGTTCCCGAACCACGTTTATAAACTGAACAAAGCTCTGTATGGTCTCAAACAAGCTCCTCGGGCATGGTACAATAAGCTATCATCCTTCCTCATTGCCAATAAATTCACCAAAAGTTCGGTCGATCCCACATTTTCATACAATATCACGGGGCTCACATCTTAATCGTTCAAATCTATGTGGATGACATCATTTTTGGGTCAACACATTTAAAATACTCAAATGCTTTTACAAAATTAATGACAAAACATTTTGAAATGTCAATGATGGGTGAACTCACATTCTTTCTAGGAATGCAAGTTCATCGATCACCCCGTGGTATTTTCTTGAGTCAGTCTAAATATGCCCTTGAATTGTTAAACAAATTTGGAATGCAAAACTGTGACACCTATGCCACACCAATGGCTCATACCAAGAAGCTAGATGCTGATTTACATGGGAAATTGGTGGACCCTACCAAATACCGTAGTATTATTGGGTCACTCATGTATCTAACAGCTAGCAGACCTGATATTGTTTTTGCCGTATATCTTTGCTCCCGTTATCAGTCGAGACCAACTGAAACCCACCTCTCTGAGGCTAAAAGAATCCTCCGATACATAAAGGGAACCATTAACTTGGGGATCTGGTATTCGAAGGATTATGGTTTTGAACTAATAGTTTTTTCAGACGCTGATCACGCAAACTGCTTAGACTCTCGGAAAAGTACTTCAGGAGCACTACAATTTCTTGGTGACAAACTGGTGTCATGGCAATCGAAGAAGCAGGATTGTACATCACTGTCCTCAACCGAAGCAGAATATGTAGCCATGTCGGCGTGCTGTGCTCAAGTCATTTGGATGAGAACACAACTCAAAGACTATGGTTACGTATTTGACAGAATCCCGATGTACTGCGACAATCGGAGTGCTATTGCGATCTCGTGCAACTCAGTTCAACATTCGAAATCAAAGCACATCGATCTTCGATATCATTTCATCAAGGACCAAGTGGAACATGGTACAGTTGAATTATACTTCGTGGGTACAGAATACCAATTGGCAGATCTACTCACCAAAGCCTTGCCTCCCGCTAGGTTTAATGAGTTGGTCCACCGGATTGGTATGCGGTGTTTTACTCAAGAGGAGTTGGATGAACTCTTAAAACAGTCTTAAAAACCAGTCAAACACCAAAATCTCTTTTGTAAATATTTTTCAAAAACAAAATACAAAAATATAAAACCTGATAAAACAACAAAAATATTCTTCTATCTATATTTCTTCAAACATGGCAAGTACATTTCTTCCGTCAACACTCAAATCTTTCAAAATTCAGTATTTTTTCGATCAAGTGTTGAGGGGGAGAAAAATAAATTCTTAACTATTTCAAAATAACCGTGTACTTGCATGTTACCTACTCCCGGTTGTTTCTTTAAAATGGTGGTCACATTTCTGGTTCACTGACACTCCTCGGACTAAAATTTATAACCTTTCATTATTTCTTAAGTCGAGGGGGAGTGTCGTCAAGTTTCTTTCTTAAAATCTTTCGTTTGGTAACCAAAATGGAAGTTAAAAGGCTTTGGATGAAAATGGAAAAGGTGGAGGGACTAAAACTGTCAAAAGCTTAAAGTATTTTCTAATATACTCTCCACCTAACTTCACCACTTCACATTTATTACAAATACCAAACTAATCCTATGCCTATAAATCGTTCAACAAATCCGAAGTTTTGATCATCGATCTGTAAGTGATTTTGTGTTTGTAACACGTTTTTGGTTTTGATTTTCAAACGAATCCAACGGTTAAATTTACGTATATGGTTGATTTTGTGTTCTACGCATATGCGTAAGAACACATGATCATGTTTGTGAGTTTTGTTGTTAAGATAATAGTGTCAAAACGTTTCTTTAACATCATTGATACCATTTTTCTACTCAAAACGCACCCAGAATCACGTATTTGAAAAACTAGGGTTTATGCGTGGGTTTGGGTATTTTCAAATGTGAATGTTTTTTTGTCAAAAAGATAGTTGTGTGATGTTGTTATCATAGTGAATTAATGATATCTAGGCTTTAAAACAACCCAGAAACACTAATTGATTGAGAATTAGAGATTAGGGTTTAATGTTCTTGAGATTTGGGTATTTTTGATTCACTGCGAATTGGATGTTAATACTTGGTTATATCACTCACATGGCTTCTTCGGACTACCAGAAAAACTCTGGTGCACATTCCATGGCTAGATTTCTTACGCGTAATTCATAAACTTTAGGGTTTTAGTTTACGCATAAGGTTCTTTACGCGTAACTGTTTGATTGAGTGTTTGTGAGTAAATTTGTTATACAATGAATGTGGGTGTTAATATTGATGCTGTGATGAATTTATTTCAGGTTTGCTACACGTAAAAATCAGAATCAAGGTTGTTAGATGACTACGCATAAGGATCACCTTACGCGTAGCATGTTATGCGTAAGAGAAATCTTACGCGTACGCGTAAGGTTCTACATAAGGGACTACGCGTATCCTGTGAAGGATATGCGTAAACAGTGACCTCTACGCATAAGGTCTACTCTTACGAGTAAGCCTTACGCGTAAGGTTTATATACGCTTACGCGTAAGCTCTACGCATAAGGTCCCCTGTTCCTACGCGTAATATTTCTTACGCGTAAGTCAGGGTCCTACGCATAAGCTTGCGCCTTTACGCGTATAACTCCTGTTTACGCATAAGCTACCATTTCTACGCCTAAGCCTTGATCAAACCTTCATTATGAACTGTTACGCGTGCGAACTTGTACATAAATAAATCATAACGTAACGAAACCAATAATGTCACTAATAAGCTTAAATGTGTAATATGTTGTGAAAAATATGAGATAACATAAACTTTAAAACCTAAAGTTAACTAACTCTCAAAACTTATCACGACGTCATTGGACTATTGAACAAACAAGTGATTTTGGACTCGTAACAATCATTGACATATCTCATTCAAATTATTAGATAATAAAACCATCTGTTGGCTAACATAATGTCTTTCGATATGTTGGTTCTTTTGGCTAAATGTATTTCAGATCACGACATGGACGCTCAAATGAATGTGGATGCACCAAATGTACTCACCATTGCTGATATCTTCCCTCATGGCTATCCAATGAAGATTGGAAAGAACAACCTTCGTGTTGACTTTGAAACCCTCACCTGTTCAGTGCTTCTTGTCTCATTGCTGTGGATATTCTGAAGAACCATCCTTATCAAAACATGCTCTCCCACTCTGCTACTGTTCCAGAGATCTACATTCAACAGTTTTGGACTACAATGCAAAAGATCAAAAGAAAGAATGTTGTGACGGTGACGCTCAATCACAAGCAAATCACCATCACTCCTGCAGATTTAAGAGCCGTTCTCCTCATTCCTGACATCATACCAACCGAATACTCTACTGCACCTACTGAAGAGACCGTTCTGCAATTTTTGATTGATATTGGGTATGACGAAGCTTCAGGGGTTATTAATAAGCATTCTCACGTGGATCTTAAGAACATTCCTCAGCCTTGGAGAACCCTTTATATCATCATCACAAAATCCGTTTCTGGTCGTGACAGCGGCTATGAGCATCCCAAGCTCGTGGAACTGCAAATCTTTTGGGCTCTGATCAACATGAAACACATCGAAGTTGAAGCTCTGATATGGGATGACATGATGACATTCCTCAAAAAGCTTGGCTCAAAGATTCCTTATATCAAATATACTAAACTGTTGATTCAAAGAGCACTTGGGTACATCCCAGATATCCCCAAGAGAAACAATGACCCTGATAATCACGACATGTTGTCTGAACCCACTCTAACCGTCAGATTTAAGGAGTCAACAACAAAGAAACAAGGTGCTGTGTTGCCAGATCTCCTCCTCTCAGATGAACTCAAAAAGATGTACTCTTATAAAAGATATTTGGTTGCTGTGGAAGAGAACAAATTTGGTTTTCTCGATGAAAAATCTTCTGGCACACCTTCCAGGAAAACCAGAAGAGGAAGTGCAGGAAGTGCTGCAAGCACTGAGAGTCAAAGGAAGTTCCCCAAGAGGAAACCTGGACACAGACGGAGAGTTCCTTCTAACGAAGCTATTTCTATTCCCACACCCAAGCCTGAACCGCCAAGAAAGCTTGTGGACGAAAGCTCTGAAGGTACAGAATCTAAAGAAGAGATCTTCTACTCTGAAACTGCAACCGATACTAATCCTTCAGCAGTCAAACCTCCCAGTCCTATAGCTGAACACGGCAAGGGAAAGACTCCAGTGATTGAGCCTGAAGACGAAAGCTCAGATGAAGAGCCACTGGATACAACATACAGGAATAAGTTCAAATTCATCAGACTCCAACACGTTGCTAAAGAATTTGCTAAGGATCAAATGGGTGGCCCCGGAGGGTCAAGTGGTGGAGCTCTACATACACCAAGTCCTGATGCGGTTAATCGACCCGATACGGGAACTGGTGCCACCACTCTTGAGCAACAACAAAAGCAACAGGAGGAGTCGATTGAGCATGACATTGAGGAACCAGACACTGAGAAGTCAGAGAAAGATAGAGCTGATGAAGAAGCTGCAGCTCAAGCTAAAGCAGATGAAGAAGCTAGGATTCAGGCTGAAGAAAAAGCTAAAACTGAACAAGATGACGAAGTGAACTATGATCAATTTCTTCTAGACAGTCCAACTCGTTCCAAGGAGAAAACTTCTGAACCTCCTAAGGACCCTGAATCTCCTCACATCTCATCATCATCAGATTCATCCTCTCACTCTTCACCACCACCATCAAAAAGATCAACCAAATCAACATCCAAATCAGTGAAGAAGCCAACAACATCTTGGATCTCTCAAGCAAAGACCAGAATCGTTAAAGCTGTCAAGCAGGTCAGAGAGAAAGATATTACAAAGAAGAAGTTAGATTTTCTTGCTGACCAGATACAATATCTTCATGATGAGAAAGACAAGATGCAAGTTGAAAGGGAGTATGTCCAGAAGCTCATGAAAGATGATCTTCAAGGGAAAATGGACGAGATGATCAAAGGATACACTCACAAGTTCCTTCTTGACATCGTTCCTGGAATTACAAAGGAGATGTTTACCAAACAACTCTATCTGAATCTCTTACATCTGGCCAAACAGACTATGAAATCAACTCCAATGCATGTGAACATCAATCCAGTTGATCCCATAATCTTCTCAGATGCTGAATTGGTTAACCGGATGGTAGCTCAAATGTCGAAATGATCTGCAACATTTGCCTCCTACGAAGGTAAATTGTTTGAAGCATTGCTGGAATACCAACTAAAATCAGCATGCAGAGAAGAAGCTGAAAGGCCTAAGCGTCCACGCGACGATGAAGATAAGGATCAAGATAAGAATGACGAGCCTAAACGCCCGAAGAAGTCTGGTGAATCATCTTCTATGCAACCTCCACCCCAACGGACTCCAGCTCAACAAAGGTCTCCTCCTCGCTCTTCTACTGAAAAACCTCAGGATTCTTCTGAGTTACCACCCCAGACTCAGAAAACCGGTGATCACTTTGAGTATACGGGTGGTGACGATGAGGAATTCCATGAGCCCCAACAACAACCCGCCTCTCCTGACAATGTTAAGAAACCAGAATCTTCATCTAGGCCTAAGAAAAAGAAGAAGAAGACGCCTAAGGCTGACGTCGTATCATGGCTAGACGAAGATGACACAGAGGAATTCGACTGGTTCTCGAAGCTTGTTGACTCTACTCCCTACCCACCTGAAGGTCAAGATGCGGTAGAAGGTCGTACATTGGAGCATGCTAAGTTCTTGCAAGAAATATTCCGTGTGAAAAAGATTACGAAATCCGAGTTGAAGCGAATCAAGAATGAAGCATTTCAACTGCTCAAAGACAGCTCGGAAAGTGCTATTGAAGTTGAGTATCACCTTGATAATATAGCACGAGCTATGTCTAACAACATGGATTGGCTCAACCCCGAAGCAAACATCGACTTCACCAAACGGGACAACCCTCCATATTACACCGACTGGTCTAAACCTCTACCAACAATTGGCCAACTAGATCAGCCTAGGATTCCATTCCGATATTTCTTCAACAAAGACTTGGAATTTCAACTACACGGTGGCGATGGTTCAAGGAAATACGCTACATCTCTGACACATCCATTCCCGGCAGCCATATACTCTAACTGCATAGCCATCGAGGAAAGGGCTAACCACATGTTCTTCAACAATGTGGAAGTATATGACCGTGATGCTTTGTATGAGATTCACCATTGGCCGGAACGTCGACGAATCTACTACAGAAGCTGCCAGGTTCAGAAGTCTCAACATGAAGTGTTCAGTACTAAAGTAATCGTGGCTATTAAACATGTTGATCTTTCATCTAAATGGGACTACACTTTCCTCAAGAATATTGTGGTCAAAAGGCAAGACGAAAGGGATTATGCATTCTCTGAAGCGGACTTTGAGAATTTGTCTATCAATGATATTGAAGACATGTACCTTGCCAAAGTACAGGGTCGCATGAGACAATTCTCGACTGAAGTGCAATGTGAATACATCAAGTCCTTACTTATCTTCATCAAAAGAATAGTAATCAAAGAACGTGTAGAAGATCTCCAGCTTGCAGTTGAATCATATCAGACCCGTGTCAACTTCACTCCACCTCAGCTAGATCTTCCCGACATCAACCAGCTTCCACAATACACTCTCGTCAGCAAACCATTTGGCGTAGTTTATCGCAGTGAACTTCAACGAAATTGCTTGATGGCGTGTAGAGATCTTCACAAGTTTGGGGATCACACATTGAAGAAGGTTCGGGATGGCCTCGCTTATAGGTTAAAGGCGATACATGAAGGCATCGGGTCGAAGAAAAGATGGAATTCTCAGGATCGAAGGGATGTGAAGAGGATCATCACTATGATTGATGAAAGGTTGTACAGAAGGGACCAGTTCAGAACTCTGGAGAGCTTTGTAGGTGGTCGTCCCAGGATTGCTCTCGCCGGCTATCAACGCCCTGCTCGCATCCCTGGAAAGATTGATGGACTTCCTGGTACCCCTTAAACTGCTTCTATTTCATAATATTTTGGATGTGTGTTTTATTTTTGACTATGGCTTGTGCACACATAACAGTGTACAACCCGTTCTTGTAATGAAAGAACCCTATGGTACGCTTCAGTGCCACAATCCTTATAAAAGGAGCGAAAGCTTCTTACTTTTAAGTAAAACCTATCAAACCTTTCATTTTTCAAAGGTTTTACTCAAAAGAACAAGTACTTCCCCTTATGATTTTCAAAACCTCAACCGTTAATATCACTTGTTGAGGGGGAGTATTGGATTTAAAACTTTGTTCACAAATTGTTCATAGTGGTCATCCTCCCATAAAACTCAAAATGGTCATATTTATTATCAACATTTCTTCAAAAATAACATTTATATGCCATTTTTGAGGGGGAGAAAATTATGTGATAAGAAATATGTTGTGAAACTGCAAATGAATCTTTGTGCTATAGACTTAACCAACGAATTGACGAAACCTTAAACTGTTAGTAACTCGAAAAGACTTGTCCGGGACGGGTAATAATTTCAAGCTAGTTCGCTAGTGATGTAAACGTGTCTCGCAAAGGACTTGTCCAAGTAGAATGTACCATTCGAGAAACTCTTGGTAGACATGAACTTTGACGAGGTTGACAACCTTTCGAGGATTGTTCACATCTTCAAGATAGTTATTAGAGCTAGTTGTCACCTAAAAGCTGACAATGCAACTCTTTAACTATTCAACGTAACCGTGTCTCGTGAGGAACTGTCTATCTTGAGTCGATCAATTCAAAAAGTGCGCACTCTTCCCTCACTGTGCAGATTTCCGTAAAAACTCTTAAGCACATGTGGAGGGGGAGTATTTCTGCAAAAGATCAAACTTTTACAGTGGTACAAAATGTTTTTCATTCACAAAAACTTTAAGAGATTTTCTTAAAAATGGTTTTTATGGCAATGGAGTTATAAGGTGATTAAGGTTAGGAATAACCGTCCGATGATCCGCCAGAGCCGGAGGGATTTACCCAAGGACACTACCAATAGTTAGAATTAGAAGTCCTTATGTATGATTATAAAAAGGAGTAAATGAGAATCGGAGAAAGAAGGAGTTGAAGAATCAAAAAGAAATACAAAGAAAAGGGTGAAAAGAAATAGCCCTCCAGATTATTCAACTTAAGGCAGACACCGGGTTCAATTCATATGCTACTGGTTGTCACTTGATGACACCGATATTGAAGATTAAAAGTCGTCATGGACCTAGTGACGCATGCACTAAACCTTCTTATCCACTCAAGTTTCTCTCAACAGAAGCTTGTTTCATTCTCACAGGGAACCCTACATAATCTATCGGCTTTCTCTTAGAGACTGCTGATATTGAAGAAGGAGACCCTCTTCCTAGTCTCCGCTCAGGAAAACCAAAACGCACTATTGAGTCTAGAGCCACGAGATTCATCAAAAGATCTCTTAGGTACACTTGACATTTCATCACTTGATGTTCAACAATAAGAACATCAGTGGTACGTTATCGAGTCCTTCACAGATCTTAGCAATCTGTCGAGAACATTTATTAGAGGTTCACATTTGTGATCCTCAGTGATTGAATGGAAACTCCTGCCAGGGTCAACATCTAACAGCCCTGACAACAGGTCACTTCGGTAACTCCCCGCGGATTATGCTTAGTGTGTCTCAAACGGTCTACAGTTGTGAGGTGATGCTTCGGTGTACCTTAGCGACTCATCTGAACTGTAGGTGTACTTCGGTGCATCGCGTTATCTCACTTGTGGGACTCCAGTTCAGGAACGGCCTTTGTGAGAATTAGAGTTGTGTTTTCACACTATGTTGTTAACACTCTCGAAGTTCAAACTTGTAAGTGCCCGAATCCGCTTATTACTAACCGTTTTCATGTTTTCTTCTTATGGAAGCTCTGGAGCGGAATGATCGTGCAGATTCTTCAAATGCTCATGCCAACATCATCACTAATGGAAGTTCTATCCAAAAGCAACACAAAAGTCAGAATGATTCTTCATCAATCCAAAGAATCTACAAAGTTAAAGACTTAAAGAACTTCATCAGTACTATTATCCAACGTTAAAGAGCGTGTGAGCATGTTGAAGAATGACGTGGAGATACTGGAGCAGCGAAGCAGACCTGAGGCAGACTTAATGCAGACTACAACAACATACTATCACTACCATAAAAAAGAACAATGATCAAAGAACAAAGATAAAGATGACGTCAAAGCAGAACTGTTCAAAGAAGACAATTTCTCTACACTGGGGAGATTGTTCGAATCAAGGCAATTCTTCTCACAAGAAAGAAGAATGTCAGAAGACATCAAAGCTACTATTACATTCGCACCTTAACCGTTTATATTCATTCATCACCAACACTTAGGGGGAGATTGTTGGAATCACTCCTAAACCTAAATCAAGTGTTAGTGATTCATATGTAATAGTTAGCTTAATTATTGCCTTTATGTTTGTTTTAGCTTAAGCTTATGTAGAAGGCCCATAAGCTTAGGCCCATGTCCATTAAGGAAAGGAAGGGAGTAGGAGTGTTGCCCTAGCTCCCCTTCCTATAAATACCTTGTAATAACCCTCACTTGAGGGTTGGTTGTTCAATTTATTCTCTTATTCACATCTCTACGCATAACCGGTTTAGTATTTCGTGTGTGTGTGTTTGAATATTATTCATCCGATCTTCTTCTCCTCTCTATCTCTTTCTATTGTGCTTGTGTTGTAAAACTAGTGACCTAACAGGCTTATAAGGGGAAGCCCAAGCCTCAACTATAAGCCCCAGCCCAAACAATTAGGCTAAAATTTTAATAAGCCCCAATTATAAGCCTCGTTAATACCAAATTACTTAATTAACCACAAAAATATCTAATATATACATATGTTAATTTAATTATATATTCTTTTTATTAATTTTAAAATAAAAAGCCCCAGTTTAAACTAATTTGTCAAACAAGTTTATGAAAACAAAAATTTTAGTCTCGGCTTATAATATAAGTCTCAGCCCCAGCTCCAGCTCCAGCTCCAACCCTACCCATAAATAAGACACATAGTATAATCATTGTCGAATATTGTTGATATACTATCAAGTAAACATACATACACATAAAGCACCCACGTTACGATAAGACAAATATATTTTAAGTCCTCTACAAAATGAATATGAATTTAGAAATAGGATTTATTTACTTATTTATTTATATTAGTACATATATATATATATATATATATATATATATATATATACACACACACTAGGCGAGTACCCGCGCCTAGCGGCAGCGGTTTCTAGCGTCAGATAATTAATGATTTGTGATATCGTGGTGAGTGTTTTGTGTAGCGTTTAAAATAGAACGTGAACCGATGAAAATGCAATTGCAATTGCAAACGGTTGTACTATACAATAACTAATGTATAGATAAAATTCTTAACATCTATCAAACAACATATCAAAACATTTAATGAAAATGAAAGTAAACATTACATCAGTTATGAGATAAAAACTAACAACACACGTTACTTGTCGCGTAAAAACTAACAAGGATGGGATTAATGGTGCCGTTGTTAAGAAGAATGCAAGTACCAAAATTAGCATGAATGTGATTAGCCCAAAATATAAAAAAAATGGGCTAATTTTGGCTATTTTGTAAAAGATTTGAGCACATTTAGCCAAATCTTTTTTTTTTAAATGGGCGTATTTAGCCTATAAAAAAGTTAAATGTGCACTAACGGGCACATATTTTATCTTAATTGTAAAACATTATAATTGTTTTTGAAGAAAAACTTATATATATAATATATTTATATAACGACATATCGTTTTCTGTTAAAAAAAGTTTATGGGTTCTAAACAAAAAATAATAAAAATTTGATGATTTGGGGATTAAACATAATGTTTTGAAACCCGGTTCGACCCGGGTGGTTCAGCCGGGTGAACCGTTCCCATCAAAAAACAGGTCGATTTAAACCGAGTCAACCCGACAGGTTGGGTCAAAACGGGTCAAATTAAACAGGGTCAACCCACCGGGTTTGAAGCGTCCCGGGTCAACCCGGTTTTCGATATGTATTAATAGTTTCAAATTTCACTTGTTAGTTTTTGGTTTTCCCTTTATATATAGTATAGCAGGGTACTCGCGCGTTGCGACAGCGGGTACCCTGTCACGATTAACCGGAGAAATAGATCTCGATGAGACCTGATTCACCCGTTTGTATCGGTTTCAACGGGTCCTCTCTAGTTCATTTTCGGATAGCTGTTATTGGTTAGCCGAACCGGTGGCGACACCGATTTTCGGTTGAACCTGTTGGTCCGGTCCGATTTTCAAAACTATATATACCATCAACTTGTTAGCTTGTATGAAGCTTTGTGTGTTTAATTAATTTGTGTAATGTGTATAATAACATGTATTTTTCATTTTATGGTGTTTTAAAAATAACATTAATTAGTGTGTTTAATTATTTTATATTTAGAATTATGTTGTAGCTTGTTTAAATTGTACATTGTGAAAATTTTATTGTACTTTTTAGTAAATGGTTTTTAATAGGTTTTTTTAATTTGGTAGATATGCTATGGGCCAACATTCAGAGCCGTACAAAATAGCAGGTCTAATCGCACCTTATAGAATTTTCCCTTTAACTTAAAGGGGATGTTCCTGTCGCAAAGAACTCCTGACGCCGCCCTCCACCTCGCCCACCCCGCTCTAATCCGGTGGGTTACGTCCTCATCTATCCTTCCTGATTTGTGTATAATCGATCCAAGATATCTAAAAGACTCCTTGGGTGGCAGGATCTGGTCACCGATGTGAATATCAATTTGTTCGTGGTAACCTGTCTCGATCCTCCCAAAATCACATCTCAGGTATTCAGTCTTCTCTCTGCTCACCCGAAGACCATTGTCTTCAAGAGCCTCCCTCCATTTCTCAAGTATGGTGTTTTGGTTTAGGTGCTTCATGTTTTTGCTTTAGCCTCTGGACCTTGTGTGGTTTTGCTTTGCTCTGTGCTGCCCCCTTTAGTTGGTCTGCTTTTATGTGTGCCTCGCCTCTTTGTTTTTTTTGTTGTGCTTGGATGTTGGCTACTTTGCGTGTGCTTGAGCGCGATTTCTTTCTTCCCTTTATGCTATGTTTGCTTGTTCGGTATGCTTTCTTTGTCTGCGTTTTGCATATTGTTTTTACGTCTTTTGCTCTTATTTCCTTACTATCTCACCCGCACACATGCACTCGCCGGAGGTCTCGTTGGAAGCAGGCTCTCTACCCACTGGTTTACCCTGGTGTAGGGGTAGGATCTGTCTACATTTTACCTCCCCCGGATTGGGTTTGTTGTTGTTGCTTTTAATTGGTTGTATAATATGAATAAGTTATTGTTCTTTTAAGTAATGAGATGTTTTAATAAGTGTATTAATTACACAATACATTTCTCTCACATTTGACTTTCAAGTTTTCACTTTTCAAAGTTTGACCGTTTTTCTATTATATGTAGTATAGATTATATACTCCCTCCGTCCTTAAATAAATGTTCACTATTGACTTTTTAAGTCTTTGTTATTCAACTTTGACTCTTTTTATTTTTTTTTATTTTTTTGTGTTATGTAATACTTGATGCAAAATATATGAATGGATTGAGTTTTATATTTATTTTTACTAGTATAATTTTCATCAAGTATTATATAACACAAATAAAATAATTTAAGATTAAAGTTAAAAAAATAAGACTTTGAAAGTCAATACTGGACATTTATTTTGGGACGGAGGGAGTAATAAGTCAATTATTAAGGTTAGGTTTATGGACAAAAGCCGAAACCGAGCTGTTAGTTATTAGTTCAGTCGATTATTTTGGTTTCTTTGCTCACCTTTAGGTGAGACTGCGTCTTATTTTCTTATTTGTTTGTGGCTTACAAATAAGGGTCTAGTGGATGTTACGGATTTTTAGTGAAACTTTGCTTTGTTATGTTAGTTCTCGCACAAAGTAACGACTTAAATTTTCTTAAATATACTTGACCCGATAGAAATTGCGTCTCTACTAGTTACTTAGTAAGTCTATTAATATGTAAAATTTAAATTCGATTTTTTTAAAGTCAATCGTCATAATTAAAATTGTATTTTTTATTCATTTTCCCCTAATACAATAATTCAAAAGTTTTGCACATCCTACTTATTTTCCCCCGATTTCACCACTAAAAATAGATATATGTATAAATTTGTTTAGAAAATAATTAGAGTTCATACATTATGATAAAACAAAAGGTCACAAAACTAGCATACTAAAACAAGCAAGGTATTACCTAATTCATATTATGATTATGAGAGATAGGCAATGTGATTGAGCTTTCTAGGTTTTGGTGTCAGAATTGTAAATAAGAGTAACAATCATTTCTGAGCTTTTAACCTTTGATGATTAACAATTTGTTTTGCAATAAGCATTTAACGTTTAGTTTTTTGGAGCGTATGCTTTTTGTAGAATCGTAAAGAGGAGAGGGGTAAATACGTTCTTTTTAACTTCTTTTATGTTTAATTTGATTATGTGTCAAGTTTGCATGCAAGGGTGTGAACAATATAACATTATAAATCTTAACCAAAGAGTTTAGGGAAGAGACACAAACACAACGATTTATATTAGTTCGGGATGAGGGTTTTAGATCATCCGTACATTTAGTTGTGAATCCACCATACCTATATTATGTACTATTGTTAGACTATGAAAACCTTGTAGGTATTATATTCTTATATTGACTATTTATAATGTAAATGACCTAAAACCCTAATGAACCTTAAGCCTACAAACCGGGCTTGGCTTACTAATATATACTTTAATACTCTCCAGCAATCCGAGCGGCAAAATCGAGAATGCTCAGATTGAATTAGATTAAACAATAAAGAAATAATAATAAGTTTGATGAAGACAACCGACAGAAAACGGTGACAAAGTTTCAAATAGAAGCAACAAAGTAAAAGCAATAATTAATTTGTTGTTGAAGACATCCGATAGCAACCAGTGGCAAAATTTCATCTGCAACAGCGAAAGTAATTGTTGAATGAAGCAAACGTGTGAAATATGTTGATGGATGGTTGTGAGTTAGAGTTATTGCATGGGATATAAATTAGGTACGTGGGAATTAAGGTAGGACTTTTTCCTTTTGCATGATGAATTAATGTACAATTGTAGTGGGATAGCAGCAAGCAAGAAGATAATGCACTGAGTGCTAAAGCAATAGGCATGAAAGAAACGAGGGGGAATTAAGTTGCGGCTAGGGTTTGATGGGGTAGCCTATGGGATGTGGCTCAACGTAGCCACTTAGGTCTAAGGATCATACCAGCTCCGATACAATGTTCGACAATGAAAATCATGTAGGTATTATATTCTATTTATCGACTATTTATAATGTAAATGACCTAAAACCCTAATGAACCCTAATCCCACAAACCGAGCTTGGGATTACTAATATATGCTTTAATAGTACCAAATGCAGTGGATAAACCATACACCTTCTACACCTAGACCCGAGCTTGCACCTTGATGACATCAAATAATCCTGATATTTAAGTGTCAATTTCCCTTTAATATGCTCATTATTTGTATCGTTTATATGGATATATGCTTTGATTCCTTTATATTTCGTTTCTAGGTTGTAAATGAGCATAGGAATTAAGGGGATGTTTGGTACGCATGAATGGAAAGCTGAGAAAGGGAAAAGAGGTTGATTCTCATGTTTGTTTGACATAAGAATGAAAACAGGGAATTAGATTACCATTCTCATTCCCCCATTTTGTTTCTTTAAAAAAAGAGGAGAAAGGTGGAGAATGAGAATTTTAGAAGGGCTCTTTCTCTCTATCCATTCTCTAGTGAATGAAAAAATCACGGACAAAAATTTACGTTTTTTATTTTATTCATTTTTTTTTAAATTCACGTTTTTTTAATTCACGTTTTTTTTAATTCGCGTTTTTTTCTTCGCTTTCATACGTTTTCGTCTGTTTTCATTCGTTTTCATACGTCTTCGCCCGTTTTCATACGTTTTCGTCTGTTTTCATACGTTTTCATTCGTTTTCATACGTTTTCGTCCGTTTTCATCAGTTTTCTTTCATTTCCGTCCATTTTCATACGTTTTCGTCCGTTTTCAGACGTGTTTTTACGCTTTCATAAAAACAAATGTGAATAAAAAAGAAAGACAAAAAGACAAGAAAAAAAAGATGGACTTAGGTTTATCTATTAAATTTTAGATTAATCCCCACCATTAAATCAAACTAGATGGATGGTGAGGATTTGTCCCTTGGTAAGCATCAAAATAAGAGTAAGCATTTAAACTTTTCTCTACTTCGTAACATGTAAAAAACCCTATAGCAGAAAATTATACAAATATTGATGTGCATATACTAGTCTTTGTAAATCAGGTTTTAATTGCTTATTCTCTACGTGTATATACTAGTTCGATCATGAATATTATACAATATCCATATTTTTTATTAGTTGTGTTTAGTGCAATGTGTAGAAATATGATTTTTTTTTGTCATTTTTGTTTCATCGTAGAGATGATATACTATATTTTTATATGACAAAAAACTTGAATTATGTTTGCATAATTGTAATTATGTGACCTGATAGCGTCAAATAAATCAAATAATCAACGTGACTAAAAAACCTGAAATATATATATATATATATATATATATATATATATATATATATATATATATATATATATATATATATATATATATATATATTCATTCTTTTATGTACCAAACAAAGGAATTGATTCTTTAATCGATTCTGACACTCTATTCTCTATTTTTGCCAAACACTAGAATCCATTCTCTAATATCAAACTTATTCTCTTTCTATGCCATTCTATTCTCCAATGCATTTCCATTCTTTGTGATTCAGTCGTACCAAACGTCCCCTAAAGAGATGCGGAATTGGAAAAGAACCTACAAAGATACACACTTTAGTATGCTGATTGTGAAGAGGTTATGGTGTAGTTCCACTCTCCATTTACGCCGTAACTATGAATTCAAATATAAAGACCAAGTCAACGTTAACCAAGGATTACGACTTAACTACCACATGAGGTTACGCCGTAATATTCAGAAGTCTTAGAGATTTTTATGACTAAGAAGGTTACGCCATAACCAATGTATGAGGTTACGACATAAAATGTAAACAGAAAGGTACTTATGATATCGACAAGATTACGACGTAACCAAGAATGAAGACTATGGCGTATTTGAAACCCTAGGAGGTTACGGCGTAACTATCCATCTAGGTTACGCCATAAATATCTATTTATGGATAAGATCGGGGATGATTACACTAGTTACGGCGTAGCCACAAATCAAGGTTACACCGTAGCTGTGTCGGGCCTATAAATATCAACCCTATTTCCAGTATTTTACATATCCTTCTCACCACAAATCACCAGAGAACGAAGTAGGGTTCCACAAGGAAGATCTACAATAGCATACAAAGCCATTTCTAAGGAAGAAAAAACACCATAACATCAATAAGTTTTAGCGATTATCATTTCTTTTACATTTACGATTCCATGTCTTTCATTTCCATGCAAAACATTAAATCTAGTGTTCTTTATAATATGATCGGCTAAGCACCTTTGGTGCTAGCCTAGTTATGATTCCTTTCATGTATTGATTATGTTTTCGTGCTTTATTGTTGCTTCTAGTGTGTGCATGCATAGTTTTTCGATAAATCCTATAGTTTTGGTAGTTTTGAAGACCGGTTGTACTTCTTTCACTAGGAGAATTGACCATAGGACCCTAGTGTGATTGGTTGTGAGGAATGCCAATTCCTTGTGTGCTAATTGACCATAGGATCACTCTCCGGGTTGGATGAAATTAAGAAGTTAGATGTATGGTCTAAGTTCCGAGAGGCCGGGCCACACAAAGAAATAATCTAGCATATAGCGGCACTTAATGACTCAAACTAGTCTACCGTACTTCTGCTTACTACAAAGGGTAGTACCTTTGGTTGTAGAAAGGATTCTAGGGAGATAGGCTGGGCGAATTTACCATAGGAGTCTAGTGAATCTTATGGCCCACTTGAAGCGGTAGATGGCTTAATTAGAAAACGTAGTCATTGCTTGATATGATGAACAACTAGGCTAGTACACTTTCTCTCTATCGATTTCATCTTAATTTATTTTTAGCATTTCATTTCTGTTTATTAGTTTAATTGATCAATCAAATCAAAACCTGCTTAAAAACGTGACATTAGAACTTAAGTTAGGATCCATTCATATAGCTCTTGGGACAACCTCGACTTTACCGAATACTACACTACACATGACCGGGTACACTGCTCGTAAGTGCATAAGGTGGACCATAGGCAGACGATACTATTATAAATATTAAAACATGGTCAGAAATCCTGCATCGAGTTTTTAGCGCCGCTGCCGGGGAGCTATATTTGGATTTTTGTTTAAGTTTTTTTTATTTTAATATTTTTGTTTTTCTCACTCTTTTCTTTTAGTTTCAGCTATCATGGAAGTTGTGGACATTGATACGCTTACTCTGGAGGAGTACCTTGCTATGACTCGAGAAGAGCAAGGGCCAGGGCTTGTTAGGCCAGATATTGGAGCGGATGTCCATTTCGAGATCAAAAACCATTTCATGAGGGAATTACGTGCAAATCCCTTTTCCGGAAACAAGACTAAAGATGCTTACGAGCATGTGGAAAATGTCTTGTACATCGTGAGCCTCTTCAACATCTCAGGTGTTTCTCACGATGCTATCATGCTCCGAGTGTTTCCAATGACACTCACTGGAGCCGCTAAAAGATGGGTTGATATGTTGCCCGCTGGACCCATCAACACATGGAATCTTCTTAAAATACTTTTCATCCAACGCTATTGCCCTCCTTCTAAGATGTCAAAGAAACTAGAGGAGATCTATAATTTCAGACAAGAAGGTGATGAAACATTATACCAAGCTTGGGATAGGTATAATGATCTTCTCTACATGTGTCTAACTCATGACCTTAACAACCAGCTGAAGGTCAACTTGTTCTACAAGGGGATTAACATCGTGACAAGACATATGCTAGATTCTCAGGGGTCGATCCCTGGAATGACTCCTACTCTAGTCATTGAGGCTATTCAAAAAATGGCTGACCACTCACATGGTGGCATGAAGGAGGCAGCAATAGAAGCATTGGAGGAAGTTTGGACGGTATTGCTGTTATTACTAACAAACATGAAAGTCTTGGCAGGGATATGAAAAAGCTAAAGGAAAATGTGCATGCTATTCAAGTAGGATACGACACTTACAAAGGAGCTCATCTAGCCAAGGATTGTCCCTTGAATGATGAGAAATCGAAAAGGTCAAATATGGAAAAGGAAGACCTTTTCAAGGAAACAGTGGTAATAGCAATGGGTACCGTGTAGAACCGCCGGGGGTACTACAATCGTGCACCTTACGGGGAAAGAAGGTCTAGCTTTGAGGAGACCATCAACAAATACTTGGAAGAGTCAACAAAAAAGCATAAAGAACAAGATGAATGGTTGAAGAGCTTTTAAGAGAGCACTAACAAAAGTCTGATTAGCCATGATGAGTCTCTTAAGAACCTCGAGGCAATGATTGGAAAGCTTAGTGACGATGTGCATAAAAGGAATGCAATGGGAAAACCTGAGGTGCAATGCAATAAATCCGTCGGAACCTGCAAGGCAATTTTCTCAGAAAAAGAGGTAAACGACTCCAACGAAAACTTCCATAATTGTAATCAAATATGTGGAGTTTCGCCAAATGATGCTATTCCAAGACAGTTACCAAGTAAGGAACATAGCTCGGAAAGCTTTACCATTCCTTGCATTATTGGTAATTACAACTTATCTGCGTTAGCCGATCTAGGGTCTAGCGTAAATGTCATGCCACTATCGCTATTGCTAAACCTTAAGCTAACTAGCCTTAGGAAAACCAATCTAAAAATTGAAATGGCGGATATGACTAGAGTAACTCCGGTGGGGATTGTGGATAATGTGATAATCAAGGTTGACAAATTTTTATTCCCTGCTGATTTCGTTGTTATTGACATGGCAAATATTCCTAGGGAACACCTAATCCTAGCAAGACCTTTTCTTGCTACTTCACACGCCCGCATTAAAGTTTTTGAAAAGAAATTTCACTTGGAATTAATAACGATATGGTTGTGTTCAAAATAAATAATGGTTTATGTCATGAAACGAGGAAGTAGGAAGTAGCTAGTTCATGCATTGCTGACATGGCTATTGATAATGAAACCCCTTCATATTTAAGATATGAACATGACTAATTCCTATGATAGCGACGGATCTTTTTGGAATGATAGCGATGAAGAAGATCAAGCATTAGATGAGAGGGAAAACGGAAGAGCTTCGTTAACCGCGATAGGGAGGTTACATTGTTGTGCACCAATGACAGTCATGAACGATTGGTCGAAGGTTACTATACCAACATGTGACCCGTTTGTCAAATGTTGCAATGGAGGGGGCCAATTTAGGTTGAGGCAATTGAAGAAAAAAGAAAACGTTTGGTGGTGCTTTGAAGATGAAAGTGTGATTAAAGAAACTCGGTTTCGTAACAACTTCATGAGCGCTAACTTGAACGAGAAGGTTGAGTGAACGGTTCACTTTTGTAAACTGGCTAATATGACATATGTAGGAATGGCACAAGCTTGGCCTACATGCGATCCCTTTCTCATAAAATGCAATGGATGAACGACACAAGCTTTGTTTTGTTTATTTTCTATTTACACCAATTATAAATGTTTCTCATGGCTTATCCTACCCTTATTCATTCTTCATCCAACCTTTGATTTATTGAGATTAGGAATCGAGTAATCTCGAGTATCGTGGTCATCGTTACGATCATGTATTCGTGATTTTGTTGCCCTTTTTGATATAATATTATTGGAAAGATTCCTTAGTCCTAGACTTTAGCTTATTCGAGGTAAGGAGAGAGCAGTCACGAGTATCATGGTCGTCGTTACGATCCTGTATTTGTGGTTTTGTCGCCTTTTGTGGAATATTGGTATCACTAGAGGCTACAAAGAATGACGAACCCTTAATCCTTCACATTTTTAACCCATTTTGCCTTTGAAATTGGTAATTGTCCTAGAATCTAGTAGTGGAGATATGTATCCTTGCCAAGCTTATGATAGAATACTCATCATGACTATGTAATTGAGCGTACTACTAAATTAACACCCTAGATTAGTTATGAGAGATGAGTAAATTTCATTTCTTATTTTGTGAGGTATAATGGTTATGCACTATTGGTTAAGTTAATTACTTTGATGCTTAATTCCTAAACCAAGGTTAGGGATGTTTTCTAATTACTTAATCTAGAGTCTACTTGAGAACAAGTAGAAGTCAAGTGAGAGGATATGTGATAAGTCCTAAATTACTGAATATTTATCACATGATTATTGCAAGTATATTGCATGTTTATGTGACAAATCGTAATTTCAGGTAATTTTATAAACTTTAAAATTTTACTATTCATCTCGGGAATTTTAGTATTCATCGGTTACTATTTATCATTTTACTATTCATCGTTTTTGAAGTCGATTTGATAGTTTGAAAGGTTATTTCAAAAATTTACTATTCACGAAACACTATTCATTCTCGGAGAAAAATCACTATTCATGCTTCACTATTCATCATTTTTCGTAAACTAGGTTTACGAGTATCAAATGCGCGTAACCGTAAGGGTTTAGCTGCGTATTTATGAAACATCATTGAGGACATTTCATATAGACTAGATTTAGTCTACATATCATTAGTAACATCATCATCATATTAGTTCATGCATGGATTTGCATATTTCATTAAACGTTTATTTTTTTTATTAAATAAACGATATCGCATAATCATTTATTTTGAATAATTGATCCGACACTTCCAAAAATAATCCTAATATACTTTTATACTCATTTTAAGACTATAAAAATTATATTATTAGTTTACCCGATGTTTTGAATTTATTTTGTATATAAATTGTTATATATAAATATTTACGACGGTTTTCGTAAATACTACTCGATAATTATTTATTCACTCAATTCTTGCGAGAGATGTATTTTTATAATTTTTACGACTTCGATATACTTTATTTTGTTCCGTTAAAATCTATTTCTAGCTAACGCTACCCTAAATACCTATTTATACTTACAAATTATACACTACACTTATCATATAAAACATTTACTTAATAAAAATTTCCCCACTTTTCTTCCTATCCTATCTTGTCGACCAAAACAATGACACAACACATTTTCACATAAAAATCTTTACTAGCTCTTACACATATTCACTTGTAGACTAACACTTGTATCATTTTCTAATATTACATTAACTTATACACATACTAACACATAATACTTAGGTGAAAAAAGAAAAAAAAAAACTCTCTCTACCTTCAACACCATAACCGGCCAAGGAAGAAAAAAAGGGAAGAAACACAAGTTTTTCAAGATCAAGTTATTTTACAATCACTAGTATACTCTCTTTAAGGTTTTTCAATAAAAACCTAAGGTATTTAGGAAAAACCTTGTTCCATAAACCTCATCACTATACTATTAAGCATTTCATGATCATTTTTACTCTTTCATAATATTCATGAGTTATTTTTATCATTCTAGTAGAAAACATGCAAATTACATGTGAATCTATACCACTTTTAATGTTTTTAGTACTTATAATTAGTATATATCATCCTATAATTAATCCCTTGAAACATATCATTTTTGATAATGTTTAGGAACCCATGACACCCTAAGAAGGTGTATGGTAGGTTTAGAATAGATTTGGTGTTGATTTGAAGTGGTTAGAATAAGTATTACGCTAGAAAAACCATTATCGGCAACTTAAAAATAGGGTCTGATCATTTTTGTGAAATCTGGAAATTTCGACAGTTTATAAATTATTTTGGGCTAGATATTCAGAAAATATACTTTAAAACGAAACCGTGGTCGCTTGAACGGGTTAAAACGGAGTTACAACGAAGAAGTTATGCTATTTTCAAGTTTAACGACGAAAACTATATTTTCCGGAAACACAACATGTTGTCCAGATTTTTAAGGGTCAAAAATGAGTCTTAGGCGTTATCTAAATGAGTCGATTTATCAAAAATATATTAGTATACTTTAACTCGAAGCTAAGGACATATAAAACGTAGAAAACGGACTTATAACGACTAAATTACACGCGTTTAAATAAGGTTGCCGTAACTACTTTCACAAGTATAACATATATATATATTTTCTAATAGCCAAACTAGTTGTAGCTAGTGACCATGTTGAGAGTCGTTTTTCACATCGATAGAATACTTTTGAGAAAATGATGTCTTCTAGTAAAAGTAAGTTCACCTAGCCTATTTTCCAAAATGTTCAACCGTTCGTCAAACGGAGTTGTAACGAATAATATACGGTCACTCAAACTTTGTCGAAAACTAATCTTAAACAATATTTTTAGTCCAAGTACCCTACTTCATCTATATTTTTCTCCATGATCGAGACCTCTATGATCAAAAGTTAAAAGCTCAGACTTTTAGATAATGTGACAAGCTTTCCAAAACCATTGAGTTTGTTTTCTAACACTCGATATTCACTATTTTACGACTAGCTTTTCGAGGTCATTTAGCCATTTTCATGAATTGTCAAAGTGTATTGTTTTACGACGAAATGCTATAATTTCTTGATAAATCACTAAACGACTATCGTAGGATGTTGTTTCAACGTAAATACTTGTAAAGTAATTTGTAACTTGACAAGATGTCATAAACATATATTTCGACGATAAACTGTATTTTCAAAACTGCACAAGTGGTATAGATTACATGTGGATTTGCTTGTACGATATATATTCATGAATTATAATAGATCATATCATTCATAATAGGTCGCAGTTAGAGATTTGCACCGCATTTCAGTGTACTCACTTTTGCCATCACATCATTGTATCAAGTGAGTTCCAGAGCCCCATTTTCAATTGTTTTTATACTACTTTTGGGGGAGATACATGCTCAACTACTTGTTTTATTTTAACTTCTACATGTTACTGTGAGTTTCGTAGCCCCTACTTTTGTATGTTTTGAACTATTTTGGGGGAGATACATGCTTAACTATTTTTCACAAGTACTTTAGATTTTTAAGGATAACTTCTATCATGATCACCATCGTTTCAAAACCGAATGTTGTACTATATCAATTGTTCTTGTTTGCGTGCTATAGTTCTACGTCGAATAATGTGCTATATCAGTTGACTACTGATACATTGAGTCATGTACTATTGATTATGTGCTATGGTTCTACGTCGAGTTAGGTACTATTGTGAATTCATTTGACATCATGTGCTTGAACATAAACTATACATATTTTGGCAGTGGATTGTAAACACACAAGTTGCAAGTTTTGTATGGGCGGAACTTGGAACTGGGTGGATTTGCAATGCCTTTGCTGCATGAACGTTCTTTAAAGGTTTTTCATGACAACACAAACTCTATGAACTCACTCAACCTTTGTGTTGACACTTTTAAGCATGTTTTATCTCAGGTATCTAAGGCATACACTTCATGGCATGCATGTGGACTTATCATAGAGGCGTGGTGACGACGAGTCTCACATGGGATTTATGCACTTCAAAAACATCGTTTGGCTTGTATCAAATTTATTTCCGTACATGTTGACTATCATTTGGGACCTATACTTTGTAAACTCTGATTATTTTACTAAATCAAACGATGTATTTTCCAAACGACACTTTAAGTCGTTCAATATAACTGTAACTGTGATGCTATGGCAGTCACCCCCAGGTATTCCATTCCGCTGCAAAACAGGTAATTTGGGGGTATGACAGTTTATATCTGATTGATACTTAATTGCCTTAGTTTTCCAATTTCAGTGATTGTGGAGCAATATTACAAAAGACATGAAAAAAGATATGATTTAGAGATGTTTTGATGATTTTGTATACAAATTGTAAAAGAGCATACGACAGATGTTTTGATGATTCTATATGCAAGCTGTAAAAGAGCATATGACGCATGAAACTTTGGACATACGCCGTATTTATATATGGAAGAATTCACTAAGTGTTGGTGAATATTGAAGCATACGGCGTATTTAACTCTCGCAATACGTCGTATTTGAAAGCTCTACAGTTAAAGCCCAAGTCAACTATTGAAGGCATACGACGTATGAAAATCTGGCCATACGTCATACTGAAGATCTTATCCCCATTCCAAGTATATCGAAGATTAGAAGGTATAGTACGTATTTAACTTTGGGAATACGCCGTATTTAAAAGATACGTAGAATATGCTTGAAATATGCTTTCTTCGTCAGCAATTAAGATATCCAGATTCCAGAATACGCCATGTTCCAGCCCTTACAGAAGACTATAATTACAAACTATGTACGAGAGTTTATGATATCATTCACTCACCACTCTCAACCACAGCCGAATTTCCCCATTCCAAGGCCCCATGATCAGTCCTAATAGCTAGAATAGATCAAGGAGAGAAGGTCTCGTATCATCACATTAGGTTTAATCGTTTAATTTGTATATCAATTTCATCATGATTTCTATTTGTTCTTCGTTTGAATTATCTTATTGTGCTTTTACATACATTATGGGCTAATACTCTTGTGTGTTAGCCATGTTTATGAATATTATCTGATAGTTATTTATGTTTGTTTAGATTTAATGTTTAGTATTGTTTAGTTTATGTGTTTATCGTTCAATACGTGCTTGTTTTTATGTTTGAGTATTTTAAGTCTAGTTATCGCATGGACTAAGTGGGTACTAGACGTATATTATGAGAACACTTAAGTTAGCATAGTGTTCTTCTCGCATGGACCAAGTGGGGAAGAGTAGTTATCGCATGGACCAAGTGGGTACCATAGATAAATCACACACATTAGTTGACACGGCTTAATACATGCTTGTAGTCCGATAGGTGCATGGACCAAATGGCCTAGGAGATTACTTGTGTAGAGGCTAGATGCATGGGCCAAGTGGTCTAGTCTAGGTTAGATAGAAGTATGGGAGTATTGTCTGGACGAAGGAGATACTCCCCATACATCCAGATGTCACCAATACTTTACAATTATATCATTGCACTGATAGACGGATATCTAAAATGTAATATGATTAACATGGCTAGCACTACTTTCTCCTATCGATAATAACAAACGTAGTTTAATTAGTTTAATTTACTTTTCTGTTTAAGTAGTTATAATTACAAATCAATCAATCAAACCCCCTTTTAAATCTGTAAAACTCACTAGGTTAAATCTAAGCATACTATTCCTGAGATCGATCTTGTACTTACCCCATTGACTACATCTGATCGGGTACACTGCCCGTGAAAGTGTGTCCATTAAGGTATAAGTCTGGCAAAATATAAATTAAAAACTTGAATAAAAATACCTACAACGAAACACATCAATAGATATTTAATCTCATTTTCTATCTTGAAGCTAACACGAAAACACATACACGCCATCGGTTATCAATGGCATTAGCATTTGGGCTAGGAGGTTCATTTATTTTAGTCCATATTTCATCATCTACAAAACATCTTTTAAGAAAATCATGAATTACTTAGACATGACTTCTCGGGATTGTGTCCCAATCGACCATTGCCTCTTCCTCGAGAATCATTATTCTTTTCCTTTTGTTTTCTTGATACGGTTCGTCAACATAGTATTTCATCTATATATAATATGTTTGATACTTGTGATGTGGTATAGATATATAATTGCTTTTTAAGTATGTGTGTGCCTAGCCTTAATTTGTGACATCTTCTAAACATTCTATTGGATTAATAATGCATTTTGATTGTATTACATTTGAAAACTTTTTAGTTATGTGCATTATTTAGACCAACAACAAATTCACTTTAACACCTGGAATGTGAGGATTTCTTTCAAAAGTTATTGCACGGTTTTGATTATGAAAATGAATATTCATGTCTTCTTTGTTCATGTAAGCTCCTTTACTTCTTGTTTGAAACATTTTTCATCTTAAGATGTTGTGCAAAGAATATCATGCAAGATGGTTTTGGAAACAAGAGGATATATATGCAAGTGTAAGAAGAAGAGTTCTTGACAATGCTTACTTAGAAGTTCTTGTTAAGACGATCTCTTCTTCTTCTTCTTCTTTTTCACTTGCTTCCTTTGAACCAAAAATTATGGTGTATGTGTGTGTTTTTTGATTTTGAAAATTTTAACTAGCTAATGGTGTTAGATGAAATGAATGTTTGTTTGTTAACGATGTTATTTTTTGGTTATTAGATCTATTTTATGATACCATGTACCTAATTATTTGTTTAAGATGTGCTGAGAATGTAAGTAATCTTTGTTAGATAGTGTATTAGGTTGGCGATTAGTTGGAATTGGATGAACATACACCATAATTTTTGGTTCAAAGGAAGCAAATGGAAAAGCAGATGAAGAAGAAGAGATCGTCTTAACAAGAACTTCTAAGTAAGCATTGTCAAGAACTCTTCTTCCTAAACTTATATATATATATATATATATATATATATATATATATATATATATATATATATATATATATATATATATATCCTCTTGTTTCCAAAACCATCTTGCATGATATTCTTTGCACAACATCTTAAGATGAAAAATGTTTCAAACAAGAATTAAAGGAGCTTCCATGAACAAAGAAGACAATGCTGACGTCACGTGCTGACGCGCCAACCTGGCTTGCCGGGACTGCAGTTTATGTGTTGAACTTGTGTTTGTGTTTGGCTTTTCGGTTATAATAATTTTATTCACCAATTGCGTTGCAAGGTAAATACTTGGGATCTTGGATGAGGATTCCAAATTATCAAGCCGACTTCATTGTGTATTTTAATCATTTAGCAATACCATACCAATTCAATTATCGAGAATTCTCTTCAACTAGATATCTAGTTCATATACTTGCTTGAATTTTAATCATCTTCTTACACTTTATCTTATTCTATCTACCACATAAGATTGGATAAGTAGACTTAAATTTGACATCATCAACAACAGTTTGAGCTATGATCTCATGCACTATTTTTGTCTTGGTAAATGACAAATTATTTTTCATGCTTTATCGAGTGTGATTGGGCAGGTAAACTCTAATTAATATCAATGATAATAAATTTGAGTTATGAGTTAATGTTAATCTCTTATTTCGGTAAATCATTTTGTTAGCTTTCAAGTCTATTGCACATTAGATTCGCATGAAGAATTCGTGATAATATCAACCATAGTTTGATTAATATATTGATACATATCCTTCATCTTGGGAAATAATGAATGTTTTTCTCTTTTTCATGCCTTTCACATAAGTCCTATCCACATAATTTAATCAAGCTTTAAGATCTTGTTAAAGACCATGCAAGCATTTCCTAAAACACTTACAACTTTTGTAAGTCTACAAAGTATGGAGGATGTGTACCATACACAATCCTTCTCTACGACTATGTTTTGAGAAACATATTTATTTATTTTTTCATTAAACACTTAAAATCACATATCCACAAGAAAAGCAAGTAGAGTATGAATTGATTCAAATACGTGCAATTCGGATATGAAAAATGTCATATAAATCCTAAGTGTGCTTAGCTTGTGATCTAAGGATTCTTATCTAACTCACCACCTATGACTTGCTCTATTTGGTGACCCCTATTTGGTGATACTTAACTTCTTTTACTTCTTTAGACATGACTTCTTCCAAGTCATCATCATCGAGTGAGGGAGACCTATTATGGTTTTGAATGACTTGTTCTTCAACCACATCATCTTTTACCAAAGGTGATGATTTAGATTCGGGTAGACTTTCATCAAAGGTCACACTGAGAGATTTCTCAATCATCAAAGTTTTCTTTTTAAGCACTATGTATGCTTTGTTTGTTTGGGAATATACTAAGAAAACATCTTCGTAAGACTTTTGGTTGAACTTGATGAGGTACTCCTTAGTGTTAAGTATTTGAAAGGTTTATGGATATAATTTAATATGCGTATGACCGGATTCGAACTCGAGACTTCGGGATTGCACACATTACGTTTGAGAATTGATGTTAAAATAATTAATATATATAAACGTTATTATTATTAATTATTTGTCACGAAATAAAACTTAACGATAGTTAATATTTAACGAGGTTAGACTAACGGTCGTTAAATGTAAACTACAAGGACTAGAGATGAAATTAGTGGACAAGAAAGATCTAGAACCCCTCCTTGGGTTGCATGGCCGGTCGTGGCTCCCTAAAGCCCAATGGAGATCTTTTCTTGGTCACCAAGTTAAGTTACCTATAAATACAATCCCTTGTATTCATTCATAACTTAACCTTGGATCACTTTGAAACCTAATTTCTTTCTCCTCTCTTTCCCTCTTGGTTTGGCCGATCGTGTACCACCCTCCCCAAGGGTTTCGATTTTTCCAACTCCAAGAAACTAGTGTTTGGTTTTATTTGTAATTCAAGAACCTAGCTTTTCACATCAAATCGATATTAGTACGTGTGTACAAGAACGAAGGACAAATACAATTGTGTTTGTGGTATATTTTGGGTGTCGACTTCTTTGGGTCGAATTGATATAAACCTTAAGTTAGGGTTTGGGTTTTTGTTCCTTGTTCTCAATATTGTGTGTTTCTTGAATTGCTAAAAGGTACGCATATTCTTTTATTCGGTTAATTCAATTACAAGTATTTTTCCTATTACTTCCGCTGCATGCTTTGATGATGTTTACTTGTTTTTAATAATTGTTATGATTAGTAAAACCCAACAGTGGCATCACGAGCGTTAATATGTTGTAATTAATTACCGAAACACATAAAAATTGAATCTTTGTGATTATTACATGCTTTTATTGGTTTCTAGGGTTTTGAAATTGAAACCCTAATTTTTTTTTTAAATGGGTCGATTACCCTTTTAATTATTAATTAGGTTTTATTTTTTTGTAAAACTTGTAGAAACCCTAGGATTGCATGTATATTTTATGTGGTTTTAATGAATAATTGTTATGTGCCATGTATTATGCGTATCTTGGGATTATAATTGTTATGAGGAATCCATGGTGAAACATGCATGTTTTGCCATGGATTATTGTTTTGATTAATTGTTAAGTGATATACACATGTTAATTAGTTTGATAAATATTAAATTGGGGAAGACCTCAATATATCTAATAAAAATTCGTTATGTGCAATATGGTATATTATTAACTTTGGCTTACGCAATCGACTTGTCGATGTATGTGGCTCACTTACCTTGTAGGTGAAAGCCCTAGTTGATATATGCATTGTTTTACGCCTAGAATTGTTTATTAGGTTTTATCGAAATAATTATGCATGTGGCTAATTGTTTTTACATTTGTTAATTGTTAAGTTATATGTATATTATTTGAGTTTGTTTTAATTTTTATTAAAGTGCTTTTTTGTTTATATTGTATGACATGTTAGTAAGCAAAAAGGGTTTTTTACGAATAGAAAATTAAATGGACTAAATAATGGCGAAATTGATTTGTTTTTCTAAGTATTAAATCTTGAACTTTTAATCGACTGATGCAACTGTACTAAATGGTTAGAACGGCTCACCCATTATAACAAACTATGTGGGTGGTTTAAGGAGGGTTCGACATTAAATTCCGACACTAAAGAAGAAGGTTTATTCGTAATATGCTTCGCGCTGACCAGCTTCTCTGCCACCTTGTGAGTTGTATTTGGAGCTACCTAGTATAACTATTCTATGTACGAAGCATCTTAGTGCAAAGTTGTAAGTTTCTCAACGCATCGATTAAAACTTTGTAGAATTTAATCTTAGCAATTAAAATATAAGTTTTTTATAAAATTTTATGTTATAGAGATGTATGCATGCTTCTTTATACATAAGTTTTAATTACACGTCAAAAATTGTACCTTTTAAAGTTTAAGTTTATGCCATCTAATGATATGAAACACTTGAAGTTGTAATTTAGTTATGTGAGACCTTGATCTAGATTACAATAACAAGGTGAATCTTTATGTTGTGTGAGACCTCAGCTTAAATAATTTTCAGTTTCTAAATTATACATCTTAATTAAGTTAGTTAGTGAGACCTATAACTTAAGGAATAAGATGGGATAAAACATGCTTACGTTTTGCATAATTGTTTGGCAAAATTGTAAATCCCATATTTTCTAGGAATTGAAAACTTGTTTGTCAATTATTGTTTTTCAACAATTACCTATTCTATACTTTCACCACTAGCAGATCAACTGATGTGGTGAAACTATGATAATGAGGGTCCTAGTTTCAAGGAAAATTCTATAGTTAATATGAATATTGACCAAAGGGTATTTTATATTTCTTGAATGGTTGAATTATCGAAAGTACTAACTTTTGAACTTTTATTTTCTGTAGAAATGGCTCAATCTGAATCTACTGCACTAGCCTCGACGTTCAAATCCATGTTTGATCGAGAGAAATTGACTGGCAGCGAAAATTTCAAAGATTGGTATCGGCAACTCAGAATCGTCTTGAGGGTTGCCAAAAGACTAGATTATTTGACTACGCCTTGTCCTTCTGAACCTGCAGCTGATGCTACTGCTGAAGCACGAGTTGCATGGCAAACAGAGTATGATAAACATAATGAGGTCGCCTGCATTATGCTTGGAAGTATGGCTCCAAACTTGCAAAAACAGTTTGAGAATTACTTCCCTCACAACATGCTCACCGAACTTATTCGGTTGTTTGAGAAGCCTGTGACTGTAGAGCTATATGATTTGATAGATGCTCTACACAGTTGCAAGCAAGGGGACGGGAAACCTATGAGCGCCCACTGTCTGGAAATGATGAGTTACATGGACCAGCTCGGGAGACTCAATTACGTCTACCCAAATGACATACAAATTGGCCTTATCAACAGATCCCTTAACAAGGAGTTTGATGGTTTCGTGTGCAATTACAATATGCATTGCACGGGGAAGACAGTTAGTGAGGTACATGCAATGCTCATTGACTACGAAAAAGGTTTGCCTAAGAAGGCTCCTACACCTACGGTACTTGTTATTCAAAAGGGTAGGATTTCTAAGCCTAATAAGCCGCTAGAGAACAAGAAAGGAAAAGGTAAGGGTAAAGTTGATAAGGGAAAACAAGTTATGGCTTATCAACAAGAACCCAAGAAGTACCCCCTAAAAAGCGTGAGAATCCTAAAAAGGATCAGGCTTCTCATCACTGCACTGAGGTAGGACACTGGAAGAGAAACTGTCTACTCTACCTTGATGAGTTGCGTACTAAGAGGTATAAAAATACTGGATGTGGTATTCACATTTGTAATACACTGCAGGGACTTAGAGGTGCAAGGAAGCTCGCCTATGGACAACAATACATGCACGTGGGTAATGGAGCACATGCAGTTGTTGAAGCTATAGGAACGTTTGATTTAGTTTTACATTCGGGTTTAGTACTGTCTTTGAACGATTGTCATTACGCGCCTTCTATAATTAGAGGTTTCGTTTCTGTTTCCTTGTTGAAAGATATTGGTTTTATTCATACATTTACTGATTATGGAATTTCGGTTTCTTTAAATGGTGTTTTTTACTTTAATGTTATTCCAGTAAATGGTGTGTTTGAAATTGATTTGCATGATAATGTGATTGATAAAAATAATTCTGTTTTTAGCATCAATAATAAAAGAATCAAAAGCGATTTGGATTCTTCATATCTTTGGCATTGTAGACTTGCTCACATAGGCAAGAAACGCATGCAAAAGCTGCAACACGATAATATCAATGATGAATCATTTGATAAATGCGAATCTTGCATATCTGGGAAGATGACCGAGAAACCTTTTACAAATAGTTTAGAAAGGGCTTCTGATCTTCTTGGTGTAATACATACTGATGTATGTGGACCACTAAGACATGTGTCAAGGAAGGGTGCTAGCTACTTCTTAACCTTTACTGATGATTTCAGTCGTTATGGTTATGTTTATTTACTTAAACATAAACATGAAGTCTTTGAAACATTTAAGGTTTTCAAAAGTGAAGTAGAATTGCAACTAGGAAAGAAGATTAAAGCTCTTCGATCCGATAGAGGAGGTGAATATTTAAGCCAAGAGTTTAAAGATTATCTTGCTGAGTGTGGGATTGTCCAGCAACTCACTTCTCCATATAATCCACAACAAAAAAGGGGTATCTGAGAGAAAAAAATCGTACATTGTTGGACATGGTGCGATCAATGTTTAATCTTACAACTCTTCCCTTATCCTTTTGGGATTATTCTTTGGAAACTGCTGTTCGCATTTTGAATATGGTTCCAACTAAGAAGGTTGATAAGACTCCTTATGAAGTGTGGTATGGGAAAGCTCCCAACTTATCTTACTTAAAGGTCTGGGGTTGTGAGGCGTTTGTTAAACGTGACTCAGCTGATAAGCTACAACAAAGATCTGTTAAGTGTATCTTCGTAGGATACCCAAAGGAAACTATGGGTTACTACTTTTACTTTCCACCTGAAAACAAAGTAATTGTTGCTAGCTATGGAGACTTCCTTGAAAGGGATTTTGTGGAAAACTAGAAGGGGGGGTTGAATAGTTTTACCAATTAAAACTTCCTTTTAAACTATTTAGATCGACTTATGTCAATCTATTTGGTTGTGTGTGTTGGATGTTGATAAACAAGCATATAAAGATATGTAATGAAAAGAGAAGAGTAAGAAGCACAAAACCACAACGCGAGTATTTATAGTGGTTCGGCTACAAGGACACCTTCCTTGCCCTACTCCACTCCCCGAGTCACCTACTCGAGAGTTTGTAATCACTACACCAATCTCCTTATGGCGGAGAAGCCTTTACAACGTCGCTTACACTTTTTCCGGTACAAAGCTAGATACCGAGTTCTTTCACACCAAGGCGAACCACACCTAACACAACGTCGCCTACCCTTTATACGGTGCTAGGCTAACCACCGAGTTCTTTCACACCTTAGGTGAACTACACCTTCACAACGTCGCCTACCCTTTATTAGGTACTAGGCTAAGTACCTAGTTCCATTGCAATGGAGGAACTACTACCACACTACACCAACGACTAATCCCAAAGGAGATCTACTCCTTTACAACATCATCAAGGACATAAATGTCCTTGGATCTAATGCTAGTCTATCTAGTACATCGAAACACACCATATCGAATGTACATCTAAGGCACCTTTCACTAATGCCTTTGATTAGATCTACAAGACACCTTTCACTAATGTCTTTGATTAGATCTACAAGACACCTTTCACTAATGTCTTGTGTCTTCACTTCTAAGCACCTTTCACTAATGCTTCTTGTCTTGACTTCTAAACACCTACCACAAGTGCTTATCCTATAGACGATAGATACCCTTCACTAATATCTTCGTTTTGATACTTGAGACATCTTTCACTAATGTCTTTAACACTACGCTTCTTTGAAGAAAGAAATGGATCATCAACAAGAGGACTTCAATAGCCTTGATGATGAGGAAGCTTGGCAACTCATGGACTTGAGCTTGCTCGACTTCAAAGGTGGTGATCTTCCCTTTAAGAGGAACCTAAAAGATCACACAAAAACAAAACTACAAACATAGATCTCTTGGATCTATGGTTAGTGAGATTTAACTCAGGGGAGAAAGTATGTTAAAGAGGGGTAAGATATAATGAAGAAATGGCTCACTATTTATAGAGGAAAAACCTAGTGTTTCCCCGGATCCCACGGATCCCTTCCACTTGGGATCCGTCTAGCACAAAGCTAGGGATCCGTGGTCCGCTCCTCTTTGCCCATGGGTATTTTGGATTATGGGTCATGGGTCATGGGTTATGGGTTGATCCATGGTTTTCAATCTAGATACAATGTACCTTAAGGATACATTGAACTTGTGTAAGTGGTATATATAAAACCATGGGTTATGGGTCAAAACCATTTGCTAGTTTTTATCTATTTAGTATATACTTGCTTTTACCCATTTTAGTATATACTTGTTTTTACCCATTTTAGTGTACTTAATATAAGTATGTATTAACCCAATATGTAAACACTAGTTGTTGTACATGTGTATCTAAAATATACAATCACTTAATCTTGTTAAAGTGTTTTATGAGAAAACGTAAGTGTGTTAGAAAACTATTAGTTCAAACCATTTACGTATTTTATTTGTTTCTTTAATATGATTTTACTTTTGTTATCGACAAAACATTAGAAGATCGTAAAATATAAATTAACGTTTTTACGGCTTATTTGTATTAACAATCTCCCCCTTTTTGTTGATGACAAAACATAAAATTATTTTAAGGAAAAGCTAAAATTTGTAAAAGTTTGAATTTGTAGTTTTTACTTTCTTCTCCCCTTTTTTGTCGAAACAAAAAGTGTTTGAAAGAAAGCAACACACCGTTTTTTTTTTTTTTTTTAAAAAAACATGTGAAAGGAAAAAAAATAGAGAGCAAGTAACGGGAAAGGATCTCGTCGTTACTCCCCCTTGACGAGTCCACCCCTAGGTAAGGGCGTCAAGAAACTAATTCTAATCTAGTTCATTTGCAACTAACTTATGCAAAGGATTACGTCTATGTGACGGGTGTGCTCCCCCTAGATGATTGCAATATTTGCAATGGGAAGTTATGAAATATAAATCAAATGTTGCAAGTAATTTTGCAACGTATTGTTTTGACACCAAGCTCCCCTAGCTTTAGGATGTCAAAAACTTTACGTGTTAATTGAAAAACTGCAAAACAAGGGTTAGAAAACAAGTATAATTCACAATTTCCGGCAAATGTGATAAAGAAAAACATTCTGACTTCACGGATCCCACGGTTCCCTTCTAGTAGGGATCCGTCTAGGCAATACTAAGGGATCCGTCTGGCTGATGACTAAAATCAGCAAAGGTGATATAACAAGTAATGTTATCACACAAATGAGATATGAGTACAAAGTAATCATATGCTCAACGAAATAACAAGTAGCATGTAATTCCATTTAATAAAACAAGAGTTATGATATACATGACTCAAAAATAAGAAAATAGACAATACATAACTAGGAATTTCTTAGACCAACTAACGCTTAAAGCTTAGACACCACTATAATCCTCTAGCTCAAGTTATGTTTAGGTTTAATCTCGTCGAAACGTTCGAGGAGATGATAGAACATGAAACGTTGGTCTTCTCGTACTTCATGTATCAAACTTTCAACATGTTGACAATGATAGCAATATTTGTCATGGCTAGGTAGTGGTGGTGGATGAAATGAAGTGGCTAGATTCAAAGGATCAATTGAAGTGGTTTGAGGAGCCTCGAATGATGGAGGGATTGGTGAAGGTCCATTTAGGAATGGTTCGATCAAGAATGATGATGGTGGTAAAGATGTGTCAACTTCCATAAGGTCGGGTGGTTGACTTTGATGATTTCTTATAATCCAAATGGGATTATATGATGGAAACGGCGAAAAGGAAGCCGGAGCAAGTGTTGACTCAACACCTTGATTTTGAATCATTGTTCCTCCTAATGAGGAGAATGTTGTCGGCGGAAGCGGATGAGACGGCCTAGGTGGCAAGTCCTCTAAATTGTAGAGGTGAGGTGATGATTGTGGGGATGTAAAAGAGATAGCTCTAGGAACCAATGGTGATGGTTTAGTGGAGATGATATTGTTTGGCCTAGGAGGTATGGTGGTGTTTGGCATAGGTAATTTTGTGGGTACTAACCTTCTAGGAATTGGTTTGATTGGATGATGAAGGTTTGTTGGTTTGACCGGCGATGATTCGGTTGAAGAGATTTCGTGTACAACACGAGCCCTTTTGATGGGTGGTTCTTTGGTGGATAGGTTGTTACTCGGGGTTTTTCTCATGATGAGATGTTTTGAAGGGATTGCAAAAGCTGAAAGTTAGGATGAGAGTGATGACTATGGAGATCCTAACAAGGTGGTTTATAAATCAAGAGATTTGGAGAGTGCATTTAAGCCTTAAGCCACTAAGATTCATTGGAATGTGATGATTAGCATGCACAAGAGTCAACTACAGAGGTTGTGCTGTTCAAGGAACTCATTTAAGATGAGATGGAGTGTTTGAATTAGGAAGATGAGTTGAAATGATTGTTTTACCAGGATTTGTCATAGACTGTCATCCGGATCCCACGGTTCCCTTCTCAGAGGGATCCGTCTAGGCTTGTTCTAGGGATCCGGCGTTCTGTAGTTTATGAAAGAGTGGAAATGATGTTTCTAAGATCCTAGACCTGCATCACCTTGAGTGTTTCAGTTCTCCTAAGTGTTTTAAATGAAGGGGTGCTTAAGTGTTTGAAGGCAATGAGTGGTGTAGCTAATGATTGTTATTTATGGAAGGATTTGGAACTTTCAACAAGTACCAATGGATGAGCAAGGATGACATTAAAGATGTCAATTGAAGTTAAATGAGACTAAATGATCCTAGAGATCAGGTTGTGTCTTAGGATTATGTTTTGGAAAATATCCTAATGGTTATGAGATGAGAAAACTAGGATTTGATCAACATTGATCAATTATGAGGTGAGATTGATTCATGATCAAAATTGTTACAATCGAAGGACTTCCAATCCTAGTTGTGAGAGATCATAAAAGAAGAATAACGTGTGAGTTTTAGGAGCGGTAGAGTGATGGATTGAAATGGTAGATCTAACAAAGCCTTAGAATGTGATCTATGTGGGTTAGAAAGAGTAGGAAAGGTCAACCTATCTTGATAAAGTCTCAATCAATCTTAAGACACTATGTTTAGCTTAGTGTGAGGTGTTCTAAGGGATGTGTTTGACATATAATGCTTGCAATTGCATTTTCTGTTTTGCCGGATCCCACGGTTCCCTAGATGTAGGGATCAGTTTAGTACAACATTTGGGATCCGTCTATCTGCTAGACAGAACCTTTACTAAAGGTATGCAATGATCATGACAGTGCATTATATTCCAAGCTTTGTTTAAAGGAGTTCTAAAACTAGGATATCAAATGTGTTATTTCATGAAAGAGATAGGATTACATTGATAACTAATGAGTAGAGTAGAATTGATCCTATTTGACTATTCTAGGTTCCTTGAGTGTCTTCACTAGGAGGATCATTATGTGATTGATGGGTATTGGTGGAATCATGAATGAAGAAAGTCTTCATGAGAGATATGTTTAGCGGTTCCATCATCTTGTTCACAAGTACGTACAACGGACTTTTGAAATTGAGGATGGAAGTGCATAACATTGTGATATAGGCGTGTCAAGAACATTCCATAAGGGATGAGTTTATTCTTGGAGCCTTGAAGATTTGCAATTCGCCTTGCGAAGAAGTAGGCGAGATTGTATGGTTGTTGTGTTAGCAAACAGTACAACGTGTGAGCACAACAAGCAGGAAGAATATCTCGATTTCCCCTAAGACTCCAAACATTTTCACGTAGAATAAGAGCAGCAGGCTTATACTCTTCTCGGATATCCCGTGTATGGATAATGTTTGGATTGGAGTAATATGGTCGAGGTTTGCATATCATGCGTGTTAATTCTTCCGGAGAGGTATGTATGAACAATATGGACTATTTTCTTCACGAAAATTGAAGAGAGAATCAAGAGACCAATCTTCGGTGAAGGCACATTGTCCATGGTTTGGAATTCGGAGGATGTGAGCAAAATGCCCAAGGCTTAGAGTGAATTTTTGGTTTTTGATATAAAACCAAAGAGATAGAGAGCGATCCTCGTTACGAACGAGTTCCACTTGACGGAAGAATTCCATTATGAACCTTGGACATATCTTCTCGTTGATTTCAAGAAGACATTTTAGTCCTATGGCTCGGAAGGAGGTATTGATACCTTCTTCGAATTGTAGAGAGGTGTCTACAATACGTCCTTCATGGAAGTGACGGTTTTCGAGATTATTGAACCCACGGACATGATTGCCAGGTGTGTTGGGCTCAAGGGAAATGTTCGGGGTGTAGACGCTAGTGAGTGAAAAATCAAACTCGTATTCATGCGTCATAGTTGAACCTATAGAAGTGATGGGTTAATAAGGGAAGACGTTTATGGTCAACCTATAATAATCTAACGTTTTTACTAGATAATCTATTAACAATTAGTATTTAGCTAACTCATGGTTTTGAAGCTCTAGTGGATTATTATTTTTAGAAAGATAGTGGTTTTTTAATCTTGCATGAAAACTGTTTTCCAGTAGGACGGATCCCACGGTTCCTTTTCAAAAGGGATCCGGCTAGTGTAACTTCCGGGATCCGTGGATCTGTAGTAACAGAACCAGTTTTAATAAAAACATAGGTTTTATGGTTATTGTACCATGAAGTATGTTTTATCCTACATTTTCTTTTAGCATGCATACTTGACATCTAATGTATCACGAAAGAATATAACACATATAGATCAAAAGAAATGAAACACACATAATAACACAAACATCCTAGATAAAATAGATAATCAATAATATTGCATGTCTCCGTATGTGAACTTCATCACAGGGAACACAAGTGCGATGAGTGTTAGGGCGATGAGCACGAGTGCGATGTAAACCATGTTGATGATGGATCTTCTTGGTTTAGGAAGAGATGGAATGAGGGGGAAGATGAAGTTTTTGAATGAGAGGAAATTTTTGAAATTGGAAAATTTGAAAAGGTGAGGATTGAAGAAGTGGGCGTCGAGTGGGTTTATTAATAGGGAAGGAGGAATTTTTGAAATTCGTGTTTTTGTTTTATTAGAAGAAATAAAGCATAAGCTCTACATACTATGACTATAGTCGAGAAAAATAACACGTATGTAAGAAACAAGCTTCCTAACGAAGCTACATGTAAATCATGTGTAAACACAAAAATCTACTCAAATAAAAGCCTAGCAAATAACACTTATATACTAAACAAGTATCATTTAGATATAAGTAGAAAGTCATACCTCGAATGCACTTAGGAATGTCTTTTACAAATGACAAATGTCACTTAGACGATTCCCGCTCCTTTGCGTCTAAGATACCTTCTTAAGGAAGGTATTCTTGTTACCAAGCAACTCCTAAAGCTTGGTGGGTATGAGCTTTGACTAATCAATATCACAAGGAAGATTAGTGCAATTAAAAAATATATATATAAAAAATGTTGTTATCAACTCAACATCCAAACATATAGTTTTTGAAAAACATGGTGTTTGTTTTTATGAAAAACCTTCTTTGTAGTTTTCAAACATACACGGATCGTATCAAGTCTTTAAAGTACAATATACTTTAAGAAACTTGGTTACGAAGCTCTGATACCAATTGTGGAAAACTAGAAGGGGGGGTTGAATAGTTTTACCAATTAAAACTTCCTTTTAAACTATTTAGATCGACTTATGTCAATCTATTTGGTTGTGTGTGTTGGATGTTGATAAACAAGCATATAAAGATATGTAATGAAAAGAGAAGAGTAAGAAGCACAAAACCACAACGCGAGTATTTATAGTGGTTCGGCTACAAGGACACCTTCCTTGCCCTACTCCACTCCCCGAGTCACCTACTCGAGAGTTTGTAATCACTACACCAATCTCCTTATGGCGGAGAAGCCTTCACAACGTCGCTTACACTTTTTCCGGAAAGCTAGATACCGAGTTCTTTCACACCAAGGCGAACCACACCTAACACAACGTCGCCTACCCTTTATACGGTGCTAGGCTAACCACCGAGTTCTTTCACACCTTAGGTGAACTACACCTTCACAACGTCGCCTACCCTTTATTAGGTACTAGGCTAAGTACCTAGTTCCATTGCAATGGAGGAACTACTACCACACTACACCAACGACTAATCCCAAAGGAGATCTACTCCTTTACAACATCATCAAGGACATCAATGTCCTTGGATCTAATGCTAGTCTATCTAGTACATCGAAACACACCATATCGAATGTACATCTAAGGCACCTTTCACTAATGCCTTTGATTAGATCTACAAGACACCTTTCACTAATGTCTTTGATTAGATCTACAAGACACCTTTCACTAATGTCTTGTGTATTCACTTCTAAGCACCTTTCACTAATGCTTCTTGTCTTGACTTCTAAACACCTACCACAAGTGCTTATCCTATAGACGATAGATACCCTTCACTAATATCTTCGTTTTGATACTTGAGACATCTTTCACTAATGTCTTTAATACTACGCTTCTTTGAAGAAAGAAAGGGATCATCAACAAGAGGAATTCAATAGCCTTGATGATGAGGAAGCTTGGCAACTCATGAACTTGAGCTTGCTCGACTTCAAAGGTGGTGATCTTCCCTTTAAGAGGAACCTAAAAGATCACACAAAAACAAAACTACAAACATAGATCTCTTGGATCTATGGTTAGTGAGATTTAACTCAGGGGAGAAAGTATGTTAGATAGGGGTAAGATATAATGAAGAAATGGCTCACTATTTATAGAGGAAAAACCTACTGTTTCCCCGGATCCCACGGATCCCTTCCACATGGGATCCGTCTAGCACAAAGCTAGGGATCCGTGGTCCGCTCCTCTTTGCCCATGGGTATTTTGGATTATGGGTCATGGGTCATGGGTTATGGGTTGATCCATGGTTTTCAATCTAGATACAATGTACCTTAAGGATACATTGAACTTGTGTAAGTGGTATATATAAAACCATGGGTTATGGGTCAAAACCATTTGCTAGTTTTTATCTATTTAGTATATACTTGCTTTTACCCATTTTAGTATATACTTGTTTTTACCCATTTTAGTGTACTTAATATAAGTATGTATTAACCCAATATGTAAACACTAGTTGTTGTACATGTGTATCTAAAATATACAATCACTTAATCTTGTTAAAGTGTTTTATGTGAAAACGTATGTGTGTTAGAAAACTATTAGTTCAAACCATTTACGTATTTTATTTGTTTCGTTAATATGATTTTACTTTTGTTATCGACAAAACATTAGAAGATCGTAAAATATAAATAAACGTTTTTACGGCTTATTTGTATTAACAAATTTCATATCTCATGAATTCAGTGGGAGATTTTATGATCTGGAAGATGATCAAGAAGATACATCACCTTCGGAAAACACTAGCCAACCTCAAGTAGAACCTGAAAGTCTGAGTGTTCCACCTGAAGTTGAAGGGGTTCCCATTCGTAGATCCGCAAGGGCTACGCGTGCACCTGAGCGTCTATGTCTTAACGTAGAAGCTGAGGAAAACATGTTAGGGGATCTTGGTGAACCTGCTAACTATAAGGCTGCTATGATGAGTCCTGAAAAGGATAAATTGCAGGGGAAATGCAATCCATGAGAGATAACAAAGTCTGGATAGAGGTTGACTTACCTCCAAATGCTAAGGTAGTTTGAAGTAAGTGGCTCTATAAGATAAAGACTGACATAGATGGCAATGTACACACCTATAAAGCTCGTCTTGTAACTCAAGGGTTTACTCAAACTTTTGGGATAGACTACGAGGAGACATTTTCTCCTGTAGCTGACATTAGAGCTATTAGGATTCTTATAGCCATAGCTGCATACTATGACTATGAGATATGGCAAATGGATGTAAAAACTGCCTTCTTAAACGGTCGCCTAGATGAGGACATCTATATGGCGCAGCCTGAAGGGTTTGTGAATCCAAAATTTCCAAAGCGTGTATGCAAACTTCAAAGATCCATTTATGGATTGAAGCAAGCATCAAGGCAATGGAACAAGAAGTTTGATGAAGAAATCAAGAAATTTGGTTTCATTCAAAATCTTGATGAGCCATGTGTATATCACAAAGCTAGTGGGAGTAATGTTATTTTCCTTATCTTATATGTCGATGACATATTGATCGTGGGAAAAGACATTCCAAGTTTGCAAGATGTAAAGTCTTATCTTGGAAAGTGCTTTTCTATGAAGGATTTAGGGGAAGCAGCATTTATTCTGGGAATCAAGATCTACCGAGATAGATCAAGGCGGTTGATTGGACTAAGTCAAAGTACTTACATCGATAAAATATTGAAGAGATTCAATATGCATAATTCCAAGAAGGGATATTTGCCGATGCAAGTTGAACATGGCTTAAGTAGTGAACTAAGCGCGTCAACACCTGAAGAGGTGGCACACATGAGAAAAGTTCCTTATGCTTCGGCTGTAGGATCTATCATGTATGCTGTGAGATATACAAGGCCTAATGTGGTGTTTGCACAAAATATCACCAGTCGATATCAACAGAATCCAGGTGTGAAACACTGGCATGCTGTTAAGAACATTGTTAAGTATCTAAGGGCTACTAAAGAAATGTTTCTAGTGTATGGTGGGAATCCAGATGCAGAACTTGATGTTACAGGTTTTTGCGATGCGTCTTTCCAAACAGATAAAGATGATAAGAAGTCTCAAACGGGATATGTCTTTGTCGTTAATGGAGGAGCAGTTAACTGGAAGAGCAAGAAGCAAAGTACGACTGCGATGTCTATTACAGAAGCTGAATACATAGCTGCGATGGAAGCTGTTTGGATTAGGAAATTCATTTCGGGACTCGGAGTAATGCCCTCAATCGAATTACCTGTAAATGTGTATTGTGACAACTCTGCTGAGATAACATTTTCCAATGATCCTGGAGTCATGAAGGGCGCCAGACATTTTCCTCGACGATATCACTATGTTCGAGAACAAGTCAAAATAGGTGAAATCAATCTACTCAAAGTTCATACAGATGATAATCTAGCTGATCCCTTTACGAAGCCTTTGCCAAAGGAAAAACTTACTGACCATGCTGATGGGATAGGACTTCGTTTAGCTAGTAGTTTCATGCAGATCTGTGATTAGTATTTGGATAAAGGATGTTATGAACAAATATTATTTTAATGAAATAAAATAGTTGTTTATGTTTATTTTTCATTTTCTTAATATTATATCCTATATTTGCATGTTTAATCTTGGAATGACTTATGTTATTCTAAATAGTCCGTTGTCGATCAATGATGTGGGAATATCATTGAATTAAGACAAATCTGAGTTTTGGTAGAACACACATAAAGTATATTGATGCGTGGGCATACCAGATTCACATGATATTCAATGAATTGAATATAGGACATATCCCAACTTTACATGATTATACTTTATGGATCTTTGTCATTAAGTAAATCATAAAATGTTTATCCTCAGACTTGAGATACCAAATAACTGTTATGAATGTAGTGCACTTGTGTAAGATAGTCTAACGCTATCCGTAACTTGTAGTTATAAGGGCTATTTTCAGAAGTGTTACAAAGTTCATGAGTTATGTTTGTAGTCAAGAGAATTTATTCCTTTGAATTTGTTTCAAAGCATAATAATATTTTGGGCCCCTCGTAGGGTTGACAAGATGTTTGTATGGCAATACCCAAGATCAATCTGGAATACGTTCAGATATTTGGTAATCTTGTTCAATCAGATATAAAGAGAAACGGAATATTAACTTATGAAATGACTTGATCCATATTCATAGTTAATGTAGTATTAGTAGCAAAATGATAAGTAAAAATGATGAATCATTAAATGGTTTTTCAGGATACCATACTCGATTCGATCTGGGGACATTGGCGTGTTAGGCTAGACTAAACCAATGTCATTACTATATTAAGTAATATCCAAGTGGGAACTGAAAGGTTTATCGATATAATTTAATATGTGTATGACCGGATTCGAACTCGAGACTTCGGGATTGCACACATTACGTATGAGAGTTGATGTTAAAATAATTAATATATATAAACGTTATTATTATTAATTATTTGTCACGAAATAAAACTTAATGATAATTAATATTTAACGAGGTTAGACTAACGGTCGTTAAATGTAAACTACAAGGACTAGAGATGAAATTAGTGGACAAGAAAGATCTAGAACCCCTCCTTGGGTTGCATGGCCGGTCGTGGCTCCCTAAAGCCCAAGGGAGATTTTTTCTTGGTCACCAAGTTAAGTTACATATAAATACAATCCCTTGTATTCATTCATAACTTAACCTTGGATCACTTTGAAACCTAATTTCTTTCTCCTCCCCTTCCCTCTTGGTTTGGCCGATCATGTACCACCCTCCCCAAGGGTTTCGATTTTTCCTACTCCAAGAAACTAGTGTTTGGTTTTATTTGTGATTCAAGAACCTAGCTTTTCACATCAAATCGATATTAGTACGTGTGTACAAGAACGAAGGACAAATACAATTGTGTTTGTGGTATATTTTGGGTGTCGACTTCTTTGGGTCGAATTGATATAAACCCTAAGTTAGGGTTTGGGTTTTTGTTCCTTGTTCTCAATATTGTGTGTTTCTTGAATTGCTAAAAGGTGCGCATATTCTTTTATTCGGTTAATTCAATTACAAGTATTTTTTCTATTACTTCCGCTGCATGCTTTGATGATGTTTACTTGTTTTTAATAATTGTTATGATTAGTAAAACCCAACAGTATGAAACACCAAAGACCCTATAGTATTCTAAGGACAGCTTCTTACATCTAAGAATTTCGTAGGGTGTTTTGTTAATGATTATTCTAATTATTACCTTATTAAGTATGTAAGGAGCGGTATTTATGACATGATACCAAAACTTTTGTGGAATGGACCGCTCGTTTAGTATCGCACGACTCATCTCTTTTAAAATCTGATTTTTCCTTCCAACAACCCCATTAGTTTGAGGAGTGTGAAGATCCGAGAAGTTATGAGAGATTCCATGTTGTTTACAAAAGTCTCAAAATCGCACTTTATTTTCAAATTCTTTACCATGATCGGTTCGGATTGAGACAATCGAACAACCAAATAGGTTTTGTAACATGTAATGCGTTCGATCTTAACAAATAAAATGTTTACTCACTTACTCAGCATATCTAACATGTAATGCGTGTTGTAGGTCAATTTTTTTATTGTTACAGTCATAATATTAAAACAAGATTGAAGTGGTAAAACTTGGTTATTATTCAATAACATTTGCCCATATACTTAGACAGAAGGTGATAATGTCATCATTATATAAGAGCATCCTCAATGCTTCAAGTCTTCAATGACTTGAAGCATTTAATGCATTAAATGCATATTATACTTATAAACTAAAGCTTTTGAGAAAGACTTGGTGTATGCCAAGTCTTTGTGTAAAGCTTTTCAAAAAGCTTTCAAAAAGCTATTGATGCAATGCTAAAAACACCACTAAAAAACTTTTTAGAATAGAAAAAAGCTTTTACCCATTTGAAGCATTGTAGATGCTCTAAAGAATATACAGTAACAACGATATATCAACTTAAACTCGTACCTCAATACCTCATATTAAACTTATTTGACATTAGTATCAGTTCATTCATCTAACTTGTAAAAGCGAATGGTTTAGCTTAGAATTATTTTTTTGAAATCATATTGAAGCTAAGTGAAGTCAACTGATCGAATATGCGTGTCTATAATAGCACCTCAATGTGTTGGTAAACATCGAATTAGTCAATGTTCATGCAAATTGTAATTACTTATATATATTTTTTTCATTTCACATATAAGTATTCATTCATGCATGTCATGACTATGTACAATTTGTATTTACTTGATATTCATCATTCATTTCGAAATTTAATTCTTCCATGGTGTTCCTCATTATCATCAGAATCCTATTATCCACCATAACCATGCTATCGAATCTCATTTCTTATTTGTTATTGAAAATCATAACGTATCTTTTGGTGTATTTATTAAGAATCCCAGGAGAAACATTGGTGTGTGCAATGCAGCAAATCACTTGTTTAATCAAATGTTGTATCGAAAACCTTTTGGTGTTCTTTTTAAAGATTATATTTGATGCAGCATGTAAGATTATTGGATTTTTCTTTAATCTCATGGGTGACGTTGTTTTTGGATTGGTGGTCGCCACCATGAGAGGGTTGGTGAAGAAAATGACATCAGCTTTTGATCAGTTGAAACAAACAATGGTCGACAGTGCGGTGGATATGATCAAAGTTTGTTTTGACTACTTGATAAAGTATTTTAGAGAGTTTATATTGGATGAAATATTTAAGATTCCTGGTTTGTTAGTTGGCCATTTGTTAAAGGCTGTTTTTGAGTCATTTGGGAAAATAACATTAGTGTTTGATGAGCTGATGAAATCCATTGAACTAATGTTTGAAACTATATCTGAAGTTGTGTGGGAGAGTGTGGTAAAGATGATGAGAGATTATCTTGACTATCTTTTAAAGTCAATTCCGGAGTATATCTTGAAGACGACAAGTAAAAGTGTTGGTTTATTATATGGTCATTTGGTGGAGGCTGTTTTTGGGTCGTCTGGGAAGCCCTTTGATAAATTGATGAAAGCCATAAAACTAATGTTTGAGGGTGTATATGCGGGTGTGCTTGAGAGTTTAGTGACGATGATGAGAGATTATCTTGCCTACCTTGTGGAGTCATCTCCGGAGTTTACATGGGAGACCATTAGTAAAATTGTTGGTTTATTATCTTCTCATTTGGTAGAGGCTGTATTTGCTTCATTTAGGAAGATGACATCTACCTTTGATGAATTGATGAAAGTCATAGAACCAATGTTTGAGGGTGCATTCGAGGGTATTCTCAAGAGTATCACATGGGAGACGATAAGTAAAGTTGTTGGTTTATTATGTACTCATTTGGTAGACACTGTGTTTGGGTCATTTGGGAAGATGATGTTGGCCACTGATGAAATGATGAAAGTCGTAAAACTAATGTTTGAGGGTGTATCTGAGGTTGTGCTTGAGGGTGCAATGAAGATGATAAAATATTATATTGTCTACCTTTTGGAGTCAGTTCCGGGGATAACATTGGAGACCATAAGTAGCATCATTGGTGTATCATTTGATCGTGTCAGAGAGTTACTCTTTGAATCGGCCGTGAATATGGCGTCAGCTTATGATGAGTTGTTGGTGCTAGTATTCAAGGGTGTGTTGCAGGGCCTGGTGGAGACAATTGCTACAATAGTGATGGATTTGTGGAATAACATTATGAATGCTCTAAGTTAGTTTGGTAAAAAAGACTAAAAGTTGAATTTTTTATTTTTATTTTTGTAAGTAAACTTGTATGCAACATTCATTAATTATAAGCAAGAGCCAAGCGAGATTTTGTTTTCTTTGTCTTTTGGTAGATGTATATTCGTAAATTCTATCAACTACAAAGGTTTAACAAGTCCAACATCTGTTCGAAAAGAAACTACTCTGTATATATTTATGGGGTTCTTTTTGGTGTTTGACATGGTCTTATACTTTTGGCAAGGTGCTTACTGTTTTAGCTTTGTTGTTAATTTTCTTAGTTTTTTGGTAGTTTAAAAAACAGTCTTTGTCGTTTAAAGAAAACGTTGGATTTTCACAATTCCAATTCGTTATACTTCCGTTTATGTAATATATGCATCAACAGATGACATAGCGGACTCAACGTACACTAATAACCATGGCATCACACTTTAAGTACTAGCAACAACAACTAATGGGTGAAATACAGTTAAAAAAGCTAACTGTGCACTCATATAAGCGGCTGAATAGATAAATGTTTTATAGTTCAATCATTGTCTAGGCCAAACTATGAAGTAAGTTGTTTATAAAATACTCCGGATTAGATAAATAAATGGCGATATGCATTTTATATATAATCCATATTTCACATCATCAAATTCTCTCTATCTTTTTTAAAAATAGTCAATGATATATTCTTTTGTCCATTTTATTGGAGCACCTGATATGAGTATTTGGTGAAACCTATATTCCAATTTACACATATTCACGATAAAGATCAGGATACCTTTCTGAAAAGAAAAAAAGATCAACAGGATTAAATGCGGGAAGGGATCCGGGAAAAAAACTAAAATTAGAAGAATTTTTAGCTACACATTTCAAATAAGAACATTTTAAGGGGAAATGCATCTGAAATGTGTGATTTTAGTTTCTTTTCACCATTCTCATTTTAATTTTTCTTCACGTTAATCCTAACTGACATGTAATAAGTAAAACTTAAGGACTTTGTTAATTATCATAGACAAATGGTTTTCAAGACAATCCCCTATAAGATCTAACAATATGGAAACTACATACACTACTATCATTCAATCCTTATTTCTCACATACAATTTACTTAAATTATCATAGAGATAGAAGATACAACATTAGACTATGTTTATCAGTTGCCAACCCAATTCAAAGAATATACATAAAAATAATAATTTTTTAATCTTAACATCCAATCTTTCCTTCCAATCTAAATCACCAAGCAATCCAAGAGCCCAACCTACAATCTGCCACATGTCAATGTTTTAATGGCTATTTGTTTGTTTGATTTTTTTTCTTTAAATACTTATTATTATATAAAAAAAATTGATTGGTTGTATGTATTTGTTGAATTGGGTTGTTGATAAATGGTAAAAAAATAAATATTGGTTATATGTATTGGTTGTGTAGATGGAAGAAGGAGAAAATAATATTTTATTAAAAGATTGGGTTGTGATAGATTGTTGATAAAGATAGTCTTATAACTATAAAAACTGCTTTATCAGCAGCAACTTCCAATTTTGTAATCTGAGATCCATTCATTAACCTTCCCATTTTTTATTTATTTATTTTATTTTTATTTTATTTTATTATCAGAACCATCTTAGTCTGCCATATTGCATTGACTTTTAGAACATCGACAGAAATTGTGGCATTCCTTTTCAATAATTTTCCCAGCCTTCTCACTTTTTGAATTATTCTAACAGGCCTTTTTTCTGCCATACAAATTAGATGGTTGCAGCAAATACTTAGAAACAACACATATTCGCAAATACTAATTCTAGCCACCATTGCTTGGTAAAGTAGCATAGCATATACCAAATAAGTTTGAGTTTCCTTTAAGATGATGCAATTGAATCTTCAAAATCCAACAGCCCGAATTTTGTGTCTTCAGAGGCTAAAGCATGGTGAAGTTAAATCAGATTTAAGCCGAGAACCGTATGATGTCCAGTCGGATATTTGGATTGTGCTTGCCTACTCTATATTCTAAAACAGATAACCACAACCTTTTACATTATGAGGAGAGTTATTTTACATACCAAACTTTTCTTACATACTAAGGGACTCATCTTCACCATCCATTTAAAAAGAAATCAATGGTTGAGATTAAAAGCATTTTATTATTTCACCTATTTTTTATAATTTAAATATCTCTTAAACCGTTAATCGTTAAGTGAAAATATTTATACCATCGCGACGAGCATTTAATTATCTTTCTATAGACGGGCACTTTGATATACTTTCGAAAAAAGAAAAAAAACTCGTTTTTTTCACCTTTTTTCGTTTTTTTACGTTACTGAAATTTACATTAAAAAATCATATATGATAAAACACTAAATTGAATATCACATGTGATATTAGTGTTAAATCATATATGATATGTAATATCACATATGATATTATATGTAATATCATATATGATATTACACTAATATCACATGTGATATTACATATCATATATGATATTACACTAATATCACATATGATATTCAAATTAGTGTTTTATCATATATGATTTTTCAATGCAAATTTCAGTAACGTAAAAAAACGAAAAAACTTAAAAAAAAAAAACGTGAAAAATACGAAAAAATTTTTTTTTGTCGAAAGTATATCAAAGTGCCTATCTATAGAAAGATAATTAAATGCTCGTCGCAATGATATATTTTTTTTCGCTTAACGATTAACGGTTTGAAAGATATTAATATTTGAAAAAAAATGATGAAAGTGGGTTTTTAAAATTGTTGGGATTAATCTCATCCATTAGATCAAATAAAAATGAAGGGTGGAGATTGATCCCTTGGTATGTAAATAATCTTTTGTCCTCAAATGATCGTTTATCTTACATTATTAGGGTAAAAGCTAAAACTGCCTTACCAACTTTACTTATTGATTCATCGTGAATAATATACCTCATAAAATCTCATTCTACCTAATCATATTCTCGTTTTTTCTTCATAATAAATAATTTGGGATAAAAGATCATTTAGGGACAAAACTTTATCTACATACCAAAGGACCAATCCCCACCTTTCATTCATTTTGATCTAATGGCTTAGATTAAATCTGATTTTTACACTGCAGGGGTATTTTAGTCAATATAAAAACAATTTTTTATCTTTCTTTCAATTAAACGTTATTTAATTTTCTCACACACAAAGTGTGTGTTTATCTGTATTCTCTCGTTTTTTTTCTTCTTCTTCATTAGTTAATCCTAATTCGTTATCAATTAATCGATTCTTTCATGGATTTGATTCCAAATTCTTCAGTTTCTTCTGATCCTTCTTCTTCTATAACTGAATCTGATCGTTCCTCTTCTGATCCTTCTTCTTCTATAACCGTTAATGATGATGTTTCTGTAACTGAATCTGCATCTGAAGATGTTGTTGTTAGTGATGATGTTTCTGCTAAGTATACGGAGGAGATTGTAGCTTATGAACACGGTGATGAATCCGCAGCTATTAAGAGTAAGATGCGTTTAATTTTTGTTTTTTATTGTTTTTTATGTTTGAATAACAGTTTTAATATGTGAATAAGCTATTTAGTTAGGTTTATATTGAATTAAGCAGTTTTGTTAGGAATTAGAAAATTCCATAGTGAAGAGTCGGTCACCCCAAATATTATCTAGCATACGTTAGCTCGTAGACTTGTAGTTATTTACTTTATGTAGTAGTTAATTAGTTAATTTATAGCGTAGTTTAGTTTAGAGCAACACCGTGGAGGAAGGACGGGTCTTTACCCACTGTATCCCTGATCCACAGGCCGATAGGAGGTCGTGTATTGTGTAAGTATAAATACCCCTTCCATCCATGGAAGGGGTGGTGCTTCATTCAATCTAATATTTCCATAATTTTGTAAACCTCTAGCAAGAACACCCTCTCTCTCTCTACTAACTCTCTAACTATGGCAATCATGTATTTCCATCATCCAAGACCACCCGAATCATCAACACAATAAATATCGATCCCTTACAATTGGTATCAAGAGCCAAGGTTGTTGTGTTGTTTTGATTTGTCGTGGTTGTTGAATCATGTGTATAACTGTTTTTGGTCACCTTTATAGTACGTGTTTCTACAGTTTTTATGTGGTATTAAAATGGTACATGTTTCTGATTCCGTTGGTATTTCCGTTAAGTTATGTGGTATAACAGTGTTTACATGTTTGTATTCTCATATTGGTCACATGTCACATGTCGATTCAGTGTTTTACATTTGTTTTGTGTCAAAATGACTTTGTCCAAACAATGACCGTGTCCAAACAAGTACCATCAGGTCATTTTTGTAAACTCTGTTTTACCAATCCTATCTTATATCAACTGGTCATATTTGTGGTCAAACCTGTCAAAAAGAAGCAGTTTTTATGCATTTTTCTGGGTTAGTATGAATTTGGTCGGAAAAACATGGTCGGAATACTCGCCGGAAAAAGTAAAATGGTCATATATTCTTGTTGGCGAGTTAGTCTAATCTACCTAGCGTCTTGTATGTTTTTAAAGGCTTAGCGAGTTGTTTACAGAAAATCTTAGCGACTAGACTCAAAATAGCGACTTGTCTTTACAAGTCGCTACGACTTGGCCTAGCGACTTGGTCGTGGCGAGTTAGCCGTGGCGACTTGGCCTTGGCGAGTTAGCCGTGGCGACTTGGCCTTGGCGAGTTAGCCGTGGCGACTTGGCCTTGGCGAGTTAGTCGTGGCGAGTTGTGTAAAATGGTTTTGCAATAGAAAGGAGATGAAAAAGAACTGACCTAGTCCACAACTCGTACCAAATACCAACATAAACGACCTCAGATTCATCCTAATATCATCAGTCTATACCATGACCTCACAACAAGTACTACTATCTCATTCCTACAACAAAGACTCGAGTAACATTAAGTCTCAAAACTCATCAAATATGCTAACCTCTCATGATCTCAGTGTATCCTTTTCGTGTGGTGAAGCTGTTACTATGACCTTTTCAGATCCATACCACCACCAGAATAATCATCATTGATCTAAATGATTGTGATAATATTCGAAGATAAAGACTTGATTTTAACAAATATGTCAATATCAAGTCTTTGGTTCGATTGATTCATGTCACAAAACCATTTTAAAGCAGTCAATTGTTTGACACTTTCGGGTTAATTAAACCTTCGAACTAACAGAAAACATGAGCAATAACAACTTGTGCTACTCCCATGTCTTTCTTCTTTCGTTGGTTCATTGTAACATGAGCACTCGTATAATTTTGACCTACCTGGTTCTCTTCAAAATGGTCTCGAACCCAACTCAACAACTTGATGCCATCCCTGTGGCCAGCACTCTACAAACATCAAGCCATCTCTGTGGCCTTGCTCCTTTGTATTCATTTTGTGTTCTAATTAATGGATAAGGAGAAGCTGATGTTTATAAACTTAAGAGGCGGATTAATTCTTTTTTAAAGGTGTGGTTAAGATAATATCATGTGTTTGAAGAAAAGAAGTGTACTGGTTTCTTTTTGTGTATTCGGATATGTGAGCAGGAGGGGGCGGACCTTTTAAGTGATTAGGGTTTGCTATGAGTAAATTTAGGGGTATGTGGGATTATGTGATCCTTTATATCCCTTAATATTAGGGTAGTGTGTTTCCTGGATCTTTCATGGACCTCAAATGGATGTAACATTTTGGACATGGGCCTCGTGTATTTATTTGAAAATGGGCCGAAATGTTTGTTGGGCTTGAAATCAATTTGGTGCATATACACATTAGTGATATGTGATACGTGAGTGGGACTCATGTGTTTCACGATGTTTTTAAAATCCAAGATAAGTGATACGTAATATGTGACATGTAAGTGATATGTGATTATTCTAAATCGTGTGTGGGCCTCATGAGTGATATGTGATAAATGGTCTTATTCTCATGCATGATTTGGGATATCCATGTTATGTAGTATGTTGAAATTTGTGTGATAATCTTGGACCCATGGTTTATTAATGGATCGGGTATATGAGTTATGATTGAACCAAACTTATTCTCCAATTGAGTTTTGGTGCGAGTATGATGTGCGGAATTTATATGGATGAGCTGATTTATTGACGAGGTTGAGACTTGATATGAGATTTACTGAAGAGATATGTCGATGAAATTTGAAAATAAAACTTGTTAGGCTATGAGAGATTAATTATGAGACTTGATGTTGATGTGAGTTGTTGTTGAGTTTTGATGTGTTATAAGGGTTAATGTTTTGGTTTATACATTTTCACGAAGAATATGATGTCACGGCTTGGTTTGATGGTTGAACAAAGTTGACTTAGGGGTTTTTTGGACGGTATTTCTTATTTGGATTTGAAGTGAGGGTTTTTCCGGGCGCGTTTACTTACTTTCGTCTTCTTTCTTTCTACCCTTCCGCGAAGATGACTTGTTTGAGCATTTATAGAGGGTGATGAGACTTGGCTATTTAGTTATGTTTGTGATTCTTTCTCACTTGACCCACAACGTTTCTATCACTTCAGTGTCTCACTCAGTTGAGAATGTCAAGAGGTTTTGTACATTGGGTACACCGTTTCTTTTTTCACAAGGATTAGTACAAGGATAAGTAACAAATCTGGGGAATTTTACTTCATAATCAAGTTTGGCATATCAGTTTTACTTCTCCATGTGGTCACTACAATAGCCGACAGAATGCGTGATTGATGTATTTACCAAAGTGTTTAATTGGATGGTTGATGATATGGATGATGTTGGATAATGAACTGTTGATCAACCGCTGCATGTTCCCCTAAAACAGATATTCACCGAAACCAAAGTTGTCATAACACGTTCAAACTGACATTGTTTATGGTTTTGTCTTGATTTTGTAAAATCCCGCGAAAGAATCTATTTCTCGGTTTAAATCATAGACTTGTAAAATCCCGTAACAATGGAAACATCCTGATAATAGTAAGGTGCATTTCCGGACCTATCTTACGGTTTACTCTTGGTTTTGTAAAATCCCGCGAAAGAAACTATTTTTCGGTTTAAACCATAGAGTTGTAAAATCCCTAACGATGGAACCATCCTGGAGAAAAGGAAAGTGTATTTCGGGATCTTTTCTGATGATGGTTCTACGGTTTCTGCTTCGAAGAAGGGATAAAGGGGTGTACTTCATGAATTGGGTGTGTGTTTGGGTTGCCTTCATGGCAGTTTGGTTATTACATGGTTTTACGGGGTTATGTGCTTTTAACCATGGTCGGGATGAAAACCATTATCAAAGTTCATTTTAATGTCAAAGAAGGCTAGATTTGAGCAGTTCAGAAGATGTGACAACGGCGTTAATTCAGTATTATTTATTTGAGATTGAAGTGAAATATCACGGGCGATTGTACTTAGTATCTGAAGGTATCGGGGATGGTTGGATGAAGATTCTTCATGATCCTTGTTCGAGCTTATTATCAAAAACGAAGACTTGGAAATCTAGTTATTGTTGGGTGACTTTTACCTCTTCTTTTACCACTTGGGGGAATTGGGCTCTTATCACCTCAAAATAACTATCACTCTAAGGAGTTACGTTGTAGTGCTCAGTGTCACATTCAATTGTGGATTTTCAAGAGGTAATGTACGTCTTATACTTGATGGTTGGTTGGTTGAAGAGTATAGAGTACATAGAGAGTACTTAGAGATGCTAATGGAAATCTGCACCGCTCTTTGTTACATATGTGCAAGTTTAAGTCACGAGTTCGGGTTAATTTACTTCAGGGTCAAATTCATCATATTGGGTTATCTCCATCAGCTGTCACTACAAAGAGCCTACAGAATGATAATGGGTTGATTACATGTTTTGCCAAAAGAGATGATGAAAAGAGAGAGATAATGACGTCTGATCACATCAGTTCAGGCCTCGTTCTCCAAAGAAAAGAAATGTGTACGTTTCAGTGCGCATTATCTTTAAAAGAAGAGAAATCTTCTTATGACGTATGAACACATCAGTTCATGCCTCGTTCTCTAAAGAAAAGAAGAGTGTACGTGTCAGTGCGCTTTATCTTCTGAAGAAGAGAAATCTTCTTATTTATGACCATTCTCGTCAACATGCTTCATACTTTTTCCATGCGCTTAAGTCATCAAGTGAACCGGGCTACCACTGATTGTTTTCTCATTCCACTTGCTCGATTATAATGAAGATGGCGACATCATGTGCTTATTTTGCGGGAGAGAAGTGTGAATAGAACATTCGGATGATTTTCACTTACTTAATCAAGAATGGCAACTCCGTATGCAATTCTTGAGGGGGAGAAGAAGTGTGAAATTACTGCATGGTTGATTATTATTTGAGAATTTAAATTGTCATACGGCTCTAAACTCATGTAAGAACCGAGCTTCTTCTTATCGGGTAATCTTCACATGGAGTCTCTTGAGAAGAGCCGTTTGTTGACATCTTCACAAGCTGATATGAGTTTATTGACAAAGTGCTTCCGGTTAATGCTTCACGTGCACATCAACATGATGATTCCGAACAACCTTCTGTTCTTGTTTGATGTGATTGTTTGCTTGGTATTACCATTTTGTGTGTTCGTTGCGGCCTGATTGCTGATTTCCTTGATGAACATCTTTCTGTTCTTGTTTGATTGGGAGGGATTTTAGTTAAGGGGATTTGCAAGATGTAAGTTGATTGGGATGCTTTTTGGTGATGTTCTTGTTTTTGGTGAGTTGAAGATGTTAACTTTCTATTCCCCAACTGGACAATCTTGAAGAAGGTCGAGTCTACAGTCGGTTCTACATTTTCTGCTACATGTTAGAAGACTAAAGACGAGTTGCATTTAACAATCTAAAGACTTCTTCTTAATTCATGGCATTTATCAAACAGATTGTCGGTTTAGGGGAGAGCACTAATTGGGGGAGAGTGATATTTAAAACTGCTAAATATCGATCCCTTACAGTTTTAAGTTAATTTTTTTTTCTTAGTTTTATATTGAATTAAGCAGTTTTAAGTTAATTTCAAGCTGTTAATAAGCTATTATTTAGCTTTAGATTGATCTAAACTGTTAGTTTTGTGTTACGTGTAGGAGATGGATAAGGTGTTAATCATTTTAATCATCTGAATAAGCGATTAGTTATGTTTAGATTCAAATTAAGCTGTTAATTAGTTTTTGATGAATTAAGCATATTAAGCTTTGAATAAGCTATTAGTTTATGCTTTGATTGAATTAAGTAGTTTAAGCTTTTTGAATAAGCTATTAGTTATGTTTTGTTAAGCACTTTTTATTTTGCATCACATTTGATATCATATGTGATATCACATATGATATATCACATGTGATACATGTGATATCACATTTTTACTTGATCGATGTTTTTATTTTGTACTTTTTTGTTTTTTCAGAACTGAATGCTTTCAAAACTCCTGAATCATTCTCTACTCACTCTAATTTTGATACTCCTGGTGGAACGGTTTATTATATTCCTAAAGTTCCGGTCGACGTTTTACTAGCTAAGGGCAATGTTTTTAATTCAGTTGATGAGTGCATTAGTGCGTATATGAAATATGCTTCAAAAGCAAGGTTTGTGGTTAGGAAATCATGTCAGAAAAGGTTGAGGAGCGGTATTGTTAAGCAAAAGTATCTAGTGTGCAATAGGGAAGGCTGTCCTAAGGGAATTCATGTAGACACACTAGATTTAGAGAATAGTGACAAGCAGAAGAGAAGTTCGAACCTGCATATCACAGGTTGCAAAGCACGTGTGATGTTTGAGTTGACTCCTGGTTCTACAAAGTATAGGTTGACTGTTTTTGATAGTATACATAATCATGAGCCTGAACGTAAAGAATATAAGCATTTGTCAAAGACCGAAAGGCAGTTAACATATGCTGAGCAGTTGTTTATTGTTAAAGCTGCGAGCGTGAATATAGGTGCAACGAGAGCTCATCACTTGTTGACTGGTCTGAAGGGATCGTATTTGCTTGTTCATGGTACAACTGTTGACTTTAAGAACTTTTTTAGGAGTGTGAATTGTTATATAGGCGATAGTGATGCTCAGATGCTTATAGCTAAGATGGAAAATAGACAGAAGCATGTTCCAGATTTTTCGTTTGATTACTTGGTTGAGAATGCTGAGCTTTCTGCAATTTTCTGGGCTGATGAAGTTTCCAAGTACAATTACAAAGAGTTTTGTGACGTTGTCTCTTTTGATGCTACGTACGGGACAAATAAGTAAGTGTTTGAGTGATATATATCATATTTTAATGTATTACTTGTATTTTGTCTTCGTATTTGTTTTTTTGTTTTTTGTTTTTTTTTAACTATTTTTGTTTTTGTTTTTCATGTACAAAATGATGTTTGTTCCTTTTACAGCAATTGATAATCATAGGAAGTGTGTTACGGTTGCTGCAGGCTTGCTGAAAAATGAGACTGCAAACTCTTATATTTGGTTGCTCAAAGCATTTATAAAAGCTTTTGGTAAAGCTCCTAGCATCGTTGTCACTGATCAGGACGGGGCTATGAGAAAGGCGATTGAACAAGAGTTTGCTAGATCGAAACACAAATTGTGTATGTGGCATATTACACAAAAGCTTCCTGGAAAGGTATGTTGTGTGCTTTCTTGTATTTTCTTTTGTTATATCATATGTGATACTTTATGTGCTTTCTTGTATTTTATTTTGCATTCTTTGTAGTTTCTAATGCTTTATCATATGTGATATTTCATACTTTTTTCATTTTGGTAAATCATTTGTTAAATCATATGTGATATTTGTTTGCAGATATGCTCAAAGATTTATGATCACACAGACTTTAAAAGGAAATTCAATCAAATTGTGTGGAATATGTATATTGGTCCTGATGAGTTTGAGTATCAATGGGGGAAGTTATTAGATGAGTTTAATTTCCATAATCATAAGTGGTTAACAAAGATGTTTCGCATACGCTCTTGTTGGATTCCTGCTTTTTTTGTAGACTCTCCTTTGTGTGGTTTGATGAGGACAACTTCTAGGTCTGAGAGTGAGAATTCCTTTTTCTCTCATTTTACTAATTCTGGTTCGACTCTCATGAATTTTATGAATTGTTTTGAGACGGCAATGGAAAAACAGAGGCATATACAAGAGAGGTTAGATCATAAGTCGATTGATTCTGTTCCTACACTTAGAACCTATCTTAAGATTGAACGTCATGCGTCAAATGTTTATACTCGTCCCCTTTTCAAATTGGTTCAAGCTGAAATATTTGCTGGGACATGGTTTTGCCAAATAGATACCAAAAGTTTGGTTGAAGTATCTGAGGTGTCTGTTATTAAAGAGAAAAAGTTTGTTGATGAAGTAATGGAAAAGAAGAAAGCCAAGAAAAAAGAGAAATTTAAGAAAAAAGGTGATGATACTGATAAAAATGAAGAAGAAGAGGAGCCGATCAACTTGTTTCACAGAGAAGATGGACTGTATAAGGTTTGTTAGTTTGTTAACCAATTTTTTTTATATTAAAGCTTTTTTTATTGTTATTTTTTACACTTTTATAATTTTGATATATCATATGTGATATATCATATGTGATATATCAAATGATGTATCGCATATGATCTATCATATATGATATTTGACTATATATTGTGTTTTTTTTTTCTTTTTTGCATGGAGGTTTTGCGAAACATAGAAGATGGATCAGTTGTTTGTTCCTGTCAGCTTTTTGTTAGAGTTGGAATATTGTGTAGACACATTTTTTGTGTCTTTAAGAATGCGAATGTTGAAATGATTCCAAATCAATACATCTTGAGGCGTTGGACAAAGAACTTTGATCCGGCTGGTTTGAGGAACAAAAGGAACAGGTACGGTGAGAAGAATGAGATTGTTGAGAATTATGCAAACGAGGCTACTTCTATTGTTGATCACTGTGTGCATATGTTGAGTAAAGACGAGACAAGGTTAGCTGCTTTTATTGAGAAGTTGAAGTTGCTAAAGTTAGATGTTGAAGCTGATTGCCCAAATCTTCCATCAAAGGACAAGCTTGATAATCTTGAAGAGCTTGTCGGAGTGCCAAAGCCTCCTGTAGTTGCTGTTAAGAATCCGTCTGGCTGTAAGCCCAAAGGACGTGAAAAGTCGCGTATAAAAGGTGGAAAAGAGCAAGCTATTGATGAGAGTTCAGTTAATAGGAATGCATGTTCAGTATGTGGAGCTAAAGATGGCCACAACAAAAGGACCTGTCCAAATAAGTATAGAGTACAAGATGATTTGGTTCAATCTGAAGCTACATGATAAATCTTTTTACTGTTTTTGTCCAAATAAGAATTTTGTGATTGAAGTACTTTGAATCTTCTTTGATTGTTTACAGATTTTGTTTTATGAAATGGATTTTTGATATATATATATTTTTTTTGGTGTTAAGTGATTTATCTTCTCTTTGTGTTAAGTGAATTATCACATTTGATTTATCTAGTTTGTTTTTCCTGTTATATATCATATTTGATATACATACAAAATCACATTTGATTTTTTACTGTTATATATCATATTTGATATACATACAAAATCATATGTGATACCACCATTAGCACATTTGTTGATCAGATCTCATATCATATGTTTTCAAATTGTGTTATAAAACGCGGAGTTGGTTAGCAACACCTTTTTATCGAATATATCAGTTTTGTGTAGCAAAACTTGTACAACAACACATATAATCCAAAATCACATCCGCAGATGTGCCGCCAAATTCATTAGATAACCATTTCAGATCTGATCACTATTCGTCAACATTGTGACATTGTACCATAATACATAACATATTGTAGCATACGAGATAAGATTGTGACATTGTACCATAAGACATAACATACTGTTCTAACCATTCTAAATGACATAAGCTATCCCAAATTTAACTAATCAGAAGTAAGTTTGTAAGTGCATCACCATTGTCACTCCACCTTTACCCAAAAACGAGTGACTTCCCATCTATTCGTCAGCTCCTATCATCTATCAACTGTCTTCTATCATCTATCAAGTTTTGCCTTCAAATTGCACTTGCAACATGGGTTGCCTCCTGTTCCTTCTTCTTCTTGTCTATCTGCTCCTTTATGTAGGTTTGTTTCAATGCTTTGTCAGTATGCTTCCTTGCAAACGCATGTGCTTCCTCGCTGATTTCTTCTCTCTTACTGTTAATTTCATGCGTTAACATTTTTGTTGCATACTTTACTCTCAGCTTGATTATTGCCATTGTTTGGCCTTCTTCTTCAGTTGGGAAGTTCAGCTCCCAGTTCTTTGCTGCTTCACCATTGTACATCTCCATGTGCATCATAACAAAGACCCCGCAATCAATCACATTTTGTTTTGTTGCCCATTTGACCTTTATGATTGTTGTCTTGTTTTTCTTTATCTGCTTCGCTTTTGGGTGGTTGAATGACTCCAAATAATGTGAAAACACTTTTTTCTGCATAAACAAAAGATTCAGTTTACTTACTGGTGGTTTATCATATCTGATATTTCAAACAAAGACTCAATTAACTTGCTAGTGTTTTATCATATATGATATTTAACTACCATATTTTAGTTTCTAATATTTAAAGACAATTATATCATATATGATATTTTACTGTCATATTATAGTTTCTAATATTAGATGCAATTTATGTTCTTTCCATGCCTAGTTTGAGTGACTTACCAAAACATCACATTCTTTCTTGTATTTGGTGTCATATGTCTGCCCAAAGTTGGAGTTGTCAATGATTGCTGAAGTTCCTTTTGCTAGATTGAATACAACCAAATAGAAGTGTTCATGAGCAATCACTGGGAAGAATGCCTGTAGAAATTGAAAGAAAATTATATTAATTTTAGCTCAAATAAAAGTCGAATCTCTTTCTTCATAATAAGTAAAGTAAGTTGTTACCATTTCTACATTTTGCAATGACATGTCATTTGGGCTGTCTTCAAACTCGCTTGTCATGCAATCAAAGAAATCTTTATATTGCTTTGCTTCATCTTTCTTCGGCAACTCTACCATTTGGCTTGTCTGTTGTCAAAAATCAACAATATCATATAACTATTAACAAACAGATTAGTAATTAGTTTCTAAATGTTTATCTACTTACCAACATTCCAGTGTGGAAGTAATGCTTCATCTTGTTTCCACCATTGGTCACCATTTCTTCATAGTTTAAAAGTGAAGCAAAGCTGTCAATGACACTAGCTTCTACCTTCAAGTTAGGTGCTAGTGTTTGCATGATTTCCCTTATTGTAGGGGCTCCCTTGATGCTTGGTTCGAAGACAAAGTCACTACACAAAATTTAAATTATATACATATTATTATCACAACATTTATTATTTTTTGTGTGATTTTTAATAAAAAAAAAATAGCAGACTTACACTGGATTTCCTTCCATTGAAAATAACGCATCCGTTATCATCACTTCATCTGGTTGTGGTGGTGTGTGGATTACAGTTTTTCTGTTCATGTATGGTGATACCAGAAAACGTGATGGTTTTTTGACTCTCTTTGCTAGATGTTGTTCTTCTTGTTTTGATTCTGTTTCAGTCTCAGCCTCCATGTCTCTCACCCTTTTTTCTTTCTTTTCTTCCAGTTTTGATGCTGTTTCAGTCTCAACAACAGCTTCTGTTACCATTGGGCTTATACCAAGACTGAAAGATGGTGGCGTGAATGATTTTCTGATCTTTCCTCTTGTCATTTTCTCAGATTGTGGCGACATTGACTTTCTTACTATTCCTCTGATTTTTTTTTCTTTTGACCCTTGAATTTCTTTTGGACTACTCATCTCCGTTGTCCCAGCAATCTCTTTTGGGTCACTTATCATTTCTGTTGTCCCAGCAATCTCTTTTTGATCACTCTTATCTGTTTTCCCATGAAGCTTTTCATGTTGTTGATCTGCATATTGTTTTTCTGCTTGAGTCAAGATATTATCAATGTTTTCTTCATTCCAAAAATCATCTGGTGTTGCTATTCTCAACTTATAACCCGGTGCTACCTCCACAGTTGGTGTTCCTACTTCCTTTGTAACTTCAATCGTTTTTTCAATCGGGTTTTCCTCCGCTACTTGAACTTCAGTTTGTTTATCCTTCTCACTCTCACTCACCTTCATTATTGGAACTTCAGTTTGCTTTTCCATCACACTCACCTTCACTACTGGTCTTTCTGTTTCTTTCTCAGGTTCTTTTTGTGTTTCAGTTGGAGTTGTTTCTTTGTTTGCAACTTTGTGTTCCTTCTGTACTGGTATTATTTCTGGTATTTTTGGTAGTTCTGGTATTTCATCTTTGCTCTTAACCTCCTTTTCACCTAAATTCTCGCTTTCATCCTCCTGTTCAGTTTCGCTCTCACTTCCAAATATATTATATTCTTCTTCTTCCTCATCATCACCTTCACTCTCACTTTCATTCTCCTTTTCATTCTCCTTTTCATTTTTGCTCTCACCCTCCTTTTCATTCTCCTTTTCAACTATTAATTTTCCTTCATTTGTTTTTTCTTGATTCTCCTTTTCATTTTTGCTCTCACCCTCCTTTTCATTCTCCTTTTCAACTATTAATTTTCCTTCATTTGTTTTTTATTGATTCTCAGGCTCACTTCCTTCATTGTTCTCACTATCACTATCACTATCCTCAGCCTCACTTTCTATATCAAAATCAATCTTGTTGAACATTCTCTTGTACTTCTTGCACAAGGTCAACATCACCTTGTCCCTCTTGAATTTCTTCAATCCCTCTCTCATTGTTTCAACCAACTCTATTTTTTCTTTTGAGATTATCTCAAATTTCTCGTCAATTTTTTCATAAAACTCCTGTAAAGTAAGTATTTCAGTTTAGTTTTTTATTGTATATGCAAAATCATATATGATTTTTTAAAATATCATATATGATATGTAATATCACATGTGATATTAGTGTAATATCACATATGATATTACATATCATATATGATTTAACACTAATATCAAATGTGATATTCATCTTATTGTTTTATCATATATGATATTGTTGCAAGCACAGCTGAATGTTAGCCTGCTGAAGGCTTAGTCGCTGGCATAGCCTTCGGCTAAAGCCGAAGGCTGTGCCTGAAGGCTTAGGCGCAGGCATAGCCTTCGGCTTTAGCCGAAGGCTATGCTTGCGCCTAAGCTTAAGGTTTTGTTTTCTGTTAACTCTTTTAAACATGCTTTTTTAATAATAAGTAAAATATATCATAACATACTTTTTTATAACAACATTTTTATAAATGAATTCAATAATATTACCTCTTTTTCCACTGGCTTTCTGGGAGGCAACGGTTCATAGTATATGTCTGCTCCCTTGTACAAATTCAGGCCGGTTTGCTCCTCATCAGGATCATACTCTCCGTGATGCTCTAACGTCCCCAAGCAACCGTCTCTCATTTCCATGTTTATTCTTTTCCTCATTGTTGGAGTGTTCCAACTTCTGATGGCTGGGCGGTGACGCATAACTTGGAAGCTCGGGTAGTTTGTTGAGTCCAAGTATAGCAGCTTTTTTATACACAAAAATACAATTAAAATTTTGTTAGATAATTTTTTATATGAGTGAATCATAGTTGATAAGTTTAATGGAAAATAACTTACACATAAGAATGTTATAGGACCATAATAGAAGTTGGTACCCGACTTGACTTGCGTCCAATTTAGCTTACTGACTTCCAAGCATTCCATTATGTAGCTGCACCAATCGATATCAGAGATATCATCATCTTCTTTCACGTGCCTGAGGATTTTTTTGGGCACTCTTCCTGCACTCTCCAAAGTGCCCATGGTGCTTGCAAACAAAGTTAAGAAATTCATCTTGAACATGAAATCTGCTTCAGTTGTGCTTGATATCTCGAAGGCTACAGCAGGTGGTGTAATTCGTCCAAGATGAGCGTACTGTTCTTCCCATTCTCTAACGAAATCGTCATCATCAAATCTTTCCTCCAGATCTTCCAGCTTTCTTGTCCCCATCGGCACACCTAGCATATCATGAATTTTTTGCCTTGTTACCTTTATTGAACCTTTTTGTAATCTCAATTCCATGCTAGGTGGATGGAACTTATCAATTACATGGTACGCCAATGCAGCTGGAAGTTCAACAATAGGGAAGTTTATGAACCTCTCAAATCCCATCTCTTTCAAGCATTTCTTTCTCTCATTTGATAAACCGATCATTGCTTCATAGAGAGGTTTCGGTGATGACCTTGTTGTACATGTTGGGAAATTTTTTGTTTTTGCTTTGTCCTTTTTCACCTTAAGCTTCTTTTTATCTTCCTTATCTTCAACCTCCTTCTCAACAACTATTTCCTTCTTTCTCTTTTTGGTTTCTTTTACAACCAATTGTCGATCATTCTCTTCTTTGATTTCCTCTTCAGTCTCTTCCACTTCAGTCTCTTTGATAACGCTACACGCGTCGTTCGGGGTCAAAGGAACTTCCTTTTCTTCGAGCAAGTTTTATAACACCCTAGGCAGTGAACCTAATCGTTGTAGTGTAGTAATTAGGGTAAGCCACGGGTATTGATATCGTTCTCTAGGGGAATAGGAATGCTAGTAGGGAGTTACTACGCTAAGGTTAAGGTTGAGGAAGATTATTTTTTATCTTTTTATATTTTATGAAAATGGAAAGGTACGAATCTCGGGTATTGGATTTGGGGGGTTGGTATTTCTACCGATTACTCTACTATTATCTAATTATCTAAACTAAGGTTGTGGGAGTCTATGTCTAATTAATGTGTGCTCGTATGATAGTTTAAAGATGTGTTTACTTAGTTTGTATTACTCCTTAATTATCTTCTATTGATGGTTGAGTGTCACGTCTTATTCCTAGTTGCGTTGTGTGTCTAAAGTTGTAGGGTATGCGTTTCTCCCTAACTCTTTGAACTTACCAAAGGGTCTTGTCTACAAACCCACTAGAGATTATAGACTCCTACTCTAAGGCGCTCTTCGGATGGTTTAGCCTACAATCACTCAGGTAATTATACTCTAAGGTTCACAAAGATGAATCAAGCATTAAGTGCACAACGGATGACCTATCGCATTACTAGATCATAAATCAACTAAGATAAGAAACAACCAATCAATATTCAATAATTAAGTTTCATACTTCCTAAGCAAACACACAAATAAATTAGCCGGACATGGAGAACATGCAAGCATACACACAAATAATCAAAGACATAATTGAATTAATGAAGCAAAGACTTATCTTGATGTAAGATAGGGTTAAAAACCCTAAAATACTGTACAAGACACCTTAGGTTCGGTTTTAGGTTTTTACTCCAAAGACTCTCCACACAAAGACTGAAAAATTCGGATTCTATATATAAGATTACAATTGCGACGGCGTCACCTTATGTTTAGTGACGCCGTCGTGTCGCCGCCATTAGGGTTTCGTCTTGGCCACGTTAACCTTGCGACGGCGTCACCTTATGACCGTGACGCCGTCCTCTTCAGCTTCTGACGTCGTCTGGATTGCATCTAGGCCGTCTGAGTAGCGACGGCCTACTCTTTCACCACTAGACGCCGTCTCTTGAAAATACGAGTTTTGAGTTCTGTCCCGTCACAATAATTTTGGGACGGCGTCACCAATAGCACCTGACGCCGTCGCCTTCTAACTTCAGCAACTGTGAGTGCCTTGATTTCGACTTTGGCCTTTTTCTTCATATATTCGCGCCTTTCCGTCCAAATAAGTGCCATTCCAGCATTTTGCCTTCACGAGACCTAAAAAGTGAAAAGGAACGATATTAAGCAATAACGGATACAAAAGTGATCAAATAAGGACTTAAACGACCCCTCAAAATGGTACCTTTTAAAACCTTATCAAATATCCCTACACTTGTTATTTGCTTGTCCTCAAGCAAATGTGCTTTTAGCCAATTAATTTATAAGTTAGGGGTCATGAAGCATTAATTCAAAACGGTCCACAACACATATAAGCCCCGCAAAAGTCATAACAAGCACGGAAATTACATACTAGCACCTCACATGGGGTGTTTGGATAATCACATCTCTCTCGAGTGTATATATGAAACATAACAAAATAGGAAATGGAAGATAAACACTCATTAACCGGTCCTAGTACATAGATTACCATAGGCTTGAGAATAGATCAAACCTCCATCGCTTTGGCGTAAGCACCTAGGAAAGACTATCAAAGAGGTCTTTTAAAGGGTTGTAATGTTAGGCTTACGGTAGGGAAACAAGGGTTTGGTGGGATAGGCTATTTAGTGGTGGCAAGTCAAAAATCTCTATGTTAAATGCATATGAAGAATGGCGTTGCTAAGCCAAGACTCGACACTCTAAACTTTAGATAACTGAAATAAACAAACATAAATTTAAAGATAGATGTAGGATAGTAGCCCGTATGTTTTTTTTTTTTTTTTTTTTTTTTTTTTTTTTTTTTTTTTTTTTACACTCTATTTTTTTCTTTTTCTCTTTTTCTATTTTTTTCGATTTTTTTTTTTTTTTTTTTTTTTTTTTTTTTCATACACTTTTACTCTACCATCCTCTAAGATAACATCAAAATACTAGGGATTTACAGACATATCCCTACACTTGAGTTTTTATTATTCTAACACTAATTTGACCCGATTTGAAAAGATCAAAACACTTGGGGTACATTATTATGCAAACAAATGGAATTTGAATTTTTAACGTTCCCTTCCCGTCATTTCATAAACTTTAACTTTTCCCATGAATCCCAATCATCCTAAAACTGTATACAAAGGATATGACTCGACTTAGCAACTTATGCAAGCAACTAGATAATTGAACTAAGGGTTTAGGGTGATAACAAACATTTGCACTAAAAGTGAGTGCATAAGGGGTAGGCTAAGGCGATTTGGGTGTATATTTGGGGGTGGGGTGTAAACAATGCTCTTCATTGATATTCCGGAAAAACCGAAATATCACGAGAACCGCGAAAAGAATAGGCTCTGAGGGGTTAACTAGGGGTATCGTGTACTAAAGATGAGTACAACGCAAAGGGTGTGGGGGAATTACTCAACCAAAGTGGAAGAAGTAATTATATTACAGGTATCAAACAAGGGTTATCCTAATGCCTCTTATCATTTAGTTATTCCTAACTACACAAGTGTAGCCTCACTTGCGATCTCGGAATGCATCACAAAACAAGTTCTAGAATCTATTATACTACCGGTTCACACTCTAAGCATTAAAGATGAATGCTTTAATTCCTACTAATCTAAGGGCGATCCTCACATTTTGGGTGGAATTTGGGTGGTAAAGGGTTTTTGTGCTAGTCATGCAACTTCCTATCCGTGAGACGCTTTTGTTAAGACTAATGGCCCACTCCTATATGTCATGAAAAATTTTAAATTTGGTGCCAAAATTACCCTAACCGACATTTTCTCATGGTTTATTACACAATCACAATTGGACGAAACAAATAATCAAGGATAAGCATAGTTTCAAAGTTCCCGTTTTATTTTCCCTCCCTACACTTAAACTGAACATTGTCCCCAATGTTCCCCGAAAGTATCAAAGTTATGATAAAAGAAGGTAATTAAAAACGAAAGAAACTAATACTCCCCTGATTAGCTCGGTAGGATCCGTGTAAAGTGGTGGTTAAACTCTTTTCCAAGAAGAATTATTGCGTGAAAAGCTCCTTCCAATCTTATGTAACTTCTTCTTGACAAACTAAACCTGCACACTTGAAGAGAACAAACGAAACCTTCGCGTAAAATCGGCGGTAATAATATATATAAGACTCGATTTAAACTAGGATATAATGCTTGTGGAATGGATGTTTACAGAATTTCTAAGAAAATTAAGACCTGGAAAATTCCAAAAATTTATAAGTAGCTCAGAAAACGAGAAAAAGTAATCTGATGTTTTTACTCCTTCCTGACGCCGTCAGGTTGCAATCCTGACGCCGTTAGGTTATCCTGACAAAAACTGGTCTGCGATTTTCTGGAAAAAATTCTGGAAAATTTACATCTTTAGAATCTGGAAAAATTTCTGCAAAACATCCATTATGACTCGATACAAGCATTTGACTCGAACAAACAAACATAAATATCTTTTAATTAATTGTTATTCTCATGTTTACGTTTCTTTTGAAAACGTGTGTAATCCTCCCTACACTTATCCCTTATGTAAAATACCTTTATATGCAATTAAGACGAGGTTAAAAACAAAATAAAGCATTTTCACAAATTTAAACATGAGGATAAACAATTAATAAAAGATATATGACACTAACAAGCAAACAATTAAGCATGGGTTGCCTCCCACGAAGCGCTTTTCTTTATTAAAGAGTCTTGTAGCTAGACTCGTAGTCGTGCTCCTACGTTGCCCTAATCTTAGAGGCCCATTCAATCTCCTTAACTCTTCTTTCATCACGAATATATTCAGGCCCTAGTTCAAGACAAGCAGTGTAGTAAACTTTGTTCTTCCAGTCTACTTCAAATGCCGGAATGTTATCAACATCTAAATTATCCATGCCCTCAAAATTCTTATTTTTGTGGGGCATTATATATTTAACATTCTCGGTTTCATTAGAGAACTCGATTATCCCTTTCTCTTCATCATAAACCATCTTAGACTCTTCTATAAATGGTTTCCCAAGTATCACATCTCCTAAAAATCCATCAATGATTCCTTTGACATTTTCCAGAATCATGAAATCACACCTATATGTGAAGTTACCTATGAACACGTGCAATCCCTTAACCCTCCCCACATAGTTACTTGCTTTCCTAGGGCGAAAGGGGTCCCTCATAGGCTCTAGCTTTTTGCTCATGATCCAATTGTAATAGAGCCTAGACATTATATTCATGGGTGCCTTATAATCAATGTAGGTGTGATCCCTGTATAAGTATCCAATCATACACGGTATTTTGATGTTTTTAGGGTTTCCCCTCCTTATACGAGGCTCGAAAGGTGGTCTTGGAAAATTAACCACATTATGGTGATAAGCGGTTTCTTTCCTTTTAGGGTATGAACCAAAGTACTCCCTAAGTTCTCCCTTTTCCTTACTACCCTTCATAAATTCTAACATCTTATACTTTCCTTTTTCTAGATCATCATCCGAATCACTTGTAGTCGAATCACTATCTAGAGGTTGATCAGATTCCTTAAGGGCTTCCTTAAGTGTATTCTCAATTATCATATTTAATTTCCTAAGCTCTCCAATCTCATTCATGATACGGGCTCGAAGTTGGTTAGCAGAGGCTGGGTCAAGCAGTGGGTATTTGTTCGGTGGTGAAGCGTTGGTTGGTTGTTGGTTATCGAGTGGTGGTTGGTTATCATCCTCCATGATGAAGAGTGATGGGTGTTACGAACAAAGGTTACGAAGAAGGGGGATAGACTAAGAGAAATCTAGAAATGAGAAAAAAAATTTACTTGATAGGAATCAAGCAAAGAAACCTAAACGAGGTGGACTACTAACTAGCTATTCTATTCCCCGGCAGCGGCGCCAAAAACTTGATAACGCTACACGCGTCGTTCGGGGTCAAAGGAACTTCCTTTTCTTCGAGCAAGTTTTATAACACCCTAGGCAGTGAACCTAATCGTTGTAGTGTAGTAATTAGGGTAAGCCACGGGTATTGATATCGTTCTCTAGGGGAATAGGAATGCTAGTAGGGAGTTACTACGCTAAGGTTAAGGTTGAGGAAGATTATTTTTTATCTTTTTATATTTTATGAAAATGGAAAGGTACGAATCTCGGGTATTGGATTTGGGGGGTTGGTATTTCTACCGATTACTCTACTATTATCTAATTATCTAAACTAAGGTTGTGGGAGTCTATGTCTAATTAATGTGTGCTCGTATGATAGTTTAAAGATGTGTTTACTTAGTTTGTATTACTCCTTAATTATCTCCTATTGATGGTTGAGTGTCACGTCTTATTCCTAGTTGCGTTGTGTGTCTAAAGTTGTAGGGTATGCGTTTCTCCCTAACTCTTTGAACTTACCAAAGGGTCTTGTCTACAAACCCACTAGAGATTATAGACTCCTACTCTAAGGCGCTCTTCGGATGGTTTAGCCTACAATCACTCAGGTAATTATACTCTAAGGTTCACAAAGATGAATCAAGCATTAAGTGCACAACGGATGACCTATCGCATTACTAGATCATAAATCAACTAAGATAAGAAACAACCAATCAATATTCAATAATTAAGTTTCATACTTCCTAAGCAAACACACAAATAAATTAGCCGGACATGGAGAACATGCAAGCATACACACAAATAATCAAAGACATAATTGAATTAATGAAGCAAAGACTTATCTTGATGTAAGATAGGGTTAAAAACCCTAAAATACTGTACAAGACACCTTAGGTTCGGTTTTAGGTTTTTACTCCAAAGACTCTCCACACAAAGACTGAAAAATTCGGATTCTATATATAAGATTACAATTGCGACGGCGTCACCTTATGTTTAGTGACGTCGTCGTGTCGCCGCCATTAGGGTTTCGTCTTGGCCACGTTAACCTTGCGACGGCGTCACCTTATGACCGTGACGCCGTCCTCTTCAGCTTCTGACGTCGTCTGGATTGCATCTAGGCCGTCTGAGTAGCGACGGCCTACTCTTTCACCACTAGACGCCGTCTCTTGAAAATACGAGTTTTGAGTTCTGTCCCGTCACAATAATTTTGGGACGGCGTCACCAATAGCACCTGACGCCGTCGCCTTCTAACTTCAGCAACTGTGAGTGCCTTGATTTCGACTTTGGCCATTTTCTTCATATATTCGCGCCTTTCCGTCCAAATAAGTGCCATTCCAGCATTTTGCCTTCACGAGACCTAAAAAGTGAAAAGGAACGATATTAAGCAATAACGGATACAAAAGTGATCAAATAAGGACTTAAACGACCCCTCAAAATGGTACCTTTTAAAACCTTATCACTCTTCTACTGTCTCAGTATCCTCATCATCACTTTTATCAGCATCTTTTTCCTCTTCAATTCTCCTAGCATCACCTCTAGTAAATCTTTTCGGAGTACTTTGCTTTTCTGATGCTTTTCTTTTCTGTGCACGTTTCTTTGCTGAAGTGTCTTTTTCTTCTTGAATTTTAGTTTTTTTCTTATCTGCTTCATTCTTCTTTTTCTTTTCTAGCTCTGCTCTTCTCTTCTTAGCATTTCTCTGCATTTCATTTAATCTTTGAGCTACTGTTTTTGCTTTATCTGCAAAACAAATTTATATTATATCATTTGTGATTTAGTAATTGAAATATTCTCAGTACATAATGTTAGGAATTAGATAATTCCAGTATTGAAGAGTCGGTCACCCCAACTATTATCTAACATAAGTTAGCTCGTAGACTTATCGTTAGTTACGTATTTATGTAGTTATTTAGTTAGTCAGTAGCGTAAAATAGTTTAGTGCAACACCGTGGAGGAAGGACGGGTCTTTACCCACTGTATCCCTGATCCACAGGCCGTCAGGAGGTCGTTTAGTTTGTAACCTATAAATACCCTCTACCTTGCAAGGTAGAGGGTTGGATGTTCTTTGGTAATCTAATATTCTACAAGTTTCTCTTACTAGAATGTCCCACTCTTTCTCTCTCTAAAACCATCTATGTGCTCATTGTGTTAATGTTATGATGTGTATGTGAAATCCAATATATTACAATTGGTATCAAGAGCCATGGTTAGATCATATCTTGCACATCCTTGGATTTCTAGTGGTTTTTAGGTGGTTTTTGAGTTTGAAAAAGTTTAGTGGTTTTTGCATCATTTGGTTGATTTCGTGTGTTAAAGTTTGAATTTTGTTAGTACTTTTATGTTTAGAATCATCACAAGTGTTTAGGTCTTCACTTGGTAAGCTTGAATCATCTTGGTTGGGTTGTTTTTGGATTGAAAAGTGATGTTTATATGGTTTTTTCTTGGTAGCGACCTAGCTCACGGACTACTTTCTTCGTAGCGACTTGCTTTACAAATTATAGCGAGTTACAGTTTTAGACCTAGCGAGTTAGATCTAGCGATTTACAGTACAAGTAGTGGACTCTCCACTACAGGTAGCGACTTGGTGGTAGCGACTTGGTCTGTAGCGAGTTGCTCTTTAGCGACTTGCATCTTTAGCGACTTGAGTAGCGAATTGCTGCCAAAATTTTGCTAGCGACTTGAGTGTTAGCGAGTTACTACTTAGCGACTTACATCTGGCTAGCGACTTGGAACTCTAGCGACTTAGTGGGGTGGCGAATTAAGTGTTGGCGACTTGGTGCAGTATCTTCTAGCGACTTGGGATTATTGATATTTAGTTGGTAGCGAGTTGGTTCTAAATCTCTAGAGACTTGGGGAGTAATTCATAATAACACAATGTCAGTCATCACGGATCCTTTAATCACCAAAGTACTTGCTCTCTATGACACAGCACAGAATAGTGAAACAGAATGCCTATCTGATGGCCACACACTTAATGATTCAGTATCAATCAATCAGAACAACTCAAATAAGTCACTCTTAATGTCTGCAGATGATGCTAAGAATATGGAATGCACCAGTGAGCCGTTTCAACATCTTAGTCAGCTTCTCAAATTAATCTTATCTACAACCATGGATCAAACAAGTTGTGCCATCCTTCGTCAGGATTTTCCTACTTTGACAAGAACTGTGTTACTTAACTTAGAACGACTGAGGTTTCAAATTACCAAAGAAAAGTTCTCAACTGATGATTCACATGCTGCTCTCCAAACCATTATCAATCAATTTCAGCCACTCATCCGGGAAGAATACTCCTCAGATTTTGATAATATCATGACTGAAATGTCTTTCAAGAAGCACACGGGAATGGAAATTCATGAGTTCAGAAACTCATTTATTCAACTAATGAGTAATATGGAAACATACATCGAGGAAGCTGCTAAAGAGAATAACAAGCTGAAGGAATTGAATGAGTGTCAAGAGTGTCCATGGAACAATGATGACGTGTCATGCTTCATTCCAGTTGAACCAGCAGAAGACACTGATTGCAGAATCTCAGTTGTGATGAAAAAGGATGAAGAGAACAGCACTGATCTCAAATTCTCAGAGTCAGAAAAGGTATCAATCAATAAGGTACACTTTTCTGATCACACAAATTCTCACAAAAAGGTACATGACTCTTACCCTGAACATAACAATGTGGAATCAATCTTTGTTTTGTCTGAATCTAATGCAAGTAACATGATTGAAAAAAGGGTATATGATGAGCTTTCAAACAAATTTTCAATTCTTGAAAAACACTGTATCTCTTTGCAAATTGAAATACAACATAAGAATGAAATGTTTTATGCAAATAAACAGTGTAGTAATCTGGAACTTCCAGAATTTAGAGAATTTTTTGAAATTAATCAGTTAAAATCCCAGATTCAGGACAAAGATTCGACCATAAGAAATCTGAAATCACTTCTTTCAGAAGCCCAGAAATATGACTGTCATGAGATGAGTGATACACTAGAATCTAGAAATTCTGAACTAGCTCTATGTGTGTCCAACCTTCTAAGAGAAAATGAGCATTTAAGAAAGAACCTTGAGGAAACAAACTCTAAGTTAGTCAATCAATCTAACCTCTTGATGAAAGATATTGATGGTCTCAAAGCACAAATTCAGAATAAAAGCTTCAATATTGTTGCCCTAAAAAATGAGCTTAGGAAGTATGTTGGAAATAGGATGAACACTAAGTTTGCAAAACCTTCAACTTTGGGAAAGTCAAATGTTCAGAACCACTTGAAACGAACAGTTATTAAACAACCTAATGCCTTTAGGTCTGAAAGAGCTAAACCATTGAAATCTAAGCTTACATCCCAAGTTGATAATAAGTCTGTTTTGTCAAAACCAGTCACTTCATTGCCTAGTTCAGATATGATGAATCTCAAGCATAGGACTAATGGTCATCACCCACAGATCAGAAATGCAATAAGCTTAACTAGGTCTCATGCAAAACATCGTCTGACAGATCAATCCCCTAAGAAATTCTCTGATCACAAAAGAACAAATAGTCAAAACAAGGCTGTGCACTCATTTAGTTCAACTAACTGTGGCTTCAAATGGATTCCCACTGGCAGATTATTTAAGTTTACAGGACTTAAACGAACTTACATCCCTAGATCATGCCTCAAATGGATTCCCACAGGTAAACTTTTCGAGAATGTAGAACCTAATAGGATCTCCATTAATGATAAGTCTGTATTATACTGTGATGCATCCAAATGTGAGACTAATCATGTCACTAACTCTTCTATGTACAAATCTACATGTGCTTCCAGTACAATGTGCTCTCAGTCTTTTTCAGGTACAATGCTCAACTCAATCAGGAACTTCATGACTTGGTTCCCTTCAGAAATGAACATAGCTCATTCAGGAGCTATAACGTGCAACAGTTGATGCACTACTTTCTTTGACTCCTATTCATCTTGAATCAGGACTCGTTCATCCATATCTTTGTATAAATCAAGTTTCTCTAAAACAAAAAAAAAAAAAAAAAAAAAAAATTATATATATTTTCACTTATATCATGTTTTAAAAAAAATAAAAAAAAAATAATAATTTACATTTTTTATCATGTTTTTCCTATTTAATAAAGAATATTTTCACTATTATCGATAACATCTACGGTCCTAGAAATGTCATTCAATAATGGCACGGGATCATAGATGAAGTTCGAACAATTGAAATATTCTTGCTTCTTTATATCGGGGTATACTTATGTCAATCAATGTTCTTTGATGACCTTGATTGAGGGGGAGATTGTATATATATTTTTCTTGTCTACCTATGCCATTGGCTTATGTGCTGGTTATAATGCTTGCTCGTTTGTAAGTTGAGGTCGTGTTTTGCCTTTGTAACTATCTGGTTATGGTTTTTGTAGGTTGTAGTCGTATCTTGCTCATGTGATTATCATTGTGTACCTACGTACTAAGTGCCTTGCTTAGATTTAAATGGTTATGTGTCTAAATGTTTAATTGATTCATGGTGATCAGTGTGATAATCTATGCTAGAGGCTTAGTCTATAATCCGCGTTAGCAACTTACCACTCGTTCATCAATACCATAGGGACCAAACTTGCCATATAGTGAATGTTATGTTGCACTAGCGACTTACCTCACCTCATGTTAAAACCACAAGGGCCAATTGTGTCATACTGCCTAAGATTGTTTGTATACCCCTAGCGAATTACCTGTTAGCGAGTTACCATTTTTCCCAAACAAGTTTTTTTCTCTCTCTCGTTTTTCTTCTCTTCGTCATTTTGCTCATCCTAGCGACTTAGCAAGAGGTTTGCTTCGATTCCCTCTTATCGTTGTTCTCTTAAGCTTTTGTGTCCAGTTTCTAACATGTCCTTTTATCCAGATCCTTTCGAGCTCACGACTTGAGATTATTTGACTCCCACCTAGGTTCGACTTATCATGAAATCGTGTATTTGTTGCTATTCTAATGATTGAATGTGTTCAAAGTGTTTGGAATATATTGATTGTTTGGAATATATTGTTTGGAATACATTGATGTATGGTTAAGAGGATTGGACTGTTGGGTTTATGTTAGGAGTGTTCTTGCTGGCGATTTAATTTGTTCTTGGTAGCGACTTAGTTTGAATGTTCTTCATAGCGAGTTAGCGTTCAACTTAGCGACTACGTTTCTGTAGCGAATTAGTTCACCATATTCTAGCGACTTGGTTAGCGAGTTAGTAGTTAGCGACTTGTATTTACAAGTTAGCGAATTAGTAACATTAGCGACTTAGTTAACGAATTTGTAGCGACTTGGGTGTGTTACTGTTCATGGCGACTTGTCTTCACAAGCTAGCGAATTAGTAACCTAGCGACTTAGTTAACTGTTTTGTAGCGACTTGGTTTAGGTACTGTTCATGGCGACTTGACTTTACAAGCTAGCGAATTAGCATAGCGACTTAGAGTGCTAAACTATTAGCGACTTGTCTGTGGCTCTAGATGACGACTTGTCTTTACAAGTTTGCAACATTGTTCACTTTCATGTTGCAAATTAGTCTTAGGGTCAAGGATTATTAAAATGTTCAAAGGTTAAGTGGTAAAGATGATCTCACTCTCACAACACTTAGGATCTCCTAATTCGACTTGTTGAATCAACATACTCTATGTAATCTGTTATGACATCTCTGTTTAGGCAAAAGGTACTTGGTTTCTCTCACGACTGCCAAATGTTACTTTTTGCCTCATACATATTTGTTATATCACTTCTACATGTGTATCTTGGCTCATGTCATGATCACTTTGAAATGCACTCTTTTGCCCATTAATCCCTTATAAGCTCGTCATGAAATTATTTATCTATATGACTATACTTCATTGAAATATCTCAATTATGAATGTTATCATATATTTGAAAGTTGTCATATATCTGAAACCTGTGCTACTCAATCTTTCTCTGTATGTGTTTTGGGGACTCCTTCTGAGTTACTACTTCTATGTGTCTATGTCATAAGGGTGCTCTCAACATTGTCTCATTTATCATTTATCTAACCTGTTCCCAATCATTACTGTTGATTGTATGATTACTCAGACCATCAATGGCAAGTTCAATCCCAGAAAAGAGCGTTACCCCTTCGGCATCATCCAAAGTTCTCTCAGACGAAGAAATCCTTCCCAGAAGTCAATGGGCTGCTATTGGAAAAAGCAACTGTTATGTGGACCTACAAAGGCTTCAACAAAATCCTATACTAAAAGTTTCTATTGACATCCTTAAAAACACAAACTTCTTCGGAGCTATTACCAAGCAATGCTCAATTCCTACCATCTACATTCAACAATTCTGGAACACCGTTCAATGGAACAAAATCACAGCACAATACTCTTGCAAACTGGATAATAGGGAGTTCACAATTGATTCTGATATTCTGAGCAAGGCTCTTGGAATCACCCCATGTAACCCTGACTTTCGTTCTGAATCTCCACCTGGTGCTGACGATCTGATTGTCTTTCTAATTGGGTTGGGTTATCAGAACAGTATTTCAAGAGCATCTGACATCATCACCGGACACATCTATCAACCCTGGAGAGCTATTACAACCATTTTGAACTTATGCTTATCTGGGAAAACTTCAGGGTTCGATAAAGTGAGAATTCCTATCTTGCAAATCCTATGGGGAATCGTTAATAGGGTTGATGTGAATGTCTCAGATCGTATTTGGGAAGAATTCTCTTTATCAATGAACACATTCATATCTGATAGAACCTATTTCCAGAACAATGCTCAAGGTCGAAAGAAACAGAACAAGCTCGTAATTCCCAGCATCAGATTTTCTAAGCTTGTTATCCAGTATTTGCAACAAAATCACAACTTCACTCCTAGGTCTGAATCAACTTTACACAAAGCAGAAGATGAATTTGTTTTAGGAAACCTGAAATATGTTCCTAGAGGTACGGATACAGAAGTATTTGGATTGCCAATTCCTGATTGTCTTCTCACAGAAGATATCAAGAAGAAGGACTACTTCAAGCAATTCAAGAAAAGAGCAACCAAACTCTCTGCTGATGTCACACCCTCTCCTCTTCAACCAAATGCTCCCATGACCAAGTCAGCCTCACAAGCATCATATGCCTCTCTTCCTAAAAAGAGACTTGAAATGTCACAACAGTCTGACACCGCATCCAAGAAGCGGAAAGTAAAAAGGAAGAAAGTGGAAAAGGAAATTGGTGAGAACACTGAGATACCAAGGAATGTTACCAGGTTAACTGATGAAGATGATGCTGATCTGCAACTTGGAATTCAGCAAAGCCTAGAAAGTCAGAATGTGAAAGCTCCAGTAGGTGGAATTGTGTTAAGAGAACCCGCTCAACTACCTCGACAAACAACCCCAATTACACATGACAAGGGTAAAGGGGTGGCTAATGTTGAAACTGAACAAGCTGCTCACATGCTTTTAACTATCTCATCATCCCTATCAAGCACCACAAATCAATATGAGCTGAAGAGAAGAACAGAATCATCTCATGCAAAAGAACAATCTGGAGTGGTCAAAGTGCCTGAAACTTTTAAGGAAACTCCTACACTTAGTGAGACTCAATCTGACTTGAATGTTGACACTCTGTTACAAAAAGGCTCGCAGGAGAACCTTGAGACAAGATCTGATGAGACCTTGAAGATGGATGAACCAAATCTGTCTACTAACTCTCTATCCTCACTTAAGAATCTTGATGAAGATTTCTCTTTTGGTGATCAATTCATTAATGACAAATCCTTAGATACCGCACAATCCATGTATAATGTCAGCATTCAGCAAGATACGTCAACTATTCCTCCAATGACTGCATCTTCACTATCAACTGCACTTCCACCTCCCTTACCTACTCAATCAACTGTACAAACACCACCAACAACGTCACCAACCCCTGAACCCGTGATTACAATTGCAGATGAAGTGGCTCCACCAGCTTCCCCTCCACAGATTTTCACCTCTGATCAACTACTGGATAAAGCCATTAAAAGGATAGAAGCTCTGGAAAGGCAACTTCCTAAATCTGTTGATTCTCTGGTGGATCGTGTCTATAGATTGGAGCACCTCAACTTCAATGAAGGGGTTACTGCCGCTATTGAAGGAGAAGTCAAGGATGCTGTGGAATGGGCTATGGAGGCTCCACTTCTTAGACGATTCAAGGACCTCCCCATCACCGATATGAGAGCAGCTCTGTGTGAAAGGATGTATGAGGCTGAAGAGGACAAGCATGAGGTTCACAGTAAACTCTATGAGGCACTTGAAGAATCCATTAAGTTCGACAATTATGAGCAGTTTAAGATTGATGTCGGAGAAAAAGAAGCTAAAAAGAAAAGGAGAACAATTGTAATGGAAGCATTGATGAAGGATCGCAAAGATCCACCTCCACCCCCACCACCAACGGGGGGCGCTGGAACTTCTGGATCTGGTAATCCTTCTACAACAACCAACACACCTCCATCACAACCACCATCATCACCGCCAAAATCTTCCAGTCAATCAGATCCTACAAAAGAACAGAGTACTCAGAAAAAATCTGCTGCCTGGACGACGGTTGATTCAAGGTTCACATCCACGTCCACCTCTGTTCCTGATGATCAAATGGTTAACGAAGAGTCGCATGTCATGGCGGACTCAGAACCAGATGAAGATGATGCATCTACAAAGCATATTCCTAAGCCCTCAGAAGACTGGTTTGGCTCTTACATAGCTGGGAATCGCACTAGTACATCCAGAGTTGCACCTTCAAGAGACACAATTCAAAGCTGCATTGTGGAAGATAGACCTCCTTCTCCAGAACCCACATGGACCATCCCAGAGTCTGACTCTATGATTCCTGACAACAATTGGGCATCAGTTATCACCAATAATTACGAAATTCCAGCTGAAGACTCTCTTCTACACTACACTGGTGATATGGGAAGTTTCATTAGATGGTTTTGTGAACGGAAGAGCATCTCATCCATAACACCAAGAGATCTTGAAGGTCAAGCTTACGAAATTGTCAAAGTCTTCCACTCAGATGCAAATCATCTTCAATATCAGATGGAAGAATGCCATAAGATGCTAAATGACCAAGTCAGTGATCAAATCAGTCGCTTCAATGTCAACAAATCTCTTCCTCTTGGTGGTGAACCTGGTCAGATGACCATTCAGGCAGAATTCTTCTTCAATCACGACTTGGACTATCTGTGTGCTCGCTCTGCTGAAAGAAGACCTGCTCTATCAATATCAAAGATGAAAGCTGCAACCTACTCTGATCAGGGGCTTGAGCAGATGGTTCCTGATCAATTTTGGGCGAATGAAGAACAAAAGTATGATATTGCAGCTTCTTATGGTATTTCTCACTGGTGGTTCAAAAAGAAGAAGTTCTACATCGAAAGACATGGTGCTGATAAAAGACGCAATGATGTCAGATCAAAGCTGCAAATCTTAAGTGTTGTTAGTGTAGAGATCTTCCCTATCTATGGATATGAGTACTTGAAGAAGATTGTCCTTAAAAGAGCTGACCTCAAAGTGTATACTATTGAAGAGAACGACTTCAAACATCTTCTGCCAAATGATTTCGAAGATCTCTATCTCTTAAATCTTCAAGGACACCTTGAGCACTTACCTGTACGTGAGAAAAAGGCCCTCTCTGCAGCTGTCACTCTTTGGATCAGGGGCTTAGTCATTCGAAAACGAGTTGAGGACTTTCAGCTTGGCATTGAAAGCTACCAAACCAGGATCAACCTTACAAGTCCTCAATGGAATGCAACTGGGCATGAACTCCATCGAGAATACAAAGTCCTTGACACCCCTAGAGCCGTCATCTTCACCGACAGATATGGATCTCGTATGCTTATGCGTCTATGTGAACTCTACAAGTTTAGTGATGGTACGCTCAAATTGGTCGAAGAAGAACTTGACACCAGAGTGAAAGAAGCCAAACTTGATATGAAATCTTGGATTAAAACCATTTTTTGGACTGATGATGACGTGAAGAGATGTGAACATTTCATTGCTGCAATCAGACGAAGACTCAAGACACGAAGGATCTTCCGCAGCCTTGAAAGTTTTGTTGGTGGAAGGCTTCGTGATGGTCACTACAAACTTCTTCAGAGGACTGAATGAAGACTTCTTCGGGATGTTGTTTATGGTGTGTTTTTAACTATGTGTAATATGTGGTGTAATAATTATGAACAACTGTAATACATGTAATAGTGCTAGGATTTGTACTATGGTTTCCCCTTGTAAAAAGGGGAAACATCTGTGTAGTCCATTTTTGATCATATAAAATCGGACACATTTTGCTCCTACAAATATTTTATCTCATACATATTTAAATCACTTGAGATCCAAAATCTCAAAGGATTTAAGATTTTTGATCGGGGGAGAAAATGTGATATAAATATGAAAGATGTTAAAAGATAAGATGACCAATTTGTGTGCAAACTTCTCTCTTATATGTGCTAAACAATTTTCGAATCTCGAAGCATATATTAAGGGGGAGAACTCTCTTTGCAAATTCAAGTCATCAGGGTACACAACACTTAAATCTTTGCAAATTCAACTTTAAATGTTTTTAAGGTACCTTGATCACATGGCTTCTAATCCTTTGATGATAAAGGGTTCCCTCTAGTATGTGCAAAACTCTTTTCAAATCTCGAGGCACATATTGAGGGGGAGCGAATTTATGGAAACCTCATCCTTCCCGGAAATGCTATTTCTACTTGATTTGATGTGGGAAGTGATGTTGATACCTTTTAGAAAATGGCTATCAAAGAAGTTAATTCTTTCTCTTGCCTCCGTGTGCAAAACATTTTCAAATATTTGATGCACATGTTGAGGGGGAGTTCTCGTTCTAAAATATCAAAAACAATTCAGGTACAAAATGCTTTGATAATATATCACAAGTATCTGAATTGATTTTCAAATGGTTTTCAATTGGATCCAATGGCAGATGAACAATACCAAATAGACCGACCAACTTTACTTTATGTACGGTGATATAAGGATGATAAGGTTAGGTATTGGTTCCCATGATCCGCCAGAACCGGAGGAATCTACCCAGGGACAATCCACTAGTTAGTGTAGAAGTCCTTAGGTATGATGATAAAAGGAGAAAAATGAGATATGGGAAGAGTGCGGACTAAGACTGAGCTAGTACTGGAATAAACCCAACAAGGCTCTAGCTATGAAGTTTCGGTAAGCACTGAAGGGGTTGAAGAATTAAAAAGAATTGAATGAGAAAAGGGTGAAAACAAATAGCCCTCCATTTATTCAACCTTAGGGCAGAAACCGGGTTCACTTCATATGCTACTGATGGTAACATCGGTATTGAAGACAAGACGTCATGGACCCAGTGACGCACTGCACTTCAACTTTCCAAACCACTCAAGTTCCTCTTAAAAGGACTTGTTTCATTCTCACAGGGAACCGACATTATCTATCGACTTTCTCTTAGAGATTGTTGATATTGAAGAAGGAGACCCTCTCCCTAGTCTCTGGCACAGGATCCAAATATGCACAAATTGAGTCTAGAGCCACGAGATCATCAATAAATCTCATTAGGACACTTTCAATGAAGACTCTCTGTTTCACACAATGAGGAAAGAGAGATTATATCTTGAGTCCTACGCATTATCCTTGTGGTATTGCCAGAACATCTGAGTGATGTGTATACATATTCACTATGAAGATGGAAAGCCTTCTGGAGCCAACATCTAACAAGCTCCTGGTAGGTGGCATGTGAGATCTATTATATAGATCAACCATGTGACAACTGAACAGAAACAATGGAGCGATTCAATCTCTTGAATCAATCTTGGTTCAGGTTATGGATTGACGGATACCTTTGAAAAACCGGTCTTTGTGCATTAAAACTCTTTTCCTTAGCACATCGACCGTGTACTCATTTTTCAAACCAAAAGGTGTTTTTATGATTGATAATTGATTTTCAACAAAACCTTCGTTGTATTGCAAAAACAATTTCTATTGAGCAATACACGATTGTTTTTCAAATCTCTTTTCATCAATCAGTGGACTTAAAATTCGCTGGTTCACTCACTCCGTGTTATCTTCTTTGAGATGTTCCGGTTTGAGAACAGCTAGAGCAGCTGCGAAACCCTGTCAAGGAAATTCTTCGGAATTTTACCTGATCACAGGCAGTACTTGTACTGATCAACTGGGAACCGTGGGCCGTGTACCTCAATTCAACGAAAGTGATCAAAGACACTTTCGTGCGATTTATTGCTAACTGTTGTATGCAGGTACGCCCGACGTTTGCAGCTGATCTGAATGAAGCGGTCAATCCATAGCCGCATGCTCACTTAACACATTCATCTCAAAAGAAATCATGATTAGTGCATCAATGACTCTGATAATTTCACTCCATGCTTCTGCTACGCTGCTGTCAATATCATGAATCAACTAATGCTTCCGCAATTCTGATGAGAAGATATCATGATCCAGAATGTGAGCATGTCGGTCCTAAAGTCACAACACCACAATGGATATCTCAAAGAGTTTTGATTGCTGATGATCTCAAAAGCTGGTTCATATTTACTATCACGTGGATCAGAAATGGACCTCCAATTTAAAGTACAAATCTATGCAGACTTTGAAGTTGCACCACTTATGCACTAAGGTTACGATGTTGATGTATGAAAGTCTACGAGCTCAAGAACCAAGTCAAGAATAGAATGTTAGGTTCTGTAATGTAAAACATGGGGTGACCTCCCTTAGGGGGAGATTGTTAGGAATTAGATAATTCCAGTATTGAAGAGTCGGTCACCCCAACTATTATCTAACATAAGTTAGCTCGTAGACTTATCGTTAGTTACGTATTTATGTAGTTATTTAGTTAGTCAGTAGCGTAAAATAGTTTAGTGCAACACCGTGGAGGAAGGACGGGTCTTTACCCACTGTATCCCTGATCCACAGGCCGTCAGGAGGTCGTTTAGTTTGTAACCTATAAATACGCTCTACCTTGCAAGGTAGAGGGTTGGATGTTCTTTGGTAATCTAATATTCTATAAGTTTCTCTTACTAGAATGTCCCACTCTTTCTCTCTCTAAAACCATCTATGTGCTCATTGTGTTAATGTTATGATGTGTACGTGAAATCCAATATATTACACATAACGTGTTTCGTTAATAACATGATATGTACCTTTAGCAAGGCTTTTCTCTTCAGCAGTTGTTTTTAGTAGTGGCAATTTAGAGATTAGATGCCCTACATCATCTTCTCCGTCATCATTTTCTTTATCTCCTACATCATCAACAATGAACAATTAATTAATATCCTGACAGTTTTACTCAAAGGATTAGGTGCAGGCATATCTTTTTTTGCAAATTTACAGGCTACGCCTGTATATTACCAAAATTCTTTATAATATCATATATGATATTCAACATAAATCTTTTTTAGCTACTGAATAATTGTTCATTTTTGTCAAATTCTTAGCCACAGGCATAGCCTTCGGTAAAGCCGAAGGCTATGCCTGTGGCTAAGCCTTTGCTGAAGCCTTTGCTTATCTGCACCCTAGTCAATTCACAAAGTTGAATACATCTTTTATTATATCATATATGATATTTAACATAAAATTTTTGGTAGATACAAAATATGTTACAAACATGTATTTGTGTTCAGAAATGTTGAATGCTATGCTTGTGGCTAAGCAAATGTTAATGATTTGAAGTTTTTTCCAAAGGCTATGCCTGTATCTAAGCCAAATCATTTGTTTCTAAGGAAATTTTTAAGTTATCACATATTTAAAAGGCTATTTTAAAAGCAAATGTTTGTTATATCATATCTGATATAGAATAAAAAAACAGATTTAAAAGCTTATTTTAAGTTATCTTATATCCCCACAAAGCATTTTGTGCATCAGTCACAGTCAATTCGTTTGTTAAATGCTAAAGCATCTTATGCGGCTAAGCAAAAGGCTTAGCGACATAAGATGCGTTTGGCGAAGCCAAAGGCATGTTCTGTAGCTAAGCCTAAGGTTTAGCCTCATAAGATGCTTTAGGATTTTGACAAAGGTACCTTCCGCGGCTGAGCCAAAGCATTAGCTGCATAAGATGCCTTTGGCAAAGCCAAAGGCACCTTCCGCGGCTTAGCCAAAGGATTAGCCGCATAAAATGCCTTTGGCTGGCTTCGCCAAAGGCATCTTATGCGGCTAATCCTTTTACTTAGCTGCAACATATGCTTTGTTGAAGCCTTTTCCATTCGTCAAAGCTTCCACAGCTGAGCCAAAGGTTTAGCCGCATAAGATGCCTTTGGCGATGCCAAAGGCATCTTCTGCGGCTAATCCTTTTACTTAGCTGCAGCGAATGCTTTTGTTGAATCCTTTTGCATTCGTCAAAGCTTCCACAGCTCAGCCAAAGGATTAGCCGCATAAGATGCCTTTGGCTTCGCCAAAGGCATCTTCTGCGGCTAATCCTTTTACTTAGCTGCAGCGAATGCTTTGTTGAATCCTTTTGCATTCGTCAAATCTTCCACAGCTGAGCCAAAGGTTTAGCAAGGCTTAGCCGCATAAGACGCCTTCGATAAACACTTCTAATCTCGCAAACCTAGCTTCTAAACTATTAAAACCTAACTCCTAATCATAACAAAAAATCTATAAACAGTTCTAATCTTGCAAACCTAGCTTCTAAACTGTTAAAACCTAACTTCTATTTGCACATTTCTTCATCATAATCGCTATAAACAGTTGAAAACATCATATAATCATAAATAACAGTTGTAGATATTGAAATAGATGTTTAGAGTGTAAGATTATACCTGAAGCCGGTTTTTTGGCCGGTTGTTTGCTGGTAGTTCCTTTTTTCCTCAGTTCCTTTAGCGTGATAGTTTCAGCGTCGGTATCTTCCATCTTCTCCGGTGATTTTGAAAGTTTTTGATGATTTTTGCGGTGTTTTTTATCGGTGTAAATGTGTGAGTAGTGTGTGTTTAGGTAGGTGCATTGAATGTGATAAATGAAGAGTTAGGCGTGTTTTAATATTTGGTGTGATTTGACGATTATACCCTTCCGCTTTTATTTTAGTGGAGAGTGTGTTTTAATCTTAGCCATTGATTAAATTTGAATCAATGGTTGGGATGTGTCCCTTGGTATGTAAGGATTATTTGGTATGCAAAATAACCTCACTCATAATTTGGTGACTTGCAACCTATTAAACCGCTCAAAAAGTCTTATGTGGATTTGTTTGACTTTGAATTATATTGTGAACTATTATATTTATGCTTTAATAATCTATACTACCTTATAATGTATTTAAGACTTTCTATAAAAGAAAATCTTATAAAAATAATGCACAATTACTATAAAAGAAGTCTCACATTTCAAAATAAGTCAGACTACAAAAACTATATTAATTTTGCTATTGATTGTATTAATTTTCCTATTAATTCAAAAAATAGCTTTAAAATTCAGCTATCTTCCTGGAAATTAAATACATAACATTATAACAGCACCAATTTAAAACATTGTAACAACACGCCAATTGATTCATTCGTACAATTACTTTTAAAAAAACGTATAACCAAATAACATTTGCTCGCCACAAAATATAGTACCCGCCACCGCATTGCGCGGCGCGGGTACCATGCTAGTAGTAAATGACTTATTTTATCCCTTAAATAAATTATATTCTTTGATTATGTTATTTTCATGATCCAAAATTTTTATATACCTAAAATCAGCTTTCAGCAAAGATAAAAACTTAAATCATCATTTACAAAAAAAAATCATCAAACCATCCAGTTAACAAATTTACAACCCAATATCTACTTAATTAATCTCTTTAACTTTAATTCCACAAGCCTTTCCAAACTCCCTTTTTATTATGGTGGATGGTGATGGCGGCAAGCCGCCAACGGATCTGGTGGAAGGTGACGGTGATGGTGATGGTGAAGCTTATGGTTGGTGACGGTAGATTTAGTGGATCATGATTGTGACCACTTTTGGTGATGGTGCTTTGTATATGGTGCCATGGTGGTGGTTATGACGCACGTGAAAACAGAGTGCATACCCATTTCTGTTATGCATGCAACATATATACCTTAAAAATGGCAAAGATGTTTTTAGGCTTTTTGTTGGTGAATATCGAAAACTAGGAGAGATAGTCGTTTTTGACAAGGAGAGCTTATTTGTCAACAAACTTTAAATAGGTAGCCATCTTAAGGTTCATGAAACTAACATCTGAAGATGGACATATTATTTAACGATACAGAAGAAAGAGACTATTTATACGTATTTATAAAGTAATGTACAAGTTAATTAGTAAAAATGGCAGATTATATAAATTAGCTAAGATGGGAATATGCATTTGGATTCGTAAGAATGGTAGTTTTGTTTTCTCTTATAAAGATATACCTTGAACAATTAACGGTAGAGGAATTAGTTCAAAAAAGTTCAAAAATCTATCATCAACCACAAATTGACATTCCCTTTCGATGTTGAGTTCTTGAACAGTCAATGGTGATCACTTATATTGGGTCTTGAACATCTAAGATCACACACACACATATTCTCAATTAGCCACCGTCTTCACCACCCATTTCATCTATTTTTTTTTTAAACATCCTATATACCACTTATCTCACAATATATTTAACAAATGCTTTTAACGAAGCTTGAACCCACAACCTTTAGGTCGATGGGCAACTCACATACCACTAGACCAAAGGCCTTGGGTCCCCATCAGCCGTTAGACACCATCGTCACCTGCAAAAACCACTCCGTCGACTATTTGTCGATCTTTTGTGTTGTTTAAGATCCTACTTTTTGTATACTTTACAAATCTTGAAATGTGGTCAATATCGTTGGTTGTTACGGTGGCCGGTGGTTACTCAATTTTTGGTTGATGGCGGTGGCGGTGGTGGTGGTCACCTTTTTTTTAGTAAAGAGGTGGTGGTCACTTTATTATCAGTTTTCTTTATAATTTTAAGACGAGGAATATGATGTGTCAAATGATCAAATTACCCTTATTCACAAGCTAAAGAGGTTACCAACAGGTTTCATAGCGCATGTCAGTCTATAGTCGACAATGAATTAATAAGCAAAGTACATAAAGCATCTTTAGCTTTTACCCTTTACATTATGCCTCGACCAAAACATGTAGATATGCCTTAGTTGAAACCGGTATGCACACTCAAGCTATGATCATATAACCAGCACATACCAACCAAACCTGCAGGGACGGAGCCACGGATTTGTATTGAGGGGGGCTCAATTTTTTTTTCCCAATAGTAACATACGATTTTTTGTTTCATAAGCTAGCTAGATTGAAGTTTGGATCGTTCGTGTCACAATTCTCCAATTTCCGGTCATTCCTCATACTCCATATTCATCATTTCATAACGGTTCGTGCATGGTTTTACATTTTTCATTAAACGTTATCGCGTAAACATTATTTTTGAACAATTGACTCAATACTTCCAAAAATTATTCCAATATATTTTAATACTCATATTAAGATTTAAAAATAATATAATGAGTTTATCCAGTGTTTTAAATGTATTTGGTATATAAATCGTTAAATTTATATTATTACGACGGTTTTCTTAAAAACTACACGATAATTATTATATCACTCAAATTTTGCAAGAAAAGTATTTTTATAATTTTTATGACCTAAATATATTTTATCTTGAACCGTGAAATTTATTTTATCTAACGCTACCTTAAATATTCAAATGTGTATACAACTTACTAATATTACTTAACAATGCTACAAGTTACTACTATCCTCAAATAACTTTACTTCTACTTACTTTTATACATTTACATAATAATAATAATAATATATATATATATATGTATTATTACATACATGCATCAACTAGATTTCAAGATCTTTTTATATATAGTCTTACACTCCAACTTTTTCTCATTCTCAACCAATAATTCAAGACTCCATCAAGTTGTTTCTCTCCTCTTCCTCTTCTCACTAAAATCCGGCCAACCATGGGGATATCAAGAAGTGATCATCAAAATTTTTCTTGTCAAGTTCTACACAATCTAGTAACACTCTTTGTTTAGGTTTTGAAATAAAAACCTAGGGTGTTTAGGATAAATCCTTTGTTCTTAAACCTCATCAAGCAACTTGTAAGCCTAAAACTTCATCTCTTACTTTTTCATATATATTTTTCATACATTTCATGAAGTCCATATGATCATATTTGCTCAAGTTGTAGTTTTTATTCATGTTTATCAAATGTTATCACCCATATGTGTCCTATTAATTTTTATAACAAGTATGTACTATTTAGAAGTTTATAAAAATGATAAGTTTGAAAAATGGATCACCAAAGTCTAGTTGTGGTTTTTGGAGGAAATGGTTATATAAATTTTATACATGTTTATTTAAGTTTGGATATATATTTTTAGCCTTATAATGAATATTTATTTTGGTTATGATCAAATGAAGTTGTTTTACTAATAGGGTTGGTGATGAGTAGATTAAGGGAATATTGTAGTGTTGTTTGAGTTAAAATGATTAGAGAAAAATGGTAATTTTAAAATGGGCGCGGAAGCGCTGTCGAAATTTATAATTTTTCCGAAAAGTTAGTCATTTTTATAAATTTTATTAAAGTTTTAGAAAATAGATTTTTAGTTATGAACGTGGCCTTTTGAACGGACTAAAACGGAGTTATAACGAAAAATATACGTTGTTTCCAAGTTACGATTTAAAAACTACAATTTTCCGGAAAATGTTCATGCAGTCCGAATTTTAACTGACCCAAACAGTGGCCTTAAAATTTCTGTGAAGTCTCCGAAGTTTAAAAATATATTAGTACTCTTCATTACCTTCGCGTGGATATAAAGAACTTGAAAAACGGACTTAAAACGAGTGAGTTATGGTTAACCGAACTTTGAGTCAAAAACGTGCTGAAAACACTATTCACAGCTTTAGTAAGCTGACAGGATTTTTAATCAAGATTTTGAGGGCCTAAACGGACGTTTCGGGAGAAACGGACCTTAAAAATGAGTTAGTTTTCCTATGTATAAATTACGTCAAGTCCGACGTAAACTGATTTTTCAATTACTAAAACCGTTACATAGTTTTGACTACATTTTCACCATTAACTCAAAAGTAATTATTTTGACATGGAACCGTCACACATTCAAGTAACAATATTTTTATATAACTAGTTTTCAAGTAGCATATTGGGTGATACGTTTTCAAAAATCATGCATTCACGACAACATATCATAACTCAAGTCATAACATTCATTCTAGGTCGCGGATAGTTTCCGACTCTCACTTTCGTGCACTTCATCTTGTTAGCATATCAATCACACCAGGTGAGTTCATACCCCACTTTTACTCGTTTAAATTCTTACAAACTATTTGGGGGAGATACATGCTTAGATACTTGTTTCACTCTTGCGAATACTCAAACCATTTATACAATTGTGTTACAATATACTTCTTATACACTTTGGACATTATGTGTGGTTTATTGCGATATGTGCCTTAATGTGCTAAACTAGTTTTCAATTATGCATCAACATACAAACTTTAGCAACTGGTTAACTCCTGCGGGAGCCGGCAGAGAGGTATTGATAGTACTATCGGGCTGACGCCCCCACCCTTGGTCCATGATGACGTGACCTGGGGTGAATATAATCTGTTATTCAATAAAACATTACAAACAAGTTAGACTCGTCAAGAGGTTCAGTTGGCTGTGATTCTTTGCATTAAGTACATGTATATATCGTATGCACCTATGTCCTACTTACAAACAAGATTGACAATTCTATATTTTGGCAATGGGTTGTAAACACACAGGTTGCAAGTTTTGTATGGGCGGAACTTGGAACTGAGTGGATTTACAATGCCTTTGCTGCATAAACGATTTTTGAAAGGCTTTACATTTCATCACAACTTATGAACTCACCAACCATTGTGTTGACACTTTTTAGCATGTTTATCTCAGGTCTTAAGATGATAGCACTTCATGGAGCTTTTGGGTCGCATGGCATACATTGGAGTCTTGTGCTTTTAACAATTACCATTCGACATGTTTTGTAAACTCTTTGTGTATTATCAAACTTTGGGATTTCTTGCTTGTAAACTTTAACTTATTTATTGAATGGTAAACTTTTTAAAACGTCTCATTATAGAGGTCGTTTTCTGTATCCGTACTTTGTGCTATGACGTTATACCCCAATGACACTATCGTTCCGCTGCGATATTTTGGGGGTGTGACAGATTGGTACCAGAGCCTTGGTTATAGAGAACTAGGTTGCATTTTAGTTCCTAGACTATAACCGCTTTCACGTCGATCCTTTCTTTTCCTATCACCTTACACACTTTTCGTGCGCATATGTTTTCTTAAGTATTTCGTCTAGACCTACTTCATTAGATAACGTAGTTTCCTTGTACCAATAGGGGAGTCCCAAAATCTAGTTGGGTCATCAAAGATATGGAGCTCAGTAATGAGCACTTATCTAACTTGATCTCGTGACAGTTCTTGTTTGATGAGATGCGAGATCGAGCTAAATAAGTGTTACTATAAAGCTGGATAGATTTGATGATTTTGCCCGAGGATGGGAGTTCTCTTGAGGATACTTTGGGAACTGCTGGCGACCAAACCTCGTAGTGATTCTAGCACCTAACGGAATTTCCTATACACCAAGTGCGACTCTTCCTAGATACCTACCCTAAATCCCTCCTTCACCGTTTAGAATCGGATGATAGACTGGCTACCTATTTAAGTAACACCAATCGCCGAGACATGTATGCTGGGTGGTATGTACACGTGTGAAATGAGGCAATTATAATTATGGTGGCCAACATAATTATAAATGCGTCACAACTCACGTGGACATATGCGACCACGCATACGTAGATCGGTGTGGACACCTTAGGAACCAATTTGTGGCGTGGTATTATATTTGAGGACGTTAAGTATAGACAGTGGGAATTCAATGGTTCTTTCCTTGCAGAGATAATGGCACCAAAGAGAGTAACACGCAGTTCTGGCCGAGGTGGTACGGTACCAAGGGGTGGAATGACAGGTGGACGTGGAGGTAGAGAAGGCGGTAGCGACATGGGTAACAATGACAACAACACTGGCGGAAACCCTGATTTTGCCGCCATCATCGCTCAACAACTTCAAATCTTGCTTCCCACTATTGTCACACAAGTTGGAATTCATATGAATAACTCGGGAAACCACGGGAACGGGAATGGCGACACCAACAATGTAGCTGGCAGTAACAACAACAACAACACCACCAACAACAACAACAGAATTGGATGCACATATAAGGAATTTTCGGCATGCAAACCTGTGGAGTTTGATGGTATAGGAGGTGCTTTGGCGTATACTCGATGGGTAGAAAAGACAGAGGCAGTGATCGACATCAGCAATTGTGCCACACATCAGAGAGTGAAGTATGCTGCTTGCTTGTTATCAGGAAAGGCATTGACATGGTGGAACACACAGTTACAGGCTAGGGGCAGAGAAGCAGCTATAGGCATGACATGGGACGAATTTAAGGCGTTATTGAAAGAGGAGTACTGCCCGGACAATGAAATGCAGAAACTAGAGGATGAATTTTATCACCACTCCATGATAGGGGCTGGTCACGCAGCCTACACCGATCGATTTCATGAATTAGCCAGACTAGTTCCTCATATGGTTACCCCTGAATCCAAGAGAATCTCGAGGTACATATATGGTCTTGTACCTGAAATCCGTGGAACCGTGAAAACAACTGAGCCATCTACAATACAAAGTGCGATACTGAGGGCAGGAACCCTGACAGACGAGATGGTTAGGAATGGTACTTTGAAGAGCAGTGATAAGAGGAAGGAAGCAAGTGGGTCGAATAAGCAGATAGACGTGGTAGCAGACAACAAAAGGGCAAGAGTTTTTGTGGCAACTGGTACTGAACAAAGAGAGTATGCGGGTACACATCCCAAATGTGCTAAATGTGCTTATCATCACCCGAAGACCAAGCCCTGCCGCTTGTGTACAAATTGCAATCGATACGGCCATTTTAAGGAGCAGTGTAAAAGGAATAATCAAAGGACTTGCTTTGAATGTAACAGCCCGAATCACATCCGGAAAAATTGTCCTCAGTTGAATCAGCCACCGATGCAAGCTCCTCTAGCTGTGGCAATTGAAGGAAATAACCCAAACCCTTTACTCAATATCAGTCCTCCCCGAGGTCGAGCATTCTATATAGGGACCGAGGAAGCCCGCAATGCGTAACTGGTACGTTTTTCCTAGACCATTAAGTGATCCACCGTATTATTCAGATTAAGTGAATCTCCTTAGATAAGAAACCTAGACGCGTAAGTTTTGGCATAAACACTTTGACCATACATTCTGATTTCTCTAAACCTAAGGGTAGAACTTTAAGTATCATCGATTGAATCGCGAGGACGCGATTCTTCTATCAGGGGAAGAATGTCACAATTCTCCAATTTCCGGTCATTCCTCATACTCCATATTCATCATTTCATAACGGTTCGTGCATGGTTTTACATTTTTCATTAAACGTTATCGCGTAAACATTATTTTTGAACAATTGACTCAATACTTCCAAAAATTATTCCAATATATTTTAATACTCATATTAAGATTTAAAAATAATATAATGAGTTTATCCAGTGTTTTAAATGTATTTGGTATATAAATCGTTAAATTTATATTATTACGACGGTTTTCTTAAAAACTACACGATAATTATTATATCACTCAAATTTTGCAAGAAAAGTATTTTTATAATTTTTATGACCTAAATATATTTTATCTTGAACCGTGAAATTTATTTTATCTAACGCTACCTTAAATATTCAAATGTGTATACAACTTACTAATATTACTTAACAATGCTACAAGTTACTACTATCCTCAAATAACTTTACTTCTACTTACTTTTATACATTTACATAATAATAATAATATATATATATATATATATATATATATATATATATATATGTATTATTACATACATGCATCAACTAGATTTCAAGATCTTTTTATATATAGTCTTACACTCCAACTTTTTCTCATTCTCAACCAATAATTCAAGACTCCATCAAGTTGTTTCTCTCCTCTTCCTCTTCTCACTAAAATCCGGCCAACCATGGGGATATCAAGAAGTGATCATCAAAATTTTTCTTGTCAAGTTCTACACAATCTAGTAACACTCTTTGTTTAGGTTTTGAAATAAAAACCTAGGGTGTTTAGGATAAATCCTTTGTTCTTAAACCTCATCAAGCAACTTGTAAGCCTAAAACTTCATCTCTTACTTTTTCATATATATTTTTCATACATTTCATGAAGTCCATATGATCATATTTGCTCAAGTTGTAGTTTTTATTCATGTTTATCAAATGTTATCACCCATATGTGTCCTATTAATTTTTATAACAAGTATGTACTAGTTAGAAGTTTATAAAAATGATAAGTTTGAAAAATGGATCACCAAAGTCTAGTTGTGGTTTTTGGAGGAAATGGTTATATAAATTTTATACATGTTTATTTAAGTTTGGATATATATTTTTAGCCTTATAATGAATATTTATTTTGGTTATGATCAAATGAAGTTGTTTTACTAATAGGGTTGGTGATGAGTAGATTAAGGGAATATTGTAGTGTTGTTTGAGTTAAAATGATTAGAGAAAAATGGTAATTTTAAAATGGGCGCGGAAGCGCTGTCGAAATTTATAATTTTTCCGAAAAGTTAGTCATTTTTATAAATTTTATTAAAGTTTTAGAAAATAGATTTTTAGTTATGAACGTGGCCTTTTGAACGGACTAAAACGGAGTTATAACGAAAAATATACGTGGTTTCCAAGTTACGATTTAAAAACTACAATTTTCCGGAAAATGTTCATGCAGTCCGAATTTTAACTGACCCAAACAGTGGCCTTAAAATTTCTGTGAAGTCTCCGAAGTTTAAAAATATATTAGTACTCTTCATTACCTTCGCGTGGATATAAAGAACTTGAAAAACGGACTTAAAACGAGTGAGTTATGGTTAACCGAACTTTGAGTCAAAAACGTGCTGAAAACACTATTCACAGCTTTAGTAAGCTGACAGGATTTTTAATCAAGATTTTGAGGGCCTAAACGGACGTTTCGGGAGAAACGGACCTTAAAAATGAGTTAGTTTTCCTATGTATAAATTACGTCAAGTCCGACGTAAACTGATTTTTCAATTACTAAAACCGTTACATAGTTTTGACTACATTTTCACCATTAACTCAAAAGTAATTATTTTGACATGGAACCGTCACACATTCAAGTAACAATATTTTTATATAACTAGTTTTCAAGTAGCATATTGGGTGATACGTTTTCAAAAATCATGCATTCACGACAACATATCATAACTCAAGTCATAACATTCATTCTAGGTCGCGGATAGTTTCCGACTCTCACTTTCGTGCACTTCATCTTGTTAGCATATCAATCACACCAGGTGAGTTCATACCCCACTTTTACTCGTTTAAATTCTTACAAACTATTTGGGGGAGATACATGCTTAGATACTTGTTTCACTCTTGCGAATACTCAAACCATTTATACAATTGTGTTACAATATACTTCTTATACACTTTGGACATTATGTGTGGTTTATTGCGATATGTGCCTTAATGTGCTAAACTAGTTTTCAATTATGCATCAACATACAAACTTTAGCAACTGGTTAACTCCTGCGGGAGCCGGCAGAGAGGTATTGATAGTACTATCGGGCTGACGCCCCCACCCTTGGTCCATGATGACGTGACCTGGGGTGAATATAATCTGTTATTCAATAAAACATTACAAACAAGCTAGACTCGTCAAGAGGTTCAGTTGGCTGTGATTCTTTGCATTAAGTACATGTATATATCGTATGCACCTATGTCCTACTTACAAACAAGATTGACAATTCTATATTTTGGCAATGGGTTGTAAACACACAGGTTGCAAGTTTTGTATGGGCGGAACTTGGAACTGAGTGGATTTACAATGCCTTTGCTGCATAAACGATTTTTGAAAGGCTTTACATTTCATCACAACTTATGAACTCACCAACCATTGTGTTGACACTTTTTAGCATGTTTATCTCAGGTCTTAAGATGATAGCACTTCATGGAGCTTTTGGGTCGCATGGCATACATTGGAGTCTTGTGCTTTTAACAATTACCATTCGACATGTTTTGTAAACTCTTTGTGTATTATCAAACTTTGGGATTTCTTGCTTGTAAACTTTAACTTATTTATTGAATGGTAAACTTTTTAAAACGTCTCATTATAGAGGTCGTTTTCTGTATCCATACTTTGTGCTATGACGTTATACCCCAATGACACTATCGTTCCGCTGCGATATTTTGGGGGTGTGACAGTTCGACATACGGGTTTAATGATATTTTTTTATAGTAACATACAATTACTTGACTAGTTGAGAAAATAAACAAAATGGGCAAAGGTTTGTGCAAATAGTAGCGAAGATGGTTCCATCATAATACACGGATAATGGTAATTTTTTTGCCAAAGAGGTGTCATAATACTTTAATACTTTAAGAATAACTGAACTGATAAATCATAAACTGCATGGTTAAAATTGAACTTCTTAATAAAACTAGGCAAAAATGCATATATATCCCTCCCAAAGTGAATAATTGCATATATATATATATATATATATATATATATATATATATATATATATATATATATATATATATATATATATATATATATATATATATATATATCCTTTGTACAAGTTTTTATGCACATTTTACAATGGTTTTTATGCATGCTTTGGATATATATACAATTTTGCATTTTCGGGAAGATATATATGCAAAAGCCCATAAAACTATACCACTAATTGAAATTTTAAGAAAACCATACCACCTCATGTTCATTTGAACATGATAGGATAAAGTTGTACATGTTCTGATTGTACATTACCATTATTGAAAAACATTAATTTTATTTAAATTTAAGTGTACAATCATATCATGCACGACTTTATTTCTCAGGTTCAAATGAACATGAGAGAATCCTCGTCCCAATAAAATACAGATTTTTTTTCTTCTCTTTTTATGTGTCATCTTCCTCAAAAGGAACGTACCTCCATTAAAACCACCACATCCTTCCGATATAATTCTAAGGTAACTCCTAATTTTCTTATACATACCTTCCAAGTTCTAAAAAGCTCCGATCTCTAAGGCAGTTTTCTGGGAATCACCTTGTCATGCGGTAGGTACGCCACTGTTGGGGGGTGGCCGAGCACAACTTTATTTCTCATGTTCAAATGAACATGAGAGAATCCTCGTCCCAATAAAATACAGATTTTTTTTCTTCTCTTTTTATGTGTCATCTTCCTCAAAAGGAACGTACCTCCATTAAAACCACCACATCCTTCCGATATAATTCTAAGGTAACTCCTAATTTTCTTATACATACCTTCCAAGTTCTAAAAAACTCCGATCTCTAAGGCAGTTTTCTGGGAATCACCTTGTCATGCGGTAGGTACGCCACTGTTGAAGGGTGGCCGAGCATCCCCCCCCCCCCCTCCCTCCTCTTGGTAGCATCCATATGGTCAGACCCTGTAGATGTTCAAGCTTGAAAACACCACTGCTACTAACCTCCTAACTTACTAAAACCAAATATAAATTTGTTGGTCCCATAAGCGCAACAGTAACCCCTCCTTGTATGCATCCTCTATGACAAGGAGGAAAGGAGAAAGTGCCTCGGGTAAAATTTTATTAATATCAGAAAAAAAAGAGGAGAGTTATTTTACATACCAAACTTTTCTCACATACCAAGGGACTCATCTCCACCATCCATCTAAAAAGAAATCAATGGCTGAGATTAAAAACATTTTATTATTTCACCTATTTTTTATAATTTAAATATCTCTTAAACCGTTAATCGTTAAGTGAAAATATTTACACCATCGCGACGAGCATTTAATTATCTTTTTATAGACGGGCACTTTGATATACTTTTGAAAAAAGAAAAAAAACTCGTTTTTTTCACGTTTTTTCGTTATTTTTTTTTTTTTGTTTTTTTACGTTACTGAAATTTACATGAAAAAATCATATATGATAAAACACTAAATTGAACATCACATGTGATATTAGTGTTAAATCATATATGATATGTAATATATCACATGTGATATTATATGTAATATCATATGTGATATTACACAAATATCACATGTGATATTACATATCATATATGATATTACACTAATATCACATGTGATATTCAAATTAGTGTTTTATCATATATGACTTTTCAATGCAAATTTCAGTAACGTAAAAAAAAGAAAAAACTTAAAAAAAAAACGTGAAAAAATACGAAAATAAAATGTTTGTCGAAAGTATATCAAAGTGCCTATCTATAGAAAGATAATTAAATGCTCGTCGCAATGATATTTTTTTTTCGCTTAACGATTAACGGTTTGAAAGATATTAATATTTGAAAAAAAATGATGAAAGTGGGTTTTTTAAATTGTTGGGATTAATCTCATCCATTAGATCAAATAAAAATGGAGGGTGGAGATTGATCCCTTGGTATGTAAATAATCTTTTGTCCTCAAATGATCTTAAATTAAAAAAAAAATTACAATCTATTGGTGGGACTCCCACGGGCATGCCTTCTTGGTCTAGGACAAGCCCTAAGACCATAAAAGAGTGCACTAATCAAAGTATCTAACAAAAGTGGTTGGAGCATTCTCCATTGCACATCATTAATAGCCAAAACAAAATCATAAAACTCATAAACTACTAGAAGTCATGGACAAATCTTCCATCTCCAATTTTGTATCTTCATACCTCTTGCTTCGATGGTCAAAACAATCACCAAATAAAATGATCACAACTACGAGTGCGTTATTTTAGAAGGTAAGTTGAAAACCGCAAAATCACGAACATGATCCAACTTTACAAATGGGTTGTTTTACAAGATAAGTTGCAAACATAGGTTAGTTCTATTTGTCTTGCAAATATGGGTCTTCTACGAAAGAAGTACAAGAAACACTCCAAGTCCATAACCATAACCCAATCTAAGCAAATACATGACTCAATTCTCAAAGTTTCGTTATTGTACACCTGGAGTCTCGTCAACACCTTGTGTTGGGAATTTATATCATATAGTTCCCTGTGGCTTCATATTGCATTCATAATTTCAGATTTTTAGTACACATTTGAATGTTCTCATAGATTAAAGAAAAAAATACATGTTTGGTCCCTGTGGTTTGCTCAGATTTCATGTTTAGTCTCTAAGTCATTTTAATTACACCAAAGATACCTATTATTGAAACCTTGCACTCATTTAATCCATATTTTGGACGGGCCGTTAGTTTCTCCGTTAAGTGTTTGCACCGTTAGTCCCTCCGTTAATAATTTTTGCACCGTTAGTCCCTCCTTTAATAATAGTTTTCGCGCGTTTTTTACGTTTTTGTCCGTTTTAATCCGTTTTCCACTTTTTTTTACGTTTGTGCCCGTTTTTATCCGTTTTCGTCTGTTTTTATATGTTTTCGTCCGTTATTTTACGTTTTTGTCCACTTTTATCCGTTTTTGTCTATTTCTTATTTGTGTTCGACCGTTATTTTTTTTTTACTTTTTTGTCCGTTTTTTTTTGTTTTCGTTCGTTTTTTATCTGTTTTCGCCCATTTTTTTACATTTTTAGTCGTTTTCATTTGTTTTTTATCTGTTTTCGCACTTTATTTACGTTTTTATATGTTTTCATCCGTTTTTTTACGTTTTTCTCCGTTTTCGTCTTTTTTTTACGTTTTCGCCCGTTTTTTACGTTTTTCGTTCATTTTTTATCCGTTTTTGCCCTTTTTTTATACGTTTTGTCCGTTTTTATCCGTTTCGCCCCTTTTTACGTTTTTCATTCATTTTTTACGTTTTTATCTGTTTTATCCTTTTTCGTTCAATTTTTATCCGTTTTCGCCCGTTTTTTAACGTTTTTTTTCCATTCTTTTAATGTTTTTATCCGTTTTCGCCTGTTTTTATATGTTTTAGTCCATTTTTACGTTTTTTGTTCGTTTTTTATCCGTGTTCATTCGTTTTTGTACGTTTTCATCATTTTTTTTACGTTTTTGTCTGTTTTTATACTTTTTCGTCATTTTTTTACATTTTTTTCTGATTTTTAACGCTTTCGTCCCTTTTAGGTAGTTTTTGCCATTTTTTTTTACGTTTTCGTCTTTTTTTTACGTTTTTGTCTTTTTTTTTAATGCTTTCGACCATTTTTAGGTTGTTTTCGTCAGTTTTTAGGTAGTTTTCGCCCTATTTTTCTAGTTTTTTACGTTTTTTTCGTTTTCGTACGTTTTTTACATTTTATATGTTTTCGTCCATTTTTTTTACGTTTTTGTCCATTTTTATTAGTTTTATATGTTTTCGTCCGTTTTTTTTCGTTTTTATACGTTTTCGTTTGTTTTGCCTGTTAATTTTCCCTTTTTCCCAGTTTTTATCTGGTCAAAAATGTAAAAAAATGGGGCGAAAACTACCTAAAAACAAGCAAAAAACGGACGAAAGCATAAAAAAAAGACAAAAACGTAAAAAAAAAAGAACTAAAACGTTAAAAAATGGGAGAAAACTATCTAAAAACGGACGAAAGCGTATAAAAATAGAAAAAAACGTAAAAGAATGATGAAAACGTATAAAAATAGACAAAAACGTAAAAAAAAAAAAGGGATGAAAACATATAAAACGAACGAACACGGATAAAAAATGAACGAAAATGTAAAAAAAACGAACGAAAACATATAAAACAGACAAAAACAGAAAAAAAAAAAAAAAAAAAAAACGAAAGAAATGGACAAAAAACGTTAAAAAAACAGATAAAAAACGAACGAAAAAGGATAAAACAGATAAAATCGTAAAAAACGGATGAAAAACATAAAAAAATGGGCGAAACCCGATAAAAAAAACAAATGAAAACGGATAAAAACGGACAAAAACGTAAAAAAACAGATAAAAAAGGAACAAAAATGGATAAAAATCGGACAAAAACGTAAAAAACCGGGCGAAAACGTTAAAAAACAGACGAAAACGGACAAAAACATAAAAAAAACAAAAAAAAAACGGACGAAAACATATAAAAACGTAAAAAAAAACGTGCGAAAACGGATAAAAAACGAATGAAAACGGACAAAAACATAAAAAAAATCGGGGGAAACGGATAAAAAACAAACGAAAACGGATAAAAACTGACAAAAACGTAAAAAAATGGGCGAAAACTATTATTAACGGAGGGACTAATTGGCGAAAACTATTATTTGAAAAAATAGGACTAACGGTGCAAAAATTATTAACGAAAGGACTAACGGTGCAAACACTTAAGGGAGAAACTAACGGCCCAAAATAGGGACTAAATGAGTGTAAGGTTTCAAAAATAGGTATCTCTGATATAATTAAAACGACTTAGAGATTAAACATGAAATCTGAACAAACCACAGAGACCAAACGCGTAATTTTTTCTTATTTCTTTAACACCCAAATATGCGAGTTAAAGAGAATGCGCACGGCGAACTTTACATGGAAAACTCTTACGATTGCATTAAATTTTGAACTTGCCTCTAATTTATGTATATGCTTTATTTATTTATCGCTTGTGTCGGACGCACTTGATGTCAAGATGATGTCTGAAAAATTTAATTAGTATTTTGTCATGAGCAAGCAGCGACGAAGGTTCTGAGATGGCCGATGTAACACCCCCAAAAATGACTCAGAGAAAGCATACAAGTATTGGGGTGCTACTAAATTGGTATCACAACATAAGCATAGAACAATTGGTTTTTCATAAATAAACTTTTATTCGTTCTTAAAAACAATGTTTACATTATTGATTAGTGTGGAAAATGGCCCATTATAAACAAGTGGTCCCAATACATACATCAGAGTCATCTATGACCATGCCATGCCTTTGCCTTGCGCCTCCAAAGATAAGTTATCACCTCAAAACCTGAAGATACATGCTAAAAGGGGTCAGCTTACGCTGGTGAGTTCATAGGTTAAGGGATTTCAGTACACTGTTTCAAATTTGGTTTCTGATGATCATTACGTCTTGCATAATGTCATAAAGTTTATGGTTTCAATTCATAAAAGGATTTCATAAAAGGGATTTCATTAGTGGACCATAAGTAAAGTATATGTACATTACAACGAATATAATGTCATATATTGAATCTATTACGCTAGCACTAAGTTCATGCAACCGAAGCTACGACAGTTTCTGTATGCACAAGGAAGTCATACAATTAAGGAGCCCATGGCGAGTGTTTATCCCAATACGCTCGGTCCCGACATGCTATATGTTTCGCCTTGACCCAAGCGGGGTCAACCGAACAGGGGAGTCACCCCCAATAGATCTATTTATAACATTCGCGCTTCCCAGCAGGAATTGACGGTTCATGAAAAGGGCAATTTGGGATCTAAAGTCTTAGGCTAAGCTGCGTAATATTCTAGGTCAAAGGTTTTGGTGTGGTCCTTAAAGCATCTAGGTATGATGTATCTTAAAACATATCAATCAAAGGGCATAGTATGCATAGAATGCAAAATTTTAGTAATTAAATCATTTAAGTAAAAATGAGCATGTATCTTCCTCCAAAACAGTTATAAAACAAGTAAAAGTAGGGGCTATGAAACTCACCTTGGCAATGTGCAATATGAAGTCTAAAGCGAATTAATCAAGGAGTGATAGTGCACGGCTCCGACACGCAACCTAATTAATACGAAAATTTAGTCTTTATGTTTAAGACTCGATAAAGTTTAACCAACTTTATAAGTTTTAAATGTTTTTGTTGTTGTTCTTGTTGTTGCTTATGTGGCATCATTTATATTAGAACAGTTTACAAAGACTTGGATGGATCTCGGCTTATGAGGGTATGACATGGAAGGAAGTCTTGAAGAAGGAATTACGACTTTGGTTTAATGGTGACCAAATGATAATTCTTGGAATGGTACACGTAGAAGACATATCAAGGATGGACAAGACTTCGGGTTGATGATAATCAAATGATGATGTGTGAAAAATAATACGTATAATGTGAGACGTTGATGTGAACGAAAGACATATATATATTAAGAGTATATATATATGTGTGTGTACTTAGAACATTTAGTATAAATTTATTATAAAGGAATCTAAGTCTAAATTTAATTCATGAGTAAATTGTATTATAACGTAGGTTTCTAATAATTATAGTCCAAATACCAATATGTTTCAAAAAGTTGTATATATATATTTATGACATTTAATATAAGTGCATTTTGCAAAGAATTTAAGTTTTAACCTATTAGAAAGATACAATGTAGATTTTAATAATACATTTCAAAAAATATGTTACGGAAAGTTATATATATAACTCGACTTATATATAGTAGAATTTAAAGTGATTACAATATAAACTTTTTAAGAAGTATATCCCGTATGTAAGAAAAATAGTTGACATGTTTATAGATAATCTGGCATGACCCGAATGTATATTTACGTGATTATATCTCGTATAGTTCAAACATGTGGTTATGTTGAGTTAAGTAAAAGTAATTTGTTTTAACTAGTTTGTTTCAAGTATTCCTCTTTATGATTACTAATATCGACTTGATTTGAATGTCATGTTTCTTATGGAAATTTCGAGTATTAAATATATGACGTGCAAGTGAAACGGACAGATGAGTTGTGTTGAGTTGAGACGAGACGGATATGAGTTATGATCCACTTGAGTCGATGCCGTAAACTTGTGAACTCGGGAAGAGAACTCAACGCCCTGGTGGGCTGGAATATGCCAAACGAATCCCTTACTGGACGTAGATGAGCTTCACGGCCCAACTGACTATCAGACACATCCTTTAAGACATAGGCTTTGAGCCCAAAAGCTCTTAGTAACATCTTTAGGCCTGGGAAGGATTTCTTTCTTTTTGACACAGTTTGAGGGAACGTAAACTCAAATGTAGTTTTAAACTAAGATAACGAGCAAATTATCGAGACTGTTATGAATCTCCTTCGAGACCCATTGCTAGACGATATGAAGACCACCTTAGGGGTGTCTTGAAAACACTATAGACACAAGGGCTTTCGCCTTTGTGGTTAGCACAGGTTGGGTGCTACCCATCATGATTTTGTGACGCAACGAGTTAAGCCACGAAAGGCTACCAAGTTCGGGTTTGGACACAGGAATAGAAAAGGTCTAAACGAGACCCGTAACGGGTTTGATTCGGACCTATTGTCCTTTGACAGTCCACCGAAACATTCTCTTGACCCCCTTTTATTTGACTATGACCATGATTGAACTTTCGACACCCTGTTGGTCCGAAAGGGCTGTGGCTCTATGTACTCAAGATGAAATGGGAAAACTAAACAAAAGGATTTAACCAAGAGTAAAAAGGATCATATTTATAACCACTAGACTAGTGCTCAAGATGCAATGGCAATATATGTATATATTTTTAAGAGTCATGACTATGTGATGGTTCGTGGCTATCGAGTACAACCCGACTTGAGTTTAGGGTCTCGACACAGTCATGCTCTTGCGAGTTTAGTGACTGTACGAGGCAAAGAAACAAAACAGCCAATCCTCAAGTTATAAATGAGCCAAAACTGAGGAACAAGGAATTTAGCCGAAAGAAAATTGATAAGCAATTTAACAAGCTTTAACTCATGTTTTTACCACATCGTATTAACAAACTATGGTTTATTTCATTTTTCTGAAATTATGTTTGTTTTCTTTTGTGTTTTTCGTCAACAACAACAACAACAATATGTATGTCATTTAATCAAATCAACATCAATATTAACCAACATCTCTTTTATTTATAATATACGGTATGATCAAGAAATATAACTCAAATTGGACAAAGAATATTACAACTCAATAGATTCAAAAAGATGACAATTGTAATGTTCTTACATTAGATTTCGTGGGTCGAATTAGGTGAACACCGAACCCTAAACGCTCGAATTGGGGAGACTGGGATCGAATTGGAGCAATTAACTCTTGAGATAGCTTCCTTATACATCAATTAACGAAACCCCCAACTCAATTTCAAAAACCCCTTTGAATTGATATGAACCCTAATTCTTGGAACCCTAATTTCTGTGAGATTTGTGTGATATGTGGGTGAGTCATGTGAGATTTTCGTGACTCAAATAAGAACATAAGTGGAAGCTTTGACCATAGCTCTCTTGACCTCGAGTTGGATGATGTCCATTCTTGACTATCGTCGCTTTCATCCTTCTTCTTCAACACAAGCACATGACTTTGTCTAGGGATAATAGGGGCTAAGTGAAAAGGAGTGCTCATGGTTGATTTAAGATGAAGGGGTAGACAATCCCTTTTTGGTTGTCTGTTTTTGGAGGGAGGTGAAGAAGACAGGAAAAGGGAAAGAAGAAAAGATGGGACGTGAGGGTGGGGATAGGATAGGGTAGAATACATAAGTTTTGTTTTATTATCATTAGACACAGTATATAGTTCGTACCCCGTGTTTTGTCGAATCCTCGAGTAAACGTACCTTTCCGGTACCCTAAAAATGTAGAAATTATATTTTCGGAAACGAATATTTAAATGTAATAATATGACATTATTATTTCATTGAAATTTGTTTATAATTGTTTGCCGTTATTTAGTTGGTGTCGGTATGCGTGCGGTGCCATGGCTTCCTAAATTCACGAGATAACCTCTCGTTTACTCTTGTAAATTATCAGTGAATGTTAAAATGTGTATACTTCACTTATCTCATTATTTATTTTTAGTTTTGTATGTTACTGCACCTGCAGTATGCGGGATAACTTCCCATAACGAGGGTTTAAGCTTATGTACACTTAAATTTGGCCCAAAGACCAATAATTTCACATTTATTATGAAGATACTTAGTGGGTAAGTATCGTGTGTGCGGTGTCTTATTTATAAAAGAAACGAGATGACTTCTCGTTTTTAAATTTTAGGTATTTGTATTTTGTCAGAAAATAATTGATTTGAATTTTCTGACGTGATAAATATTATTATAATAATTCAAAATTTTACGGGTTGTTATAGTCTACCCACCTTACAGGAGATCCGTCCCGGATCTCAGTTTACGTTACCCGATAGGGTGTCGGGAACGAGGTGATAGTATTTGGAACAAGTTTTGAGTTTCCCTAGGTTGTTCTAAGGTTTCCCTTTTGGGTTTGGGTACCTAGGTGTTATGCCAGCAGCACATCCTCTATCTGAGGAGCCATGATTTTCTGAGGTAGGTTCATTGGGTGAAAGTTCTAATTCTTGATGTTACGAGGTTTCACTATTTTGTTAGTGTGGGCACCTCTAACTTCTCAAGGTCTTATCAAAACGTAGCCATTTCTGCCGTTTCATGATTCTAAAGTATATGGGTTGATTATTAAAGGGTGAAGAAACATTTGTTTTTGAATGTCTCTAATTGTTTGTACAAGTTCGACTAAGACCAGATTTCAAAATTGATAAGATGTAAAAATGACATATTTTTTTAAAATATTGTAAAACCGGTTCTAAATTATGGGGTGTACAGGGAAATTTTGCGAAACTTTTAGTGTTTCAGCATTTTGTCTCATTTTAACGAGGGATTTTGGAAAGTATTATTGTTGGATTATAAAGAGGAATCCTCAAATTTGGAAAATATATTGTAGCAAGGATATGTAGCAGGGTGTGACATTTACTCATAGCCACGAGTAGGGTTTAATTGTCTAAGTTGGGTAGGATTGCAGGTTTAATAGTTGATGAACCTCATGGTTATCTATGGTTTTAGGAAGAGGTGTAGGATACATCCTAAGGTTAGGCTTAGCTCTCAAGGAGAACATCGGTGATTTCTGTTTATTAACTTAAAACACTTTTCGAGGAAGTAAGTAACTAATAGAGTTGTTCTGGAATACTTTTCAAAGTATTAAGGAACACTTTGTTTTGGTAAGGTATGGGTAGAATTGTAGTTTACTTTATGGTGAAATTGTAAGGTGGTAATTTGGTTTGTAGAATGGTTCACGAAGTGATTCATGAAATATTTTGATTATAATGCTTTGAGGGATAATCAGAAATAGTTTGTATGGCAATTCTTTTATTTCTCTTGTAGGAGGGTAACAAGGTAGGCGTTGTTATCCTTAAGAGGTAGGTGGAGCTTCTTGGTATTTAATTCTCAAGGTAGGGCGTAAAGTTTTCAAGTTTCTGTGGGATTATAGGTCATTTATCATGCCTTTCTAGATTTTGCCAAAGGTTTATTGTATTTTCTCATAGGTGTTATTGAAAGGTTTGGGGTAGGAGTGACTATAACATAACCCGATTGTGATATGGAATTATAAAGTTTTTGATTAAGGAGTAGGATGACGCCAGTGAGTGGCTTATGATTAAGGAATATTGTGACGCCAGTGAGTGGCTTATGATTGGGTGATGCCAGTGAGTGGTTTATGACTAAGGAACAGGGTGATGCCAGTGGGTGGCTTGTGATTAGGGTATGCCAGTGAGTGACTTATGATTAAGGAATAGTGTGACGCCGATGTGTGGCTTTAGTGTAACCTCAATGTGTGGCTTATTAAAATGTTACATGTTTATTAAAATATTATCATTTTCTCACTGGACATAAATGTAACCACCCGCATTTTTAGGTTACTTTTCATTTTCGAAAATTTACTATTCACTTTCACTATTCAACCGTAAAACTTTTGTTAGGAATTAGAAATTCCAGGTATTAAAGAGTCGGTCACCTCAAGTATATGTAATCGTTAGAAAGCTCGTAGTCGTAGTTCCTTTAAGTTAAGTAGTTTTTAGTTAAGAAACACCGTGGAGGACGGACGGGTCTTTACCCACTGTATGCCTGATCCACAGCCCGATGTGTGGCGATTTATGTAAGACTATAAATACTCTCTACCTTCCAAGGTAGAGAGTTGGAGCTCATAATAAGAATTTTCTTTCTCTCACTAAAGTTCCCTAAACCTCTAACTTTCTCTTTCTAGAATTCTACTTATACGCCACCTTGTTGTTATGGTTTGATGTGTATGTGAAAACTTATATCCAACAACTTTTATTTCACATTCTCGTAAGATAAATTATTTTAGTAATGACCTGAGAATTCGACCATCGTTAGATCATTTTCGCAAAAGTTATTAGGTAAACATCGTTTTAAAGTTTCGTTTTGGACGGTCCACCGTTTAAACATCACGCGCTTAACGAAAATCAACCCTGACAATTTTCCTCGCATCAGATAAATTTTTAGATCATTCATGATTAATTTGAGAATTTTTAAGAATTATTATTTTTAATATTACCAAATAAGCCCAGCGCAGAACAAAACTAAACTTACGTTTTAAACAATTCTACTTACATCCAGACTTAACGATTCCTGCACTGTGTTTCTAATATGTTTTTGACACTTTTACATTTTTTGGAAAAGTCAAACATATTTCCCTCCTCCTTTGACCATAAAGGAATTAACCTTGTACGTTCTACATTTTTGCATAAATCGCGTAACTTTTAAACTTCACAAATAACTGTTAAGTTATCCCGCGTATGACGAAAACCACATTTCGACATCTCATATCACTTTTAGACTAATTTTAGTCTACTCTAAATAAATTCACGGTCGTTTCCCTGAAATTTCGTTCTTTTCCGATAAACTGCGAATTACGCGTTTTTGACCCGTATTTCCAGCTTTAAGCAGCGTTTTTGCACCCAATGAGACTTATCACCAATTTGTATATTTTTAGATGGAGTATAATGTTTTTAGATGGAGTATAATGATGAGTTTCATCATTCCTACAAGTTTCGTATTTTTACGATACCCGTTTTTAAGTTTTATGATTTTACAATTTACTGTTAGCGGTTATCGGGACTAAACGACCTCCGTAAAACAAGATAATACCAAAAATAAGTACCTAGTCACCCTAACTATGATATGAACGTGTATATAGGTGATTCATCATGCCATGTACCTAAGTGATAAGCCTTGGACTTTAGGATACATTCATATGTAAGTAAACTTCTAAGCTAAGCTTCCAAAAATATCCTAAACTTACACCTCCTCATTTACACCTTCCTAACCTCCTCAAGACCTTATATAAACCCCTCCCCTCTCCTTTGGTCGTTCATACCATCAACATAAACAAAACACACTTCATTTGCTTTTTACTTCAAGTTTTATTCAAGAAACATAAGCTCCATATCAATTCCAAAGTTCATGTTAAGCTTTGATTGATCCAAGTCCTAATTCCTTCCTTCCATTGGTGATCTCCAAGCCACACAAGAAGTGTTCTAGTAGAAGACTTCAAGTGCTTTCCCAAGTCATCTCAACTTAGTATCAAGAGGTTGAAGAATTTGGAAGCTAGGGTTACTAGTTCTTGTTCTAGCTCTTGATCTTTGATGTTCCTTTCTTAAGTTGAAAGCCAAAAGTTGTAAGAATAACTAACCACCACTCTTGCTCTACATCATTTACATGTTTCATATTCTTAAATCTATGCTATATATGCTCATATGTTGGATCATGATGTACACAAATCTTTAAAACAAGTTATAAGAACCTATATGTTAAATTTGGGTTAGTAAGTGTTTAAATGCTAAACTTTTGTACAAAGTTTCCATAAAATCGACCACATATAGATCTGATACTTTTCATATTCTTGTATATAATATTAAAACAAAAACGTAGCAATTTGAATCACCAGAAACGGACACACGAGTCAAAAGTTATGATAAAAAGAAATTAGCGAAACTAAAATATGAAACTGCCAAAATAGCTTTCTGCCTAAATTCCGAATTTTTTTGAGGCCCTTCTAGTCCGTTTCATCAAAAAGTTAAAACGCGAAAGTTGTTCGGAACGACGTTTTCCTTCTGTTTCAAAGAAGCTCAGACCTTGAAAACGCATAAATAGGCCATAATCTTTCAAAAACAGAAACTGCCGTAAATATAGTCTCATAACTATACTTTTGTCACAACTAAAAGCAAACCAAGAGGCCTAATGGCCATAAGCCAAGACCACGGCTACGGCTAATGTCAAAGCTAAGTCTCAAGACCATGGTAGTCAAGACCAAAGTCACGGCAAGGCCATGGCTAAAGCCTTAAGGCTTGTTTACCCAAGACCGTTAACTAAGGTGATCATATTTATGAAAACGACGAGAACTTGTAAAAACTAGATACTTATTAAAAACATGATAAACTTTATGTTATAAATCTTCACTTAAAACATATGTTGTATCTACTAAGTGCTACAAAAGTAGGGAGCTTCATGTGAGGGGTTTCATTTGAGTAAAACGTATCGACGAGTTGCTGGATTGACGATTTAAAGTGTCCTAGCTCCTCGAACGTTTACTGCATGACCTCTGAATTATGATGGCCCGAACGGTAGTACGATATCTATAAACTAAACATGTTTTCACAACTAGACCATTTCTATAAATGACATACACAAATACCATGTACTACATCATGATCAACATAGAGACGTATATAGGATGGTTTATGTTTTCCTAAACATTATTCCAAACCTAAGTCGCAACATTCTATTTTTGGTTGCTCGTAGAAGTTCTCACGGAATATTCATCATTCTCATTTTACATTTGATATCATTTACTCTACGGTGAGTTCATAGCCCCACTTTCTATTACTTAATTGTTTTACAAACCCTTGGGGGAGATACATGCTTTATTTTAAATCGAACACATTGCTTTCAAATTATACTTGAATATATTAGTTGCACTAAGTACCACTATTGCCAATCTTAAGTCCCTATTATCATGAACCATTAATCACTTGCGAGTGAACGCGAATAATGTGGATAGATCTATCGGGAATGACAAATCCCGTTTGTGTTGACCGGGTAGGCAAACAAACGCACTCTATTTGAACATCTATAGGTTTATTGGCAAATTACCTATTAGGGCATCGGTTACTATTTTATGACAGTTGTTAACGTTTTCGGTATCATGAGCTTAGTGCAATAATATCTCTTTTGGTTTTCAAACCATTGGTGTGAATTTATAACTCACACTACAAACATTATGTGTTCAACTGATTTCCAAAACTTTATGAATTTCACTCAACCTTTGTGTTGACAGTTTCAAGCATGTATTTCAGGTCCATAATGTCGGAAGCTGGCACGGAAGAGCAAGGATACTAAAGAAGGCTATAAATTTTATTATCATTCGAAAACCAATTTAATGTATTTTGTAAACTTGGAACCATCTGGGACCTCATTTTTGTAAACTCTGATATTTATATAAATAGAATGATAAATCCTTTTTAAAACGACTCCATTAGAGTACGTTTTCTATTGTTATGACTGTTGTGCCATGAAGTAACACCCAGTTTGAATTCCGCTGCGTATCACGAAATTGGGGGTGTTACAGATTGGTATCAGAGCCACAGTTATAGAGAAACGGGTCTAATTGAGACTTAAACTATAACTACTTTTACAAACAAAAACATTTTATAGCCTTCCGTTCTCCGTGCCTTCCATCCTCCAGACGATTATGTGACTTTTAGGCATTTTAAGCTATACAAACATACTAGTATATTGATATATACACTTGACATAATTTCAATCATAAACAAAGTACTCAACATATATGCGTATGCCTATTCTAAGGCATTACGGCACAATCATATTTTCCCAATCTCCCAATCATGCATCTACTCATGCATTTTAGGATTATGAAACTTCCTCCAAGACATTGTAACTGACTACAATGGTCTTTCCTACTTCCCAGACATTGTGAGATACAATGGTCTCATTCATTTTTCAAGACACTGTAAATCCTACAGTGGTCTCTATTACATTCTCAGACACTGTAAATCCTACAGTGGTCTCTATTACATTCTCAGACACTGTAAATCCTACAGTGGTCTCATTTATTTCTCAAGACATTGTGAGTACACAATGATCACTCCATCATTTCTCGAGACATTGTGACTACACAATGATCTCTCCATCATTTCTTAGACATTGTGAGTTGCACAATGGTCTCAAATACTCCTCAGATATTGTAAGTTATACAATAGTCTCTAAAAATTATCTTATAAACAATATATGATATTGTTTTACATGAAACCCGTCACAGTCTATCAATTTCCCTAATGGAAATACAAGAAATAGGATTTCTAAAGGACAAAGTGACTCATCATCTACAAAAGCTAAAGTTCAGCAACGTTCCCTACATTCATCAAAATTCTCTTCTGAAACCTTCATTGTTAAAGGTCCGTGATGCTAGCCAAGTGTAGACTATTTTAGAATTACTTAAGATTTCCTTTCCACACGTATCTACCTATGTTATCTTCTATGCAATGGAATGTGAAAACATAGGTTACAAGTCTTTTATGGCCAGGACTTGCAACTGGATGGTTTGATATCGCCTTTGCTTAGTGGACAATTTCTCAAAAGCTATGAACATATCACAAGTATACCTAATTTAGGTATTTGAAAAATTTATCGAACCTCGGCTAAATATAGCCTAATCACCTATATTTAACCCTGGGATAATGGATCATAGTCTGATTAACTATGTTCAACTTAAATTTTTCAAACACTGAGAATAGTTATACAAGGGTTATATTCAGGTTAATTTCCTACTTAAACTCGATAAACCACCAGAAAAGATCTAGAGACGCGATAATGTCTTACCACTCAGCAAAATCTTAACATCTCATTTATACTACCTAATTTCATTATTGAAATTTTCATACATGAGTAAATTGTATTATAACGTAGGTTTCTAATAATTATAGTCCAAATACCAATATGTTTCAAAAAGTTGTATATATATTTATGACATTTAATATAAGTGCATTTTGCAATGAATTTAAGTCTTAACCTATTAGAAAGATACACTATAGATTTTAATAATACATTTCAAATAATATGTTACGGAAAGTTATATATATAACTCGACTTATATATAGTAGAATTTAAAATGATTACAATATAAACTTTTTAAGAAGTATATCCCGTATGTAAGAAAAATAGTTGACATGTTTATAGATAATCTGGCATGACCCGAATGTATATTTACGTGATTATATCTCGTATAGTTCAAACATGTGGTTATGTTGAGTTAAGTAAAAGTAATTTGTTTTAACTAGTTTGTTTCAAGTATTCCTCTTTATGATTACTAATATCGACTTGATTTGTATGTCATGTTTCTTATGGAAATTTCGAGTATTAAATATATGACGTGCAAGTGAAATGGACAGATGAGTTGTGTTGAGTTGAGACGAGACGGATATGACTTATGATCCACTTGAGTCGATGTCGTAAACTTGTTAACTCGGGAAGAGAACTCAACGCCCTGGTGGGCTGCAATATGCCAAATGAATCCCTTACTGGACATAGATGGGCTTCACGGCCCAACTGACTATCAGACACATCCTTTAAGACATAGGCTTTGAGCCCAAAAGCTCTTAGTAACATCTTTAGGCCTGGAAGGATTTCTTTCTTTTTGACACAGTTTGAGGGAACGTAAACTCAAATGTAGTTTTAAACTAAGATAACGAGCAAATTATCGAGACTGTTATGAATCTCCTTCGAGACCCATTGCTAGACGATATGAAAACCACCTTAGGGGTGTCTTGAAAACACTATAGACACAAGGGCTTTCGCCTTGTGGTTAGCACAGGTTGGGTGCTACCCTTCATGATTTTGTGACGCAACGAGTTAAGCCACGAAAGGCTACCAAGTTCGGGTTTGGACACAGGAATAGAAAAGGTCTAACCGAGACCCGTAACGGGTTTTATTCGGACCTATTGTCCTTTGACAGTCCACCGAAACATTCTCTTGACCCCCTTTTATTTGACTATGACCATGATTGAACTTTCGACACCCTGTTGGTCCGAAAGGGCTGTGGCTCTATGTACTCAAGATGAAATGGGAAAACTAAACAAGAGGATTTAACCAAGAGTAAAAAGGATCAGATTTATAACCACTAGACTAGTGCTCAAGATGCAATGGCAATATATGTATATATTTTTAAGAGTCATGACTATGTGATGGTTCGTGGCTATCGAGTACAACCCGACTTGAGTTTAGGGTCTCGACACAGTCATGCTCTTGCGAGTTTAGTGACTGTACGAGGCAAAGAAACAAAACAGCCAATCCTCAAGTTATAAATGAGCCGAAACTGAGGAACAAGGAATTTAGCCGAAAGAAAATTGATAAGCAATTTAACAAGCTTTAACTCATGTTTTTACCACATCGTATTAACAAACTATGGTTTATTTCATGTTTCTGAAATCATGTTTGTTTTCTTTTGGGTTTTTCGTCAACAACAACAACAACAATATGTATGTCATTTAATCAAATCAACATCAATATTAACCAACATCTCTTTTATTTATAATATACGGTATGATCAAGAAATATAACTCGAATTGGACAAAGAATATTACAACTCAATAGATTCAAAAAGATGACAATTGTAATGTTCTTACATTAGATTTCGTGGGTCGAATTAGGTGAACACTGAACCCTAAACGCTCGAATTGGGGAGACTGTGATCGAATTGGAGCAATTAACTCTTGAGATAGTTTCCTTATACATCAATTAACGAAACCCCCAACTCAATTTCAAAAACCCTTTTGAATTGATATGAACCCTAATTTCTGTGAGATTTGTGTGATATGTGGGTGAGTCCTGTGAGATTTTCGTGACTCAAATAAGAACATAAGTGGAAGCTTTGACCATAGCTCTCTTGACCTCGAGTTGGATGATGTTCATTCTTGACTATCGTCGCTTTCATCCTTCTTCTTCAACACAAGCACATGAATTTGTCTAGGGAGAATAGGGGCTAAGTGAAAAGGAGTGCTCATGGTTGATTTAAGAGGAAGGGGTAGACAATCCCTTTTTGGTTGTCTGTTTTTGGAGGGAGGTGAAGAAGACAGGAAAAGGGAAAGAAGAAAAGACGGGGCGTGAGGGTGGGGATAGGATAGGGTAGAATACATAAGTTTTGTTTTATTATCGTTAGACACATTATATAGTTCGTACCCCGTGTTTTGTCGAATCCTCGAGTAAACGTACCTTCCCGGTACCCGAAAAATGTAGAAATTATATTTTCGGAAACGAATATTTAAATGTAATAATATGACATTTTATTTCATTGAAATTTGTTTATAATTGTTTGTCGTTATTTAGTTGGTGTCGGTATGCGTGCGGTGTCGTGGCTTCCTAAATTCACGAGATAACCTCTCGTTTACTCTTGTAAATTATCAGTGAATGTTAAAATGTGTATATTTCACTTATCTCATTATTTATTTTTAGTTTTGTATGTTACTGCACCTGCAGTATGCAGGATAACTTCCCATAACGAGGGTTTAAGCTTATGTACACTTAAATTTGGCCCAAAGACCAATAATTTCACATTTATTATGAAGATACTTAGTGGGTAAGTATCGTGTGTGCGGTGTCTTATTTATAAAAGAAACGAGATGACTTCTCGTTTTTAAATTTTAGGTATTGGTATTTTGTCAGAAAATAATTGATTTGAATTTTCTGACGTGATAAATATTATTATAATAATCCGAAATTTTACGGGTTGTTATAGCCGAGTAATTCATTAATAGAGCGAATGGATTTCATATAACCAGAACTTAAGTAACCGAAAGACAAGGATCCGATCGGAGAGACGGTGACTGGCGAGAAAATCACTCAAGTGTGAAGACTCATAAATTAACTACTTATTGGAGCACGACAACACTCCGACAAAAGATGGCCAAGACAATCACCCAGATATGGTGATGAATCATCGAGAGTGGTGAGCAAGAATATGAACTGTGACACTCCGAAGATTACAATTACAAAAGCATGGAAGTGAAAGGCAACATTTGCCAAAGCAACACGACGGTAAGCGAAGGTTGAGTGTCGATTATAACTCATAGGGTCGAGTAAGCTTCGAACAAGTGTGGCATTGTGATCCTCGGATTCAGTGAGCTTTGGATGTAATGCATTACCTCGGATTCAGTGAGCTTTGGATGTAATACATCCGGGGTAATTAAAGATCTCGAGGTTATGGTATTAGTTATTTATTCATATGACGTATTTCCTATAATCATGAATCAGACAAATGGGAGACAGACCAAAGGTAATGACTTGTGTTTGGATGGTGAAGCTTGTTTAGGAGGTTTTCGGATATCAGACTTAGGGATCAGATTATCTCGCCTAACAATATGTGTGGCATCTAGGTGTAACATACGACCTCCGAACATGCAATGCCGGAAAATAACACCCAAGTTAGACGCATCGCGTTCACAACTCATTTTATTAATGTACTTGAGTTCTTTCTTTTGAATGATTTTTGCCGAAATGACTTTAGCTTTGGATTTTTACGATTAATACGGCCGTTTTTTATATTAAATGATTTACTTTGGAACTTTGTACTTTGTACTAATATAAACTAATTTGTCACAAAAATAGGACATCGGGCGCTTGATGTTAAAATATCAAAAAAGAAGTTAAAAAAAAGAAGAAAAAAATATATATATATATATATATATATATTACAATGTCTCAAAAAAAAAGTAAATATTGAACTATTTTTATTGGGCGCTATGTCTGAGAGATCCCCTATATTTTCTGCTAAATGAGAAAAGCAAGTATTTTAAAAGTGGTCAGTCATAATTGCATATATACCCACTAAAACTATATCCACTAAAACTTGTATATTTATATACTAGTTATAATACCCGTGCAAGCACGGGGTTTTGACAAAAAAATTTGTTTTGTATTAATACTGAATATTTTGTATTTAAAGGTAATTACATATAATTATATACTTATGCACGAATTTTCCATTATATATTAATATCCATTAGAATTTGTTAAACTGTATTTAGCAGACATATATGTTGATGTTGCTATTTAAATTTCACTATTGATATTATGTTGTACACAAGATGCGAGTTTAGTAACACATAATTAGCGTCGATGAAGTTAAAATATATTCCTTAAAGTTTTAAAAAAATGTTTTTCTACATATCCTTATATAAATAAATAAGAATTACATGATTCGTTGTTATAAGTACAACCACGTATATTTTTTTCTTCATATTACAGTAACCCGTACTTACAATTTGATAATTATATTTTCGTTTTCAAAAATTTAGCCGTATTTAATATTCAAATTCGTGCCCACATAATCATACTTTTAAAATAAAATAAATGAGTCCTTACTAAACTTATATAGTAAAAGAAATATTTTGATATTTATAATCCTATGCATATTTATATGTTGTAATTTTAAAACAACATATATATTGTATTTTTAATATATAAAGTATAGGGGTTATAAAGTATAAAGGTGAATTTGTTTAATTTCTAAAGTTATTATAAAACATGAAAACTTATAATATTACACTTAACCTTATATAATTTTTAGAAATTCAACCACTAAAGTTTTATTAATTACCTCATATTTTTTTTAAGTTTTTCTTTTTACAAATATTGTTATAAGTATAATCGCGTATATTTATTTTTATATTAAAGTAACCCGTGCTTACAATTTGATAATTATATTCTCGTTTTCAGTAATTTAGCCGTATTTAAAATGTAAACTCGTGTCCACATAAGTTAAACTTTTAAAAATGAAATAAGTTGGTCCTTATTGAACGTAAAAAGTTAAAAAATTGATACTTATAATCTTATGCAAATTTATATGTTGTTATTTTAAAACAACATATACATTGTATTTTTTAAGATATAAAGTATAAAGGGTATAAAGTATAAGGGGATATTTGTTTATAATCCAAAGTTATTAAAAAACATGGAGGCTTATAATATTACATTTAACTCTATATAATTTTTAAAAATTCAACCACTAAAGTTTTATTAATTACCTCCATTTTTTTTAAGTTTTTGTTTTCACAAATTTGACATCTATATTTTTATGTGTTTTTTCTATCAACCAAAATTTTTCATCAAATTTATTAAAGTTTGACCAAAATCAATTTAATTTTGACTTTTATTAACCAATCACATCACACGATTTTGCTTACGTGGCGAAATCGAGCTCTCCTATTGGCCCAATTGTTTTGTCAATTAGAATGAATTCTCTCCGATGACTAGACACGACCAAGTTGCCACAGTCGATGACCAAGTTCAAATTAAAAAAAAAAAAAATTGAAAGGAAAGTGTGTGTAAATATCGGTTGAAAAAACAACCGATTTTCGTTTCTGGGTTGCTTCGACCGATCCTCGACCTACACCCCACATTGGTCATTTCAAAGTTATTTTGTCGAGAAAGCTGATGTGGCACCCGATGACCTGGGTCACGACTGTGTCCAGCTTTAAAGATTGACCAAAATCAATTTAATTTTGACTTTTATTAATCAATCACATCTCACGATTTTGCTTACGTGTGTGCCCCAATAGGCTCACGTATTTCTAACCGTATAACATGCGTATCCGACTCATATATTCGAACATTCCTACCATAAAATTCCCTATATAGGCACTAAAACACATCTTTGGTACATTAAAATACATTCATGTATTATCTAAATCAGCAACTCAACTTAATTATACATTCATACCTTGAGCAGGCGTAGAAAATCCTTCCACGACAATCATGTGTTGATACTTAATCCTTTTCTAAAAAAAGTACACAAAAAATTGCATTACACTTTAGTATGTGCGATAAGATCATAAAACTGCAAAAACCACTAACATGTTGCATTATAGTGAGGATAACAACAAAGTTAGTCATAACATCAAATAAGAAAACTTCAGATTAGAACAAAAGGGGTGTTTGGTATGCTTATTAAATGTGCTTATTGGCTTATTCAATTACCATAACACAATAAGTTTATGATAAAGCTATAAGCTTTTTTGAGAAGCTTAGTAAAAAAAACTCCGAACTCACAACTAATTCTATCATAGCTTAGTGTGTTTTTAGTAAACACAAATATTAAACGTAGAACTTGTCAATTAAACATAAAAAAAAAATAAAAAAAAAATAAAAAAAAAATATTACTAAAAGTTGGTGTGTATAACAAAAAGTTAAACCATAAAAAAGGTTACTAAAACCTATCAGCTAGATAAGGCATAAGCCAAAGTTCTGTTGAAGTCTCTTTCGGATTCTATTCAGAAGCAAAAAGAGGTTAACAAATAAATCATAAGTATAGAATAATGGTTGTATCTCACATCCGTGATTACCAACTCAATAACATTATCGCAATATAGTAATGTAATAACCTGATTAAAAACTATATATTCTTGCTTAATAATTCTCATGTACATGCTTTGATTTCTTTACAACGGCCAACTATTACGTTTTTTTTTTTTTTTTTTTTTGATGAAACATCACGTCAACGAATAAAGTTAGGTTATCATCTACGTAGTTTGTCTTCTTTTTTTTTTTTTTTTTTTTTTTTGATTTAGGAGGTAATTGTTATGAAATAAGGATTGTGATGCGTGCATTTTTTATAATTTAAGGAAAACACCTTCTAAATTAACCAATATATGACTATCTAACCAATGTGTTTGTTTGTTTGTTTTTAATAATTAGCTTTGTAAAACGTTTTTAACTGACAGACATGTTGAGGTTGAGGTTGATGTTGTTGTTTAACTTTAACTATTGATATCATGTTGTACAAAATGTGCGAGTTAAGTAGCACATAATGAGCGTTGATGAAGTTAAAATATGCTCCGTAAAGTTTTTAAAATGTTTTTATGAATATCCATATATAAATTTTAAATAATAATTAACGAGTCGTTGTTATAAGTAGAATCGTGTATATTTATTTTCATATCACAGTAACTCGTGCATACCATTTGATATTTATATTCCCGTTACTAATATTATAAAGTATAGGGGGTATAAAGTGTAAGGGGTTATTATTTTTTTCTTTTTCTAAAGTTATTAAAAAACATGGAAACTTGTAATTTTACACTTAGCTCTATATATTTTATTTAAAATTCAACCACTAAAGTTTTATTAATTACTCTCTTTTTTTAAGTTTATGTTTTCATAAATTTGACACCTATATTTTTATGCATTTTTTTTCTTAACCAAATTTCTACACCAAAATTATTAAGTTTGACTAAAACCAATTTAATTTTGACTTTCTATTGATCAATCATATTGCTCGATTTTGCCTACGTAGCAAAAACACTCCGAAATAATGTAATTCTTTTATTATATAAAAAATTTCCCCAAAATACAAGTTTTTAATTCGTAATGTACAATAATGTTTATGCATATTTTGAGAGAATATGCAAATATTCAAGTTTTAGTAAGTACTAGAAGGTTACCCGCGCAATGCGGCGGCGAGTACCCGGTGATTATTTTTGTGGCGAGCAGTCCGGTGGTTGTGGTGTAACTGTGGTTGAGGAGATGCCTGGTGGTGGTGGTGTAACAATGTGCGGATGGAGAGGTCCGGTGGGGTTGTTTCACTATGGTGGTAGTGTAATTGTTTTGTGTTTTCTGTGGGTATATAAATAAAACGGGCTGTTACGAAATAGGCTGCACATAAAGACCCTTTTTCAGTTGTAACATATGTGTATGTATTGAACACTATGTAGACCTTTTTATTAAAGTGCTTTTAAAAGCCTTAAAGTAATATTGACCATTTTGTATTAAAGGGCTTTTATTACAAAACATATTAACCATCACAATTAAAAATTATTGACCAATATTGTCAACAACATTTACTAAATGGCTTATTATTTCTTAATAAAGAAATGTTTTTTGTCTTAAAAATTTTAAGACTACTTTATATAGAAAGTCTCAAACCTTTTATAAAGTAGTATAGATATATGCAATTGACACATGATCTTATATAAAAGTTGACAAAACTAGTCATCTTTCCAAAACCCAAATTTTATGACATGTCAATAGACTTGACTAGACCAGCGCAAGAATTGACCAAAGAAACACCCTACTCACACGACGTGTTAAAAGTAGGCATGCGCATACTTTAAAATTAAAGTGTGGCAAATATACAAAAGCAATATTTCAAGGGTAAGAACTAAGTTCTATGTTTAATATCTCGAAGATACTAATGTTTTAGGTAGAGCACTCAATTGGATAGGGTGGCCCCATTTCACCTTACCAACCCAAAGGAAACTCCGGCGGACTCACTTTAACGACGTACTTTTTGTATGATGGGTCAGCGAGGAAATGGTAACAGCGGCTTAAGCCATTATGTGTAGGCGCTTTCCAGAGGTGGAATCTTTTAGATCTTCTTATTTATTCTTATACAAAAAAAAAAAAAAAAAAAAAAAAAAAAAAAATCGATCGATCTAGCCATGAGCAAGTTGAAGAGAGGCTTGGATGACGGAACCCACGTATGTTTGTACTAGTCACGCATCTTATTTATATGTGTACAGTGCATTAGGTGAAGACTTTAAACTAGCTAGTCACGTGTATGAAGAATAAAATCGAAATCTGTTTATCGGTCACGAGACAATATGCAATAGTGCTACCTAAAAACGTTTAGTGAAAATTACTTCATTGGCCTCTGCGGGAGGAGTTGTCTTGCAGAGGACCTCTTTTTTTCACATATCAAAAAAGGCCAGCCATTTCGTCTCAAAGTTGTGCAGAAATCCTTAATGAACACGTGTCGCTACCCCATTAATTATACGTGATATATTTAAAAAAAAAAAAAAAAAAAAAAGTAACTCGCCTCACATTTGAAGCGAGATCTGACTTTGGTGGGGACACCGGCTGACACAAGACAGAGAAACCACCATTTCACCTAAACTTTGAGGCGAAATCCGACAACGTGGGCCCCATCGACATAACTTTTTTTTGTATTTGATGTTGTGTTTATGTATCTCATTTTGACTTACTTTTGTTACAAAATTTTTGTTATAAAAATGTAATTTAATTTTTGTTATAAAAAATGTAATGAACTTATTTTTGTGTTTATGATGGTGTATAAAATTGAATCTCATTTGGGTTTGTGTTATTTGAAGCGAAGTTCTCTCTCTACTTAAATAAATTAGAGATGTCACAGAAAAACAAAATGTATCAGATATTGTCATTATAAAAAACGTTATGTTATTATTGCCTCACATACTTGTAAATTTGTTACTTTAAACTATTTTTACACAAAACACATGCTCAAATATTGTCTATTCAATACAAACATCACTTGTAAAATTCAAATACATAGACAGAACAGACATCACTTGGATAATTGAGAATGAAAAGCATGATGCACAGAAAAACAAAACATACTAATAGTTGTTAACTAGTCACATACAGCTTCTACCTTATTAAAAAGCAAACCGATTAAACCAACTATTTGAATCATGCATTTGTTGATCATCTAGATGTTGAGAGTTGTGTTGCTGGGAAGTGTATTGTTGATACACTTGAGACTGGTATTGAAGATCATTTTCAAGTGGTTGCGTTCGGTTTTGCTGAGATAGGTTGAAATCTTGTTGTGTGTTATGTTGATCATATGTTTGTGATGTGTGTGTGTTTTCAGCATATTGTTGAGATGGGTATGGGTTGTGGTGGTAAGTTTGTGAAGCGTATTGGTTTGTGGGGTATGTGTTGTCACCATATGGTTGCCAAAAGAACGAGTTTTGACCATTTGCTTGATTAGTGTATGTGTTTTGGCCAAATGGTTGCCATGAGAATTGATTGTTTCCCATAAAAGTTTAATCGAACGGGTGATGTTGGTCATAAAAAGGTGCAGTGTCATGTTGCTCATTAGTTGGAAATTCCCCTTGCTTTTGTTTACCCTTGCGGTTAGGTGGATCTGGGACAAATGATTTTTTGCAATTCTGACGGTTATGCCCCGCTTCTTTGCACCTGCTACAGTGTATAGTTCTTGGCTCTTCTCCTTGAGATAGTATACGGTCTGTGTTTTTCGGACGACCTGGCTGAGGGTTGTCCATTGTTGGAGGAGTAAGAGGATGTATATGGCTTGGATATTCCCATTCGTTAAAATTTCCAACAAATTGAATTGACTCTGCATAGGTTGCTTGATATTTTTCCTTTTTGAACCAGTCATGTACATATTGCACACAGTCTGTTAGGTTCAAAAACCTTGTAACAGCAATAACGTGACCACAAGGTATCCCGGAAATTTGCCATTTCCGACATTCACATTCACCGGTCGTAAAGTTCACTTCACGGTTATATTGGCCATCATAAACTTGATATCGAAATTGAGTAATTCTGTGTACAACCGAACTGACGCTTTTCATTCTTCTTTTCTCCACCTTATGCGCTGCCCAATCTGTGATGTCGTACTTCATTTTTGCTACAAAAAAAATGGAAAAATTAAATTAATTAACTTATCTAATATATTTTTTAAAATGATTACTGAGTACGTTATGTTTTAAACAATAAATACCTGCAGCTTCCCAACGTTTAAAATACCACTTTTGAACCATACTTCGGTACGTGTCGGTCAACACTGTTACTGGTAGCTTTCTGTACAATACAGTACATGCATTAACAGACTCGACACTGTTAGATGTACAATAATTGTAACGGCTACGTGGGCAATGTGCTCGAGACCAGCGTCTAGGATCAGCCTCCATTAGCTTTCGGTGTGCTTCAGGTTGTACAGCCTGGAGTATGTTCATTTGTCGTTGCCACTCATCGGGAGTATACGCTTTGCATATGCCCCAGTATATACCTTTAACTTTTTTGTTTTTCAAGGAAAGGTTCATCATTAGATGTCGACAACAAATACCATGAAACGCCGACGGAAACTCATTCCTTACTGCCGAAGCTATTGCAGGATGCCTATCAGATATGATAATCATATTGGGGTTATCGCCGATGCACTCTCTAAGTACTGACATCCACCATGACCAACAATCACTAGTCTCCCCTCTGCATATTCCGTAAGCAATAGGCACAATTTGGTTGTTTCCGTCCATCCCAACGGCTTGCAAATTTGTACCCTTGTAAGTACCCTTTAAATGCGCCGCGTCCACTATAAGTAGTGGGCGAAGATGGTTCACAAAAGTGCGCAACTGCGTATAAACAATTTTTAAAATTATAATAGCAAACCTGTTTTTGCATGCACTTATAAAAAAAATTGAACAAGACTTACCGATGCACCAATGGCAATGAATAAAATTTCAAAAACCCCTTGATTGCTTTTCTTGATACGTGTGACCGTCCCTGGGTTTTTTTTCTAAGTTGTGACAGTAATACGGTAGCATTTCAAACGATTCTAATGGTGAACCTCTTAACAATTGTAACCCATAATCCTTCCCTCTCCATGCTTGTTGGTAAGATATAGATTTTTATATTGTGCCATGACATCTTTTTGTATATCTCTCCCTTTCAAATCACGGCTACCATCTTCTAATTTATCTTTCATAATGTGAGCAATCACTTTCTTGTTTGCATTTCGATGGTTAGGATATGTTTGGGTTCTGGGACACGTGTGAATATCATTCATGCTTGTAATTTGAAAAACATCTGAATTTGGCCAACGTCTGGCATTAATATACCATGCACATTGTGCATAATGGACGCATTTTATGTTGTAAGTTATAGGGTTAGTTTTTTTCGAAACAAATTCATAACCATCTTGTAAAGCTTTCAACCTGTATGCCAAGTCTAATTCCGCCCTAGTTAAAAAAACCTTATTGATTTTTATTTCAGTTTTGTTGTTATAATCCTTTGTAGGCATAGGTTTTGGGGTGTAAAGTGGTGGTTCAGGAACTTCAGGGATATGGTCAAAAAAATTTGGCCATTTATGGTTACCGGGATGTTTGGTTTTATTTAATTCATCAAAACAATCATTTTCATCATCTTCGTTATCCGAAAGAAAAGCAAATGATGACCCTGGTTTTGTAAAATTTGCCTCATCTTTATAACCTGAGCCATCATCTTCCTGTTCGTCAACTGAATGAAATGCAAATGATGACCCGGGTTTTGTGAAATTTGCCTCATCTTTATAACCTGAGTCATCATCTTCCTGTTCGTTATCAGAACTGAAAGCACATGATGACCCCGGTTTTGTGAAATTTGCCTCATCTTTATAGTTATAGTCATTGTTTTGAAAATCATTTGATGGGCCGATGTTTTCTTCTACCATTGTAGGGAAAAAATTATAAAACTCTGGCACTTGCTGAGTTAATCCAAGACTTGTTGTTTGTTCCATTGTTTTAGATTGCGAAACATACAACTGTACAAGTTCAGCAGGAGACTCTAAAGCACATTGAACAAAAAAGTTTACCTCGTTGTCGTCTGTAACATCAAGTCGAAAGTCAGCTGAAGGGACTTTCACATTTAAATTTACTCGGGCATTTTGCTTCAATTTAAACTTATTCACCACCATATCAACTAACCCTGAATATGTTATATCATGATCCATAATCATACCGCGCTTTATTTCACCGTAATGTAACATACATTTGAATTTATGTAAATTCAAGGCCATTTTCTTTTTGTAAGTATTGTGGAGATGTATATACATTGAATTTCGTGGATGTGTTATTTATAGCGTAATATTACCACGTGTGTTTGCAAAAAGTAATTAACATGTGTCATATTTCGTGTATAATATTATGTGATAAAAAATTTGTTTTCCTTACAAGTCAAACTAATGTCATATTTCTTGTATACCAGTCATGTCTTTGTCTCTATAAGGGCCCTGAGTAGTCTCTACCATGTCATATTTCGTGTATACAATTATGTGATAAAAAAAAAGATTATTTACTAGTCACATCTGTGTCTCTAAAAAACGTTTCTGACAAGTCATATTCTTGTCATATTTCGTGTATAATATTATGTGATAAAAAAAAAGCTTGTATACCAGTCACATCTTTGTCTATATAAGGGCCCTGAGTAGTCTCTATCATGTCATATTTCGTGTATACAATTATGTTATCAAAAAAAGTTTATTTACTAGTCACTTCTGTGTCTCTATAAAGTTTCTGACAAGTCATATTCTTGTCATATTTCGTGTATAATATTATGTGATAAATTTTTTTTAATGCAATCACTCTATTTAAGAAAAAATGTTAATACTATAATTTTACAAATTCAACTACACTGCAAACTACTTGTAACCATCCCCAAACAATGTCAGACAACATACCCCTTGATCTTCAGATCAATAAAAGTTCGTATTATATGTAGAACTTTAGCATTTTATATGAATGAAAGAAGGAACAACTAAATTTCATTCGATAAAAAGACAAAGTAGCATAGAGTGACATTGCAAGTTGAACATAACCAGACTTATTCACTAGTCAAATAACTTTTTTGAACATGAAGGTTTATCTTGTTTTTTCTTCTTGAAACCCTCATTTTTGCATTCCTCGGGCACAACAAGTGGGGATAACTCCACCGGTGATACGTACACATGTAGTTGGTTTTGCTGTAATTGAGTATACGTTCGTATACGTTCGGGGTCTTCGATTGCATCAACTAATAGTTCGAGTCCTGAATCAAGACTACAGTTTGGTTTCTTTAAATAAAAAAAGGCTGGGGAGTTTTCATCATAACCTAAACAATTGGTTAAGATTATTTTCAATTGATTGACCGAAAAAGTTTCGTAATCAACTGGATCTACACAAGCAACTATACCACCTACAAACTTTCTTCCAGGTGGTGAAGTGAAACTTCCATAATGGTGTAGTCGGACTTTGAATGTCATCTCTTGACCAGGTACAGAAGGATTTAACAAAAGATAAAAAGATGTAATTTTTTTGAATACAACAACGTGGTTTATATAATGTGACCCACTAACCTATCTAATGTTTGTATACCAGTAACATCTTTGTCTCTATAAGGGAGCTGAGTAGTCTCTATTCATGTCATATTTCGTGTATATTATTATGTGATCAGAAAAAAGTTTATTTACTAGTCACATCCGCGACTCTATAAAGTCTGTGAAAAGTCATATTCATGTCATATTTCGTTTATATTATTATGTGATCAGAAAAAAGTTTATTTACTAGTCACATCCGTGTCTATATAAAGTCTCTGAAAAGTCATATTCATGTCATATTTCGTGTATAATATTATGTGATCAAAAAAGGCTTATTTACTAGTCACATCTATTTCTCTATAAAGTCTCTGACAAGTCATATTCATGTCATATTTCGTGTATAATATTATGTGATAAAAAAAAGTTTATTTACTAGTCACATCTTTCTCTGTATAAAGTTTCTGACATGCCATATTCATGTCAGATTTCGTGTGTAATAGCATGTGTATGTGTAAATTTTTACCCGAAATATGACACAGAAACGACAAGTGTATGACACGGTTTTATCCCTATTTAAGGCTTACTTTGTCATTCAAAATCAATTAGTAATTTATCCATTGTCATCAAAATAAAATGTCGGACAACATACCCTTCGACCTGCAAGTTGATATCATGAATAGACTTCCAGTTAAGTCATTACTACAATTTCGTACTGTGTCAACGAGATGGAGGTCTTCAATAGACTTTTCCAACTTCATCCGTAGCTACGGCTTTCGTGATACAGATGTGTGTTGTTTTAATTTAACATATATGCAAGGTAATGTAGGTTTTATGTTTTCAGTTAATGGAAGTTTAGCTTTCACGCACCTAGATACAACTCTTCATCTTCCAACTCTTAAGCCAATTGCTACTTCTGAAGGTGTCTGGTGCTTTTCATATGGTTCAAACATGATGGTCGTTATTTGGAACCCATCAATAAAACGATCTATAGGGGTATTAGTCCCTAGCTTCTTGAATCAACCTGATTCACCAAAAATGGTCATCGGTTTTGGTGTACGTCCTGACAATTTAGACCTAACAATTTTAAAAATTAATTACCCGTTATACGGTGAAGGGCCATGGTACGTGTCAGTGTATACCTTGAGTTCGAGACGCTGGAACCATATTGAAAATGACCTTTTGCCTCGAGAAGGGATTAGACTAAAAAGGTCTGGCCAAGCAGTAGTGGGTGGTAAAATTTTCTGGCTTGGTTATGAAAAATTTCTTTTCAATGATGGTATTTTGTACAAACGCTATATGGTAGTTTCATTTGATTTGGTTAGTCACCAATTTACCGACGTAGGCATACCAGAAGAGATAAGACGCATGGTTGGGCCTCCATTCCATATATCCCAGCTACGGAACTCTATCGTAATTTCAGGAAGTTTCCTAGCAGATGGGTACAAAGTTATGTGTGCATGGGTGTTAGAAATTGATGGTGGTATTGTATCATCGTGTACAGTGCTATTCACCATCCCATACCCAATAGAGAATGTGGTAAAATTAGTTGGGTTTACTAAGGATGATGATCCAATTATTGAAGCTAAGATCGACCAAGAGATAGCTCACTCGCTACAAGTGTACGAGCGAGCTTCTGAATTGTTTCAAGACATGGGTATTGAAGCGAATGGTGTTTCATTTTTCATTGGCCCATATAAAGAATCACTAATTCTTCTTAATGAACCAAATCATACCATCGTGGTTTAGTTTTCGTATAATTATTAAAACATGACAAAAAGTTGTCATATTTCGTGTAAAACACTATGTGATATAGACCCTATATATACAACATCTAAAAGAATTTTAACAAACATAAGAATTAACCAAAAACTATATACTAACATACATCTACCCAACAAACATACACATGCCGGCTACTTTCCAGAAATTCAAATGTAAATTACATTTCAATGGCAAGGAAAGTGGTGTCATTATGTACAGTGACATCACTTACTCATTAATGGTTGAAATGTTGGTGAACAAATTCGAGTTGGATGCTAATACGCAACTCAGATTGTCGTTTAGGCTAAGCCCATCAGATACAACGATGGAGATTAAAGACAACAACGACGTTACTTTATTTGTTATGTGTGCTTGTGCTTCCGCTGATGGTATAATACATTTGTACATTGATCAGCCCAGGGAAAATGCAAGTACAATAGCACACACAAGGATAATACCCGGTCCAACGGGTATTCTTCAAATGGCCAAGCTCCGCAAAAATACAGACATTAAGGAAGGAGGCCCCTCGTCTGTAATGCCAACCCAAGAGTATGTCAGGAGAATAGAGGAGGATGCATCCGAAGATGATCATTTTACGCGTGGCCCATGGCTAAGCGCGCTTGGCTATCTAGATGCTTTTGGGATCAGGGTAGATGCTTGTTTAGGCGATATCAAAACCTTTTGTAAAACAGGGAAGCTTGAACTGGTTGTAGCCGTCATCAAGTCTTGTACACCA